>JAJEJO010004638.1:251738-376305 GCA_020662805.1 Glaucomys volans
CTTCGTAGGAAAAGGAAGAAATCAAGTTCATTGAAAAGAGGTTAATTTATTTTTCAGGTACCATATTCCAAGAAGACTCTATTGCCAGTGTGTTTATATAAAAAGTGATGGATGGTGGAATTCTTCACCTCCACTGTGGGTCCCAGCCCACACCTTTCATCTTCCTTTCAGCCCAACCTGCATCAAGGCTTCTCTTGGAGGTTCCATGGATTGATGTTCACCTATTCCATTTTGCAGAGTTTCTATAAGAGTTTCAGGTTAAGGAAATTGCCAGCTTCTTCTGTGTCCTTGGGGAGACTTTCCCTTGGGAGGAACTCTGTGTGTTCATCAGCTTTGCATTACTATAACAAAATACTTGAGATAATCAACTTAAGAAGACAAAAGGTTTATTTTAACTCAGTTTCTAAGGTTTCAGCCCATGGTCAATGGACTCCTTTGCTTTTAAGCCTGTGATGAGGTATTACATCATTATGGGAACATGAGGGAGAGGAAATTACTCACTGAGTAGCAGCCAGGAAGCAAAAAAGTTCAAGAGGAAGGAGCTGGGGTCCCAAATCCCCTTCAGGAGCAAGCTCCCAGTGGGCCCCACCTCTTACAGTTCCCACTACCTCCCAATAGCACCCCAGGCTGATAACCATGCTGCAAACACCTGTGTCTTAGGGGGACACTTTTCCAAACCATGGCACCGTGGGTCTGGATTCTGAGCCAGGTCAGCACCTGGAGATGAGGAGGTAAAGAACTGGGACTTATGGCTGGCTCTGGTCTAGGTTTTAAAACAAAATGAGGTTTCTGTGTCACCCGGGGAGATTCTTTAAGAAAGGACAGCAGTCTGGATGTAGGTCTGGTCTCTTCCATTGCTGCATCTCTCCGGCTGTGAGATTGTGGACTCTTCACAGGAATCTCCCTAGACAACACCACAGCAATAAAGCCACAAACCTCAAATTCCCACCATCACCATACGTACATGCTGCTCTTCAGTTGCCTTTCACTAACTTAGCCCAGCTCAGGAGCTTGTCATCACGTCACCTCACTCTGGAAATATTTGGAAAAAACTAACATAGCAAAATGTATATATGTTGTGTTATTGCAGATTTTTCTTTCAAGATCTACTCAATACATTGGAGACAAAACATTTGGAGACACTAGAATGAATGGTCCAAATTTCCTTTGGACCATTCCCTTCAAATCAAAACTTGGTTAACCTTTTAGCAAATTCGTTGTTGATTTCAGGGTTGACATCCCTGACAAGGGTCTCCATAGCATTAAGTCACAGACAAATGAAGAGGAAGAATCTTAGATGCAAGATGCAAAAGAGAAGACTGGGCTCACCTTTAGGGAATGCCAGCCCAAGACCACACCCAGGAGGACCTGGAATAGGGATTCTCACCTGCAATATCATTGACATGCAGAATCAGGTCATTCTTTGGTAGCCTGGGGTTAGGGGAGAACTGTCTTGTGTACAGTAGGATATAGGATATTTATCATCTGTGTTAGCCAACTTTTTGTCACTGTGACAAAATACCTGAGGGAAAAAATCTTAAAGGAGAAAAGATTTATTTGGGGTCATAGGCTCAAGGGTTTCTGTCCATGGTGGCTGGCTCCATTGCTTAGGAGCCTGTGGGAAACAGTACAGGATGGCAGAGTAAAGTTGCTCACCTCATGTCAACCTGGAAGGGGAGGTGGGGGGAGGGAGGGGAAGGAAGGGAGGGAGGGGAAGGGAGGGAGAGGGAGCGAGAGAGAGAGAGAGAGAAGAGATTAGCAACAAGATAGAGTCCCCAAGGACACACATGCAAGGACCCATTCCCTTCAACTAGGTCCCTTCTCCTCCAGTTTCCACCAGCTTCCAATAGTCCATTCAACTATGAACTCATCAATAGATTAACCCACTCATGTCAGAGCCCTCCAGATCCAATCACTTCCCACAAGCCCCACCTCTGAACATTGTCACACTGGGGACCAAGCCGTTAACACATGAGGCTTAGAGGGATATTCCAGGTCCAAACCATAAAAGCATCCCATTAGATATTCATTATGTGCAGTAGTATCCCTGACTTATTATGAAAGTAAAAGTGCCAACTGTATCCTGAGTGTGGGGAGAAGAACATCACCAACTGAGAATCACTGGTCAACATGGAGGGCCAAAACCTGTCATAAAAACTTTCATAAGAATATGTGCTCAGGGGTTGAGCGCTTGCTCAACCCCACTGAGGGGTTGCGGCTCAGTGGTAGAGCGCTTGCCTAGCATATGTGAGGCACTGGGTTCGATTCTCAGCACCACATACACATAAGTAAATAAAGTTTCATCAACAACTAATGAAAATATTAAAAAAAAAAAAAAAAAGAATATGTGCTCAGACAGATTTTGTATTATAATCCCCAGATTCTGGGCCCGAGAGGGAAAGAAAATATTTTGGTATGAAAACCACTAAGGTCAATTCTTACTGTTTAGGTGACTCCATAAATTTAAACCCAATTTCACACCCTCAAAATTTCAGATTGTGGAAAGTTCCAAATTCTGAGGAACCCACCAAGATGTTAGCTGACAGGTGTAACCCTAAAGAACCATAAAAATATTCTTTTAAATTACTAGAGCTTCATACTTCATCCCAAATTTTTGCATTCATTATCTTCTTTAAGCCTGAATGAGCTGTTTATTTGGAACTGTATAATCAGAACCAGTGAAGCTTCTTTTCTGAGAAAAGTTGGCCAATCACAATAACTTTAGTTTCTGTGTAGTTGGGACTGATTTGTTCTGATAATGACCAGGCAAAAGGCTCCTCAGTGTTTTATGGTCATCCCAATGTAAGACATTATGTCACTCACAGGGAAGTGGGTACGCATCTTCCCAGTTCCTAATAAAGGCAGAGAAGCATCCAAAATGTCTCATGGTCACATGGTTACTTAAATACACATTTAAAAGATGAGCAGCATTATTTCACACCACTTAAACTGAACTTTGACAAAACACATTTCTTCTGCATAGATTTTGACAACAGTGTGGTGAACCAGACTTTGAGAACCATGAGTAGGCAGGATATAGGACATGGTTTGATAGATTAGCCCGTAAAAATTTCCTGTTGACATAAGAAGGACCAACAAAACAGCGCAGGGAATCTTGAGAAAAGTTTTATGTTGCTCTTAATCATTTTATCACTGGTCTCAAAGAATACAGCAGTGATCGGGACTCAACTAGTTTTGCATAAATTCTAAACCATTTTAGGATTAGGTTCAGCACAAAGCTCCAATTTACATAATGTCCCACCGAGTGCTGACTGTAATTTGCGAGTAATGGAGATTCCCCTCATCCGAGCCTGATAGAATGACACCTGAAGAGTTAATTTAGCCATGATTGAGTCCCATTCCTCAGGGGAGGCTCTAAACTCTGTGGGACAGAAAGAAATAACCTCCTGGGACACTTTTAAGGTGAATGAAGGGCTTTTAACATGCGGTTGGCTTGCAGCAGTTCAGATCATAGGAGTCAGAACACGTGGCACACCACCTGCCCGGTCGAGGAGTCCAGTGCAGTTAGTCATCTCATCGTCCCCAAGGATTTGTGCTCCTGCCATTAGAGAGTCCAGTGCGTGAGCGACAACAGCCCTGGATCTACATTTGCTATTGTTTCTGACAAGCAAACTCAAAGACTCGCTCCAAAATCTATTATAACCTGGTTTTTGGAAAGGATAAGCTGCTTATGAAAACATTTGAACTTAATAAGCTTACATACGACTCGTCTGGGTTCCGTTTACAGTGTTATCTTAATGACATGGCTGGTCTGCATGGCTTCCTGGCAGGCCTTACCCAGCAAGGAGGCAGCCAGGCCCGTGCACTACCCAGAAATGGAGACTTCCAGGCCAGGAGTTCTGAAGGGGAGCTGAGGACACGCTGTCTCAGAATCATCTGAACACCTGCTAAAATGCAGATTCCAGGTCCCCTGCCCAGACCCTCTGAATCTAAATCCTGGATAAAGGTGGCCTGGAATGTGGGTTTTAACAGGCACCCAGTGGTGACTCTTGAGCACCCTAAATATAACTCTAAAAGATGCTACGTAAAATGTGAGGCAAACTGGTTCATTCCCATGGGTCCAGAGCCTCAGCGGAGTGGGCTGCATGTTTGGTCAGTCATTGAGCCTACATGTCAAGGGTCAGATTCATTTCAGAGGGGTGAGCTAATCTTGAACCCTGTCCCATTTCCCCACTCTCACAACCACCCTCCTTTGACGTAATATTTACAGCAAGTCCACTCACTCACCCACACCCATCTGCTTAGAAGAGACAAGGAAAGTGCTCCCTCACTCTCTCTCCTCTGGATGGACCTGGGTTGACCTTCCTAGAGATGTTAGTTTGACCCTTTGAATAAGTGTGGCGTTTGCTGCAGGAAACACAGAGCCCTGTTTCTTCTTCTCTCTCTGACCAATTGCAATAATAACTTCATTTATAAAAGGTACTCTCCTTTCTCCATGAAAATCTCTCAAACATTACTCACCAGATGCACTTTACATTAACACTTCTCACATGCATTGACTTACACATTCTGATAAATAAATAGCACCTTCTCTTTTCTTTATTGACCACCCTACAATCTACAGTGATTGCTATCAAATAGCTAGATCCATAACAAAAAAATGAGAGAAATCTTTGTGAAAAGAAAATGTTCTCAGGGAATGAAAAGAGCTTAACATCTCCTTATCATTGAGCCTCTGTATCATATCAACATAATGTCCTGTCTTTTGATAAAAGAACAACACACTTAAGAAACATCTACTTAAAGCAATGATTTCAAACCAGATTTTTTGAAAGAGAGAATATAATGCATCACGTCTAAATCTTCCATCTAATTTCAGCCATTTAGCAAATTATTGTGTTCACTTTCTTTCATATGAATTCAACACCATCTCTTGAGTTTCATGGGTTCCCAAACTAAGATTGTTGCTGTAGAATATGTGTGTCTTCCATAAGCATTCCATGGTTAAAACTAGAAACCCTCTGTGCCAGGCAACTTTCCATCGCTATGACAAAATTTCTGAGATAAACTAATTTGTTTTATATTTATTTATGTGGTGCATTACAATTATACATAACAATAGGATTCATTGTGATACATTCATGCATGCACATAGAATGATTTGGTCTGTTCCATACCCCATGCCTTCCCTTTCCCTCTCTTCCTTCCTCACCCAATCCCCCATTTTCCTGCAAATGACATAATTTCATTCTTCTTTATGCATGTGTAAAACTCCACTGTGTATACATACCACATTTTCTCAACCCATTCATCTGCTGATGAACACCCAAATTGATTCCATAACTTGGCTACTGTGAATTGTGCTGCTGTAAAAATGGGCATGCACGTGTCGCTCGACTATGCTGACTTTAATTCCTTTGGATAAAAACTCAGAAGTGGGATAAATATGTCTTTTGAGAAAACTCCATTATGATGAGATAAACAATTTAAAAGGAGAAAATTTTTATTTTGCCTCATGGTTTCAGAGCTTTCAGACCTTGGCTTCTTGTCCCTGTTGACTTGGGCCTGTGGCAAGAAGAACATCACCATGGGGAGTGCATAATGGGGCAAAGCTGCTCACCTCTTGGTGGCTAGGAAATCAAAAAGGAGAGAGAGAAAATAGGGGTCTGGGTCCCAATATCCCCTTCAGAGGCACACTCCCAGTGGCCTTCCCCTAGACCCTACCTCCTAAAGCTTAAGACTCAAACCACAATGTTCCATTTCTTGCTCTAAACATCTCATGTCCATCTCACAATGCAGAGGACATTCAGTCCATCTCCAATAGTTCCCAAAGTCTTAAGGGTTCCAACATTACTGAAAAGTCCAAATCCAAAGTTTCCTTTAAGACTCAAGGCAAACTTAAGAACTCCTCTAAAAGTAAAAGGAAAGTTCCATACTTCTAACATATGATGGTACAGGGCAAATATTACCATTCCAAAGGAGAGGAATAGGGAAATAGTAAAGAGGAATTGAACCAAAGCAAGACCAAAACCAGCAAGGAAAACAAAATCATGTAGCTCCATGTCCCATATCTGAGGCACATAGTGGTAGGAGGTGAGCTCCAAAAGGCTTTGGAAATCCCATTTCTAATGGCCTTGCTGGAATATAACCCACATGGTGGTTTTTTGGGACTGCTTCTGCTAGTTGATTGAATCTTCCTCAGCAAGAGTTCCATGTTCCTGGTCTCCATTGCAACTTCAGCTTTATTCTTACAGCTTCATGAATTGCCCTGTCAAGGACTGCTCACAGGGTGTTCCATACTCCCACATACTACCTGTCCTTCCAAGCTTTCCTTCAAAATCTCAGTGGAAGCATCCATGATCCCACAATGCTTGCATTCTGCATGCCTACAAAATCACCACCATATGGATGACACCAAAGTTTGCTGCCAGAATAAACAATAATTAGACCCTCTTGAACATGCTGCAGCATCCTCTGAGTACTTGGATGGTTGAACACAGGAAATGAATCATGGGAAAATAATGCCTTAGGTGACCCAGTGCAAACAGAATGCCCCAAGTTTTCCTAAACAAAAAGAAAAAAAAGAACTCTTTGAGCCTGTTATGGGTGAGATCTTTCTGATTCCTGAGATGCCCTCAAGGCATCTTTCCTATTGTCCTTGTGCAAAGCACTTGGCTTCTTTGTAATGGCTCTAATCTCTTCAGCTGCCCCACACTCCTTTGCTGCAAATTTAAATACATTTCTTTTCTGTCCAAACTATAAGTTTTTTGAAACTTTCTGCTGTATTTTTTGTTCCAAATTTTCACTGTACATTTGCCTAATAGTAGCCAGCAATACCCATGCCACTACCTACCTGAATGCTGAGGAGTTTTTTGAAATTCTGTTTTTAAAAGACAAGTTTGGTGACCAAATTCAACTGGAAAACACAATCAACTACATATTTGTAAAGCATGTTACCACATTAAGGCTCTGAAAATTCATAAAGACAACAGCAATCTTATTTGAGGTGACATTCTTCCAACTATGTAACCACAAATCTTTTCTTTCTCCAACTATTCACATCCTGTGGACCCATAGTTCTGCAGGGCATACTATTAGGTGACTCTGTCAGCACCTAGGTGCGCCCAAGTTTCCATGATGACTACACAGAATCCTCCCGTAGCATGCCTTCAAGGAGTCTGGGCCTTGATCGAATTTCCAGACCACAGAGAGTTTATGCTGGGTGGTGTGGGGAAACACAGAGAAATATCAGAAAGGCTTCCAGAACCTTCCAAATACAGTGGGGTAGTAAAAGTAGGACAGGAAGGAAGGAAGGCATAAGTAACAACATAAAACAGAATATTATAAGAAATACTCTGTGGACCTACTGCCTTGTCACATGGGCACATAAAATTACAGCAGAACTCAGTGTTCACAGAAAACTACACAGAGTGGGGCTGATACCAAACTAGACCAATGAGTAAGGCATTGACTGACAGTGAGGTGGGAGTGTAATCAGGATTTATTAACAGGATCTAGAAAACAGGGAGGAGGATCCAAAGGAGTTTTCAAACCCAGCAAGTGGGAGCATAGTGACTATACCAACACGATTGTTAACCCAGAAGATTCAAGTGCTGCTCTGCATGTGTGCTGACAAATCTGAATGACAGGATCACATTTGTAGTGAATGTCCACTGCCTCCCCTGTCAGCGTCCCTCCACACAGTTTTCCATAAAGCAACACCCAAACTTTAAATCTCCACTGTGTGGTGAGTTTGATCACCTCTGAAGCTGTTGATAGAGGCTTTCTCTTCCCTGAGTGGTATGGCAGAGAAAGAAAAAGTGTGAATACTTTATAGATTTCACTAAGCCCCTCGCAGTCAGTCCAACCCCAAGGAAGACAGAGTAAACTGAAGAGAAAACCTAGGGCCTTGGTTATATCATAGCAGTTCCTGGGTCAAACCATACCTGAAGCAATTTATTCTGGATTCCTCAACTAATGAACTCCTTTATCATTCAAGACAGTTTAATCTGTGTTTTTTTTAATCTTTGCAGCAAACACACACATAGATCTTAACTGACAAAATGTCCAGATGTTTCATACTGATAAGCTGGCCCAACAATATGAATTTGAGAAACCAGCTGGAAAAGGTGATAGATGAAGACTGAGAAGCCAAGTGGTCCAAGAGAGGAAAGAAGGGAGGGGAAGGCGATGAAGGACAGAATCAGGTAAGGGGAATGTGAGTTGTGGGTGAGTCAAAAAGGAAACAGAAAAAGAGGAGGAAGTCCAAAAGAGTCAAGTATGGCACTCTACAGGATGTGAGTCTAGAGAGGAGTCCAGCCTTCTACTTTTTTCTCATGAAAAGATCCTTCCTATTAAAGCAAAAATTATCAATCGATCACTTGCTCAAACAGTGTTCTGGGCACCATATATTTAATAAACCAATCAATGTCCTCATTACTACAAGGTAGATCCTATTATTCATTTTATGGAGAGAAAGCAAAGCACAGAGAAGTGGATGAACCCACCCATACTCACACAGCTCGTAAATGTCAGAACTAGAATTCAACCCTGGCATTCTGCCTCTGGAGTGCACACTCTTAGCCTGTACACCATACTTCTCAACCATTCACATCTTTTGGAAATACATTTTTTTTAAAATACTGCTTTTGTGAGTAGCTGTAATAATGCAGAAAAGGATTCATTTAGCAAAAAAATGTATTCCTTACGTTCAGTTTACCTTCAATGTCAGAAACAGTTCTGTACATTTGGATAAGTATTGTTCTCCTTTTAAGAGGCTGTTAGAATGTAAATAGACAAGCCACAGGTAGCTTATTTAGTCACTCACATCTTAGTATGAATGAATTTGATAGAAAACTTTCTCATATCACCAAAGCAACCTGGGGTCATACAGGTGTGTTAAGTACATGAGGTAATACAAATCAAATAGCTCAGAAAAGGGGACTGAGAACAGACCTTTCCATTTCACAGTTCTCCTGTGAATCACGACATCCTCCCGCCTATCCAGCTTCTATCTTCTGAAGCCCAGAACTGATGCTCCACTGAGCACATGCTTTAAAAGATCGTCACAAAGGTTGGTCTCCCTGCCCATGAGCCCAGAACCACCCTCACTTACAGAAGCACTCTTTGAAGCTTATTTTAAATGCACATCTGTCTCCTCTTGGGTGAAGGGGTTGAAAATTAAAAATAAAAACCTCAAGGAATAGGCTTTTCAGGTAAAACACCAAATGTGGAAAATAAATATTAGATTTTAATAGTTTAAAACTTTGAGATGTTATATTTTAGACCATTTTTCATTACTATAACAAAATATTCCATGCTGGATGACTTTATAAAGAAAAGAACTTTATTGGGGCTTCCAGTTCTGGAGGCCCAAAGTCAAGGGGCCATATCTGGTGATGGCCTTCTTGCTGGCAGGGTCCCCAGGTGGTGCAGAGTATCATGTGGCAAGGACAGAACTTGTGCCTCTTCTAATGTGTCTCCCTCTTCTTACAAAGTCCCAAATATTCAATTGTGGGGGCCCCACCCTGATGACCTTACCCAATCCTGGCCACCACCCAAAGGCCCCACCTCCACACACCACGGTCAGATTACATAGCCACCCTTTAAATGCCTCATGTTGGGGATTAAATTTCATGGACACTTGGGGACCCACTCAAACCATATCCAGACCATAATAGATGTCAACATAGACCCAGAGCAGAATGCTCTGGAAGAACCAATAGGGAGCAAATGTTTTCAATCTACCTTTCTGGAACCTCCACCTACCCATCTTTCTCCAACAATTCTTCACTTGTGGCTCTAGGGAACCGCTCAGGATAAAGCCCATCCAAGTCAGAAGGCCCTGTGGTCCTCCTTGACTGTGGACTCCATCATTTACTTCATTTCCCTTCTCCTCTCCACACTGTACATCTGAAAGGGCCAGGCAAGGGCTGTGCTGTTCACCAGCATTCATCTCAGGACTTGGGTGTGAAACTGGCTCTCAGCGATTCATAAATGAAAAAACAGTTGCTACTGCAAATACATGAACGTTCCTACAAATCAAAGATGAAGAGGCAAATACTGCCATAGAAAAATGAACAAGGGCTGGGGATGCAGCTCAGTTGGTAGAGTGTTTGCCTATCCAGCACAAGGCCCTGGGGCTCAATCCCCAGCACCGGAAAAAAAAAAAAAAATAGAATGACATCATTTTCACCTTTCCCTTCCCCTTAAATTCAAAAAGTAAAATAAAGAGAATATATATAATTACATACACAGCTCCTCTGGATGAGGGAAGTGACTACTCTCATAGACAGCTGTAACCTTTCCATAGGACACCTTGGTTCTACGTACTGACATCTCTCAAACACACATGCCCTTTAGCTCAGCAATGACGCTTTTAAGAATATATACAAATATTTACAGATATTTATCTACAAAAAGACCAATGCATCAATGTGAATAGCAGAAAGGAGAAATCTATGCAAAAAAGAGGTGAATGATCACTTTATGGTTGTTAGCAAAATACGCATCACTTTTGGACTCTTATGGGCCAGATATAACATATTTAACATCATAGTTAACATATATAATGCCTGATTTAGCCCTCGAAACTCTCTACTATGGCTATTTTCCATGGGAAGAAATTTCAATTGAGAGAGATGAAGTCACTTGCTCAAGGTCATACAGGTAGTAATGGGCAGAACCAGGGATCTCCAAGATCTCTAAGGTTTCATCCCCATGTTAAAGATGTCCACTGTGTTCTCATGGCATGGAAAGTCGGTCCTGAGTTCCTGAAATGCTAACTACAGAGACAGGTTACAAGACAGCATACAATGCGATCACCTTTTGTAACACGCATACATATAAAAATGCAAGCTCTTTGATGTTTGTGGGCACACATGCACATCCAGGTGCTCACCTCCACACAAGGACTTACATCTGAAGGTTGTCTCAGGTGGCAGGGTCATGGAATAATGGAGTCTTCCTTTTCTTTTCGCTCACCTCTCTATTTCACGGTTTTCCAGAATAAGAACAGGTCAGTTGTATAATACTTTATTTAAGCAATGTTTTAAAGTTGAACTCAAAGTAGCCTAGAACTTCACAAGAGCTTACACGTCACCCAACCTCATCTCCTTCTGAACAGAAAAGCAAAGGCCAGAACAATCAAATGAGGACATCATGGTCTCTTGGCCAGTCAGCAACAGAGCCAGGACTAGGATGGACCTGTTCCTCGCTAGTCCCAGGCTACTCATGTCTCCCTGGCCCAAGAGGAGCAAAGCTCATTTGTATAGTGAAGGATAATGGAACATTCATTTTCCTGGGCACCAAATGGCCCATCTTTCCTCCCTGAGACCAAGGCACCACGGACCACCTCGGGTTGCCTGTGAGATGCAGGAAACCCACCCACCTGTTTGGGCAGCTTCCAAACAGCTCTGCATCAAAGTGGCTCTTAACAGAGATGTGTAGCTGCTTCCCTGGCAACTTGTTCTAACCATGGGGTTGCTATGGTGTGGAGGGACCCATGCCAGAATGCTCTCAAGCACCTTTCCCTGCAATGCCACCAGACAACCCCAAGTAAGGAGCATTGGTCCACATACATCTGTGAATGCTGGTGTCTCCGCTGGAGCTAGACACAGTTGGTTTTGTCCTAATGTATAGCTCTTCCTGTCTATGGTTAGGAAGAACAGATGCATCACTCTCTGCCAGAAGCCTTGAGATGGACCTGTGTTCCTTTATAATTGCCACTTCCAACCCTAAAGAGGTGAACAGAAAAAAAGGCAAGGGACATCCTGGTATACTCCACCACAAACCTGGCCAGCCCCACTGGGGACCCAAGTCTGGCCAGGGAAGGAAAAGGCACAAAGGTGGACCTATAGAGTGCTTGAGGATCCGCGCACTGTCCACCAAGGACTGGCCAGCCCTGTTCTCTCCAACCACCCTCAGGTGAGATCAGACACCAGGGCTCCAGAAGGGCTGAGAGCCCTGCTCTCATTCTTAGCATTGCAACCAGAGTCACCGAAATGAGTCTAAGCAAGCTTTCTCCAGGACAAGAGGAGCTTGGCTAGGCCTGTCTGGCTGCTCTTCCTCAAGTTAAACTTAAGGAAAGGAAGAAGCGGGATGGAACCCAGGCTTTTGTTTGCTACATGCCTCTTCCTGTCACAAAGAACAGAGGACCATTTTCCATTGTTAGCAAAACAGAGAAGGGACATGAGGTACAGCCTAGAAGTTTCCTCTAGGCACAGCTGCCCAGCAGAATGAGTTGACACAGGCAAACCAAATTCCTTCTCACAAAGGGAGCGCGGAAGGAGATACAGAAAGATGGCCCATCTGGAAAAGGACAGAAAACTTTTAGGATGCAAAGGTGGAATCAGAAGAGAAACAGGAGAAAGATTAAGCTGTGCTTGTACAACTCTGAGGTCCACGGTGCACGTTCCAGTAATTTTAGTGGCTGCTCACTTCAAAATGCTTGGCTTTAAAAAGAAAGAGATCAGCTTTTTTCTTAAATGAATAATAATGGAGATCATTTTAAACCCTTGATTGTGTTTCTTGCTTTTTGACATTGTTTATATTTGTTATTTGTATATATTAATACATAAGTAGATTTTAAATAAACCCTTACTTGGGAACCATTTTTAGAAATTTTGATTTTGTGACAGTCGTATTTTTAACTTGACTATTAAACTCTGGAAAACTGAGGGAATGTTTATAGCTAAGCACAAAAAATAACAAGTGTTTTTTTTTTTAATTATACCTCATTTCTCTTACCCGGCAAGTGTCAGTGGTTCCTTGGGTGAAAGAATGTGCAGCCCTCGCTCATAAATGCCCAGAGTGTGGGGTCTTTTTGCATCCTCGGTGACACAGTCCCCAGGACTGCTGCAGCTAGGGACGCCTTCATCCTGCTGAATGGAGCTGAAAGGAGGTGGCCTGGAGCCCAGGTGCGGCCTCGGGCTCCTCGTGCTTCCAGCCTTGGCTGCGCGCTGAAGCTCCCCTCCTTTCACACCTCTACAAGGCAGTCGAGCTGGTCCCTGGGACAGAGACCTAAGCTCCCCTCCTCCTCCCTCTGACGACATCTCTCTGACGTCCAAGAAGTTCAAACCCACACATGTCAGCCTTTCTCTGACTCCAGCTTGTATTTTGATGCTAGAAATCATCCCCCTCCGGGAGATAACATAAGCCCCAAAGAACAGAAAGAACAGCAGCCAGCATCAGAGGCAGAGTTTTGGTCACAGTGAAACCTGTTACATGCATCTGTGATGTGAAACCTCCTGAGTCACGCTCTGTCCCCTGAAGACAAGGACAGGGCAGCTCTGGGTCCTTCATCAGGCTGGTGGAAGCCAGTCTGCTGGAGCCTTGGTGCTCTGCACACACCTGCATGCACAGGTGATGCGTGACAGACGCCGGCACCTCAGCTCTGCTCCACGCCCCTCTGCCCTCCTCCAGGCCTTGCCTGCCACCAGGGCACCTCCCTCCTCACACACGCAGGCCCACAGGAAAGCCTAGGAAGGCTGCTTGCCTGGTCACCCAAGCTAGCCCCGTCCTGCCCAAGACCCTGTCTGCGGACGTCCTGATGGCAAGCCCCAGTTTGTCCCTGACCCTGGCCAGCTGTGGGCCCCTGTGCATGGATTTCCATTCATTGTGATCTCTGCTTTCTGCGGCGGAGGCCGGCGGGGGCAGAAGCGGCTCTGCAGTGACAGTGTTCCACAAGCAGCCCAGGCCTGGTATTTTTAGATACGTGGACATTCTAAGCACAGTGTGAAGACCTGAGAAACTCCAGCCGTTCCCTATGGCTGGGAGAGTGCTGATAAGAGCTTTATCCAATTTACAAGGCAAGAGAAGGAAGGAATCATGTGTGCTGGAATTGGGCAAATACCCCAGCTCCAGACAATCATGAAGGGTAATGTAATCACCGACGCCACGCCAGGGTCCTGGCAGCACCAGATTCTTCTCCTTCACGAATCTACACTAATCTATCATTCTGATGCTCACAGGCCTCATGAGTAACTAAAAACTGTAGGAACTAAAAATCAAAACAAAACCCATCTTCACGTGCACAGGTGTGGCCACACACTCTCTCCTTCCATCTGTGAACCAGGTTCACCGGTGCCCCACAGATTCCCCATCAAGTGGGAGAGAGCACCTCAACCAACGCCAGCCCCCCACAATCCAGTTCTGCGTATCAGGGAGAAGCCCATTCTACTGACGGTTTCTGAGGGATGGGAGGAAGTCTCCTTACAGAATCCACACAGCAGAAATGGATGAAGCTCCCCGGGGCACCCTGGAGCTTCCTCTTGCCCCCACTGACTCTGCTGTCCAGAGCAGGTTGTCCTTCACCCTAGAGGTCAAGCTGTCCACAGGAGCAGGTTGCCCTCCTGCAACTCGGAGACAGACTGACGGTGAAGGTACCCTGGACATCCATGGTGGACCTTTCATTTCACTGAGTTGTAGTTTGGCCTGTGGATTGGGCCAAAGGTCAGGGAGGTTGAGAACAATGGGAAGGAGATGAGAAGGGGGTTTGGAAAAGGGATACACCTCTTCACCCAACTCTGAATCCTCACCAATGATTTGAGGAAGCCAGAAGGCAGAGACAGGGCCGAGCTTCCAGGGTGGGAAGGTGGACCCTGGAGTCTGAAGGAGCCACGCTTCACTGCAGGCCAGTTACAGCTTCCTGTGTTCTCCTGACATCTCTCCTCTCGTGTTTCCCACCATTCTCTCTGGAAGACTCAGGAGTAAACACATTCTCTTCTCAGGCTCCTCCTCCAAACTGCTGCTCTTCTCTGGGCGGTTGCTGAGACCGTCACACCAGTAAGACACTAGGGGGGACTGGCCAGTGGCCCTGGGTGTGAGGTGCTGGCTACTCAGGACAGATCACCCTCACCTTGAGCCTCTTGCTAACATGCCCACTCCCCAGGTGGGCATCCTCAGCTGTGAGCTCCTCTGCAGGGCTCTTACTTCAGCCCCAGGTACCGGAGAGGAGGAAAGAAACAGCTCAGCCCGACCCGCCCCACCATGGCCACCTCCCAAGGCCAGAGCCCCAAACCAGGCTTCACTCTGAAGCCAGGAAGGTTTCTAAAGTGGAAGCCTCTTCAATTCATTTCTCTCTCTCTCTCTCTCTCTCTCTCTCTCTCTCTCACACACACACACACACACACACACACGCACACACACTTCTGCTTAAATGCCTTCAGAACAGAACCTCCCTCTACTCTTAGGGAAAAGGTCAAATCTTTAAATGGCTTGCAAAGCCTCTCATGATTTGACCTCTTTCTTTGACACTCTTCCCACACTCTGGCCCCCAGAGCATCTCAGGGTCCCTTCAGCAGCCCAGCTCTCTCCCACCTCAGATCCTGGAACATGCAGTCCTCCTCCTCCCGCTCCTCCTCCCTCTTTTCTCGGCAGGCATCACCCAGTGCTGTCTCCCCAGAGACCCAGTGCTGTCTCGATGAAGGCCTCTCCCCCACACAAACCCACACAGTCATGATTCTCCGGCACAGCACCCAGTGGCTCTGGGCTTCAGGGCACTTCCTAAAATTTGCAGTCACTAATCCTTGCTCACTGCTCTATTGCCCACCTGAGAAGCTTACTGTTATTTCCAACATGGCAAAGCCTACGTTCATTCTCTCACCTCAGCAGTAGGGTCCTAAAATCTTATCATGAGACGTCACCATAATTTACATCTCTCTTGTATCTTACAGACAGATCAAGAGACACCTATCAATGCTGCAGTCACAAGAGACAGCAGCCCAGGTCAGGAGATTGGCATTGCCAAGTCCTGGAAAGGAATGTGGGACCCTATGGTAGACCGCTGGCTTCCTGGATAGCTCTCGAGAGCCTTACGACAAGAGTGGACTTGTCCTAGCTCCACACCTCCCAGGGAACAATGCTGTAAACTAGAGTGTCCCCCGAGGTTCACACTGCTTCTTGACATCATGCCACATAGAAAAGGGTAGTTCTTTGAGCCTGAATTGGTGAAGAACAAGTGAAAACAGGGTGATGTCTTCTGCCAAAGGAGGAACTACAAGATTGAAGGAAAACAAGGTACCGGTCGTTCCTGGGGGCAAAATTCAGTCCGATGGTACAAGCTTTAAGGAACTGGATTTTGCCTCAGTACCAAAACAAACGTGGTCCTGCTTCACACTGTTTGATAAAACCAAGTACTTCATGAAACAATGAAGTCCCCAGAGCTACAGGTGATGAGCAGGGGACAGAAGAAGACTTTAGGGCAAATAATTTCTATGTCTAGCAAGAGACTGAATATCTATGTTCCCTTTCCACAGCAAGATTCAATGGAGAGTCATGGAGATGTGGGGCCAGGGCTGGGAATGTAACTCAGTGGTAAAGCACTTGCCTAGCTTGCGTGAAGCCTTGGGTTCAGTCCCCAGCACCATGAAAGGAGAGAAAAGTTTTGAGCCAAGGGTAATATGATATTTTGTATAAAGTATTGTATTAGATCTGTGACAGATTTTGTAAACTAAAAAGTTTTCAGTACTAGATGAAAGAATTAGAGGCACCCTGAGAAATCATAAGACTGAGAGGGAGGATTATTATTCCAAATGAAATTTGATTTGGCAAAAACAGCACATGAAAACGATGCCTGCAAGATTTGTAACAGCTTTTAAAGTCTCAAAGAACCTTCTTCATGACTAACATTTCTAATGATAAGTAGAAAAAGGCTTCTGCCTCAGAGATTTCAGAACATATTTCGCTCAGAATGACCCCTCCCCTGAATGTTCTAGGTAGATATTCAGCTACAACAGTGCTCGAGATTAAAAACTCATGAGATGCCTGATGTTTATGTAGATTCCCACCAGCAGTAGAAGGGATTCTGCACCACAAATAGTCAGTGGAAGGCTCTCTTATTCCATATTTAAGTTTCTTAAGAGGCCTGAAGTGATCTGTGCACAAGTGTTTAAAAATGTCTGGGACTTGTTTCCACCATCACCTGTTCCACCATGGTGGCAAAGGCAGTATGTCCACCACATCTGTGGTGACCAGTCCTCCCTGGGCAATGCCCACTGCATCTGTCTGCTCCCCTTTCCTTTATCTTTCCTTTTCCATGTAACCAGAAGTGTCTCTGGAGTGAAGGTGCCAGCCGTGAATCGCTGGGTAGCAATTCAACCACTGGCCAAATATTCTGTCTGCCACAACTGAAGGGGCTTTGTTCAGCGGTGGCTTGACAGACACACCCATGTCAGCTGCTCCCTCCTCCACACATGGTGGATCTGCACCTGTTGCCAACCAACTGAACTCTCTTTTGTCATTTAAAGAAAAAAACAAGAGCTGTGTTTTTCACCATTTGCTGTTCAGGGAAGTACATTGCCTACTGGAGGAGACGGGGCTGGGATGGAGCCAGACGCTAAGTGTTGGGACGAATGGTCTTGAGGCTGGTCAAGACTGGATCAGTGAGGTCCATGGCTAAGGGTAAATTCAAGTTTATGATGCCAACCAAAGCCATCACAAATAAATCTGCAAACTCCCTGGCTAAACGAAGCATGAGTTGATATCCCTGCAAGAGCTGAAAGGGGAAAATGGAAAATAAAAGGAGAGCTCAAGCTTTTGCATTTCCCTTTTGTTTTTTGGCCAGCTAAGAAGTATTTTTTAAACTTAATAGAGGGTGGCACCAGATTTATTTAGTCTGGGGAAGGTCAGCCTTTAAGTGCATGATGTAACCCTGTTCAGATGACCGCACAGGTCCCTCCATTGTCCAAGGCAACAGAAGAAGCAAGAAAAGCTCTTGGTTAAATATCAGGAAATAATATTCATAAGACATCACAGTCACTGAAACAGGGTGGAGTCAACATTTTTCAGCAAAGCCACGGTGCAAAGTCCAGCTGGTGATTTCCGTTAACAGCTCTGGTTTGGGAGGTTTTGCAGCTTCTTCTCTGAAGCCCTGATTCAAAACCACAAGGCTCAGCAAGTCAGTGAGATTTCATGCTTTCATCTGAAACCCGAACCAACAAACGCTTCTCTTGACGCAATTCAGGATCTTAGAATCTTTGCTGAAGAACCCAACAAAAATCATGGAACTCAATCTCAAAGCCCAGCTCCTACCCAGAGGAACTCAAGTTCCACTTAAAGAGTCAATAAAAAGATGAGAGGTGGGGAAATGCGGCTGCGACAGCACATTAGCTGCTACATTTCAGCCTCCACCACAGTATCCGAATGTGATTGAGGTTTCGGGGGAAACCTACATGGTATGAAATGTAGCAATTATTGGTCTATTAATATAGGATGTTATTCGCTGTCAAGTACTTTCTCTAAAAGAGAGGCACAGGGATTTCTTACTGCAAAGGTAGGTTGCAATTTTCTTTTTTCCAACTAGAAAAAAAAATTAAGAAATTTGCTGGGGCACAATCTCATCATGTCTTGGATACAGAAATCTCTCTGATGCACTCAAAACAAAAGTTGGCAAAAACAAAAGCCATGTCAGCATCTCTCTCCTGCCATTTCAAGCTTGGAAGTCAAAGGAGAATATTTTAAATCATAGGATTAGTGAGGAACATCAAGCCCTATTCTGGGATTAGTGAGAGACAGAGAAAGAAAACGTGGCCCAGGGAAAAAAAGAAAATATTCTAAAAGGATTTCTCCTTTAATGATCTTCAGACCCCAGGGCTGGAGAAAGTGACCATGACCTCTGCCCCTGGCTAAAGTGCAGCTGCAGGTGAAGTGCATCCACTGGTCCTGGGATGCAGGGGGAGGCTTCCGGGAGGTGCTCCCCCCGCCTGGTGCTCCCCCAGGGAAGACACTATGCCACCATCCCTCCCCACTCCACTGGCCCAGTTTGCACCGTGCACCTGAGCGCCTGTCGTTAGTGGATTAATTCATTCCCCAGCGCGGCAGTTAGTTAAGCTTTAGGACTTTTATAATGGTCTCAGGTGTGAGCTACAGAGAGCCCCGTGGAGCGTCATTGGCCCAGTGGAGAGGACAAGGAACCGCGTGGGGCCCAAGGTTGGTCCCAAAGAAGAGCAATGGTGCCCACGGTGCTAATTGGCCCCAGTCCCCTCACCGCAGCCAAGCTGGCAGGGGGCTGGAAACAAATCCCTCCCAAGGAGCTTTCCCCGTGAGGAGAAGGTGACAGGAAGGTGACTCGAGGTGTGCAGAGGGAGGAGCCAGCTTAAAAGGGGGTCAAGACATCCACCTGCGTTCAGCAAAGACAAGTCCTTGCAAGAGAAATGGTTAATTCCTCAGATGCCCCAAATCACAGCAGAGCTCCAGGAGGGCGAGCAGCGTGGCTGAGAGAGAAGAGGGGGCAGGGTGTTGATCGGCGAGGGTGTGTGCAGACCCTGGGGTTGGGGGATTGGGTTCCAACCAGGGAAGGTAATTCTGCAAAACTGGAACGCACAGGCACGGTGTCTGTAGGCAGCGCTGACAAAGGGCACAGTCTCGGAAATTGAATGAGATCTGTCCCCTGTCTCCCAGCCTACTGACCCACTTTCCTTGGGCTACATCTCCCCCAGATCCATGCCCCCCCTTGAATCTTCCAGCTAGCCAAGAGGGAGGGAGAATTAAGCCTCGGGATCATAATGGAGTGGAATAAGCAATATGGGCCTGTTTGGCAGTTTTAAGAGAAACAAGTCTCTCTTTTCCCCCAAAAAAACCTATCGATCCACCGGACCCTGGCAGTACGTGCACCTTCACCTCAGGATTACACCACCAGCTCCCCGTTGCAGGACCTGAAATTCTGCACATAGTCACTTATTTTGTTTGAGCACTGAAAATATCTTCACTAAAAAAAAGAAAAAAAATGTTAGTGTGCCATTCTGGAAAGAGAAGCCTTTGATCCATTCTTAGATGTTCAAGCTGTGGCATGAAGAATTCTCCCAAAGAGATTCAAGTCTGTTCCTTGAATGAGGCAAAAGCTCAGTAAGTCAAACAAATATATAGAGAAAGTTCTGGAACCTGAGCCAGCTGGAGTGCCACACAATAAGGAAGCATGTGGGCTCTTGCTCTCTCTCGCTCTCTCTCTCTCTCTCTCTCTCTCTCAAGCACACAAATCCTCCATGATTTTGCCATGACAGAGCACATGACTACTGGTAAATTTGTTACATCCGCTGAAGTGTTTATAAAAAAATATGAGTGACATGATCCTTGACCAGCCTGCTGGCCTCTGTCCTGCGAGGGCCCCTGGCTGCAGGGAGCTACAGTGATAGGATCATGGGCTTCCTGTCCAGGGCTTTAGGTTCGAATCCTGCTTCTCACAGTCTCTGACACAACTGCCTAACTCCAAGTTTGCATTCCCTCTGAGCTGTGGTGTGACTTCTGGCAAATCAGCCACCTTCTGGGCTCTGCCTCCTCATCTGAGACCACAAGGAGACGTCAGACACTCCGTGCAGAGGGCTCCTTGCAGCACCAGGCACGTGGCCAGCAACGCTCCACAAACTTGAATCATGACTCACTTCGTTAACTGCTAGATGTCAGCCAATCCTGCTGCTTTGAGCCCCAGAGTCCTCATTTCTAACACAGAGACCATCGAGTCCCTGTTTACAGCAGGTATGATGCAGTTGAAGGAGATATAACAAAAAGTTCTCTGGGAATGACAGTGGCCATGGTGGGTGGAGGACTTTGATGTCACTGATGCTCAAGCCAAGCCAGCAGATTGATTCTCAGGCAGCAGCCCAACCCACCTGTTCCCAGAGAAGGTGGATTCCCTCTGCCTATCCCGGAGGGCCATGGTGTAGTCTCACCAGATTGCTTCTCTTTTGCCACAGTGACAAAGACCAAGCGACCCAGTTTTAAGCTGCATAGGACATAACCCAATTCTGAGAACCTCAAATATTTAATTTCCCTTTCTCTAAGCTCTGATATGAGGCGTTATCACAGGGAATTGACCCACCTCCCTGAATTTGCTCCTCACAGCTGGCCGGGCCCCTATGACGTCAATGACCCTGCTCTGCAATGGGAGAAGCTTCCTTCTGGTTATTGTTGGATGGAGTTAAGTGCTAGCCCTGTACTGAGTTTTTATTAGAGTCTCTCTATACTCTTCCCTATTTTTCTCTTCCCTTTTATTAGTACCATTAGAAGTTAATCCTTTTATATTTTAAGAACTTTGGAAAAGATGTAGAAATTCATGAGCAACTTGGTGGGGGAGGAGTGGATATTTCAAAGGGGGATCAAACCTCTCCCTCTTGTTACCCGGCTTCTTTAATTTTTAAAATTCAAATTAAAACATCATCTTACTCCTGCAAGCATCACTACCTCTAATAATCAAAAGAACGAGTTTCAACTTGACGCACAGATAAAGCAGAGCTGAGTCACAATCATTACCATCCCTTCTAAGGGATTAGGTCATCAAGCCTAATAAAGATGAAAAGCTTCCAAGATAAAAGGAAAAAATAAGCACGAGTACTAAAAGTAAACAACAGATTAAGTAAATACCACAAAATCAATTTGGAAATACAGAACTCACTTGTTCTGTTTTTTGCCACACTCCAGAAGACACTTGCTCGGTGTTCCAAAGGGCAGAGTCGATGTGTTTTTTACCCCCTGAAGGCATCCCAAACATGTATGAGGATTTCAAACCCAGCCCAGCAGGCTTTCCAACAAATGGAAAGTAAAGTCGCACATTTCATTTCAGATACCTGTTTCTAAATCATCGATTTTTGTAGAAATGTCACACTGCACTGAAAAGGAGTCTCTTTCTCAATAAGCATACAGCCAACTTCTCAGAAAATGCCAACGTTTTTAGTTAAGACAGAAAGCTTCAGAAAAGCCCGTGAAATTCAACGCCCTTTCCTATCTTAGGCCCACAGGATCCAGTCACTGCAATTACACACCGGCCTGCATCCCTGCACTTCAGGAGAAGTTTTAAGCCTAAAACAAGCAGCGAATTGGCCCTACCCTGCTGGAATTTGTGGGAAGAACAGTGGGAATCAACTACTTACTCTTCAGTTTCAATACACTGAGGAAAAGGGGTGAGATTTACTGCTCGAGGTAATAAGGCCAAAGCTGTCAGAGGTAGGAGACTGCAGGTTCACCTCTGTAGTTTTATTTTCCATGATATTTTAACCTTCAGGCCAAATTGTCAACGAGTAGAACCAGTGCTCTAAGAATAGAACACATGCTCCAATTCAGTGCCCCCACCCAAACTATCTACTTTTAACTTAATATTCTGCCACTAAAAAGAAGAGATGATGGTTGGGATTGACTTTTAAATAGTTAAGTCAAAAGGAAAAGAAGAAAAAGAGAAAATAAATATGGGAAACTCTAGACAATTGTTGCATCTGAGCAAAGGGTCTGGGATGGTTCATTATTACTGTTTTCACTACACATTCTTTTATGCGGATGGAGAGTTTTCACAATGAAATATTTAATAGAGTGCCTCTTACTCAAAAGGGTTGGAAGACCCTGGATCAGAGGGTAGAACAGTGACTTGGGCATTTATCTGATGGAGAAAACAAAAATCAGCTCCACCAACGAGCGCTGACACAGCCAAGACTCTGGCATCAAAGCAAAAATGTTCAATCACGGTTAAGAAGTCCAGGTCTGGAGTTTGGGGGGATAGCTCAGTGGTAAAGCGCTTGCCTAGCGTGCACCAGACCCTGAGTTGAACCTCCAGTAGCAGAAAATTTTAAAAAACACCAGCATCTCTCAGGATGTGTGCTGGCAGATTATGACTTCTTCCCCCAAAAGTCTGACTTTAATGTTCTTATTGACCTAATGACATTTATAGAAAATAATAGGTAAGAACATAAACTGTGGCTAACTGTAGCACAAAGCCTGGTGTGGAGGTGAATTAGATAGGTAGAGGCCTCATATTAGAAGAATAATTGGTGCAGAGGAGGGAGGGGCCGTTCTACCTGAGAGACCAGGAAAAGGTTCGGCACCTCCCGTCCCCTGCTGCCCCTGCCTATAATACTGCCACATCAGAGGCTGGCAGCAAAAACTGATTTGAGCTTATTGAACACTCTTGCCACTCCTTCCTCAGAAATCATCCATGGCTCAACTCGGGATACAAAATGAAATGCAAATTCCTCAGCCAGTCATTACCAGCCCCCAACTTCCTCTCCAACTTTTGCAGCCTGATCTGCAATCCCATCTGTGCCTCCAGCCCCATCCCAGCAAGCCTATCTCTGCAAGTTTCTTTCAATCTTATCATGCAACAAGACAAAGTCACACCTGTGCCCGGCCAGCTCCTGCAAAAGGTAGTTGAGATGGACACAAGGCAGGGGCACTGTTTGGAGCTTGAGTGGGAGTCAGGAGGGAGTCAATGGCATCTGTTACAGAACCTGATCAAAACGGAGGCAAATCTGTTTATAACTAAGAAAAATGTTTTCCATTATTGGGGCTCTGCACCCAGATAAGATCCTCCACCAACAGTGGCACAGAGGCACTGCCATCCTGCTTGGAGAAGAAAGGTTTCCTGCCCCGCCTCCTAATCAGGGATTTCTAAGTTTTCACATGTAGAGTCTTATTTTATGCTCCCAGACCCAAAATGGTGCCTTGGTTTGCATTCCTCCAGAAGTTAATGCTAATACAAGGATTTGGATAGAGGCAGATGATTTGGGAGTCCCCCAGGGACTTAGAGGTGAAGTGGATGCATGAGGCAGAGATGGCAAGAAGCCAATAAGGAGCGCTGTGAAGCAAGTTCAATTTGGACTTAATCCCACTGGGAAACTCAGAGCCCCAGGAACTTATGCAGAGAGATCCCTCCAGAGCTGTGATGTAACTGGGATATGTATTCACCAGCTCCTGTCAATCATTGGTCCACAGCCTGGAGGAGGGAGGGGTCTTATTAATTCCCTAGCACACTGTCCTCCTCCCCCTGCGTGGCCTAACAGCTCTGGTTGCCAGAGAAAGCCTTCAGGCAACGACTTGGGAGTGTGGGAGTCAGAAGCTGGACCAATATGCATGAAAATTGTAAATGCTGGAGCGATCTGAGCTTATTCTGATGCACATGCCCGAGTTTATGCAAACAGACACTATATATAAAGTCGCAAAGTCATGTTAGTTAAAACTAAAAAGGAAAATAGTACTACAATGAGCTCATCTTAATATTTAATATTTGATGACATTCATCTTTGCATATTATCTTTCTACAGCAAGAATCAACAAACTAAAGACCACAGGGCAAATCTGGCCCTCTGCCTGTTTTGCTAAATAAAGTTTGATTGAAACACACTTATCTGCCCTGCTTCTTGCATGCTACACTGTCAGAGTAGGCCAATTGCAATTGAAACCATATGACTGAGAAAGCTAAAAAATTCACTCTCTGGCCCATTATACAGAGGCCTTTGTATGTTTGGCCTTTTTTACCTGAAGCCATCATGCATGATTAGATTCAAAATCCATCTCCTTGAACTCCCTCTGGTGAATCCTCCTACCCATAAATGAAGCGGCTTCCTAGTCTGTGTGTCCTTCATGCCCCATCCACTTCTTGGTGAGCCTCTTTCTACACCACTTTGTGAATGCGCACATTCACGTCACCTCCACCACAAGAACCGGGCTTTGCCAGATTAGGAGCCCCAAGGTCCAGACATTCCACAACTATATGTGGAAATACAGTGAATTCACCTGGGGAATCTGAGCTCCATGGTCACTGATCCAGCCCTGGTAGGGTCCAGAAAGTGCTCAAAATCACACAAATGACTCAAGGTCATGGAGCATCCAGACCCAGGTAGGCAGGCCCCTTGTTGATGATCTGGGCTCTTGGTTACACTTGGCATAATCAAGACTCTGACTGCCCTTGTGATGCCGGGGCCACATCTCAGCCACTGGCATGTTTGGAAGAGCAACCTAGACTACAAGTTTAATCCACATATCCTCTTATTGGCCAGGCTCCCAATTCCTGGTGACCACCTTTCTGTATGTGTTCCACAGTGGCCATAATCAATATCTGAAAACTCTCCTCCCCCCACCAACCCATTGCTCCCGAGATCAAACCTCAAAAGTCTCTCACAGTTACGGCCCCGTGACCCGTTATCTTTCAAAACCACCTTAGGTGTCAGCAATAAATCTTTCACCTTCTGAGGAGGTAAATCAAAGCTTTGGACATCACTAGCAGAAATGGCTTTTCATTATTTCTGCCGATTATAAGCACAAGTGTTCAGATAGCACCTTTCAGAGCTGCTGAAATAGTAAACAATAACAGAACATCTTTCCTGCCTGATAACCAGAAGCAACCTACCTTCCTCAAAATAAATCTCAGCAGATTTCAACACCCTTGGAAAGAGCAAAAGAGGATAAAAGAGAAAAACAAACCTAGCAGAGTGATATTTTATTTATGCCCTTTATTTATGTCCTGCCTTACAAAAATAGGCATCTCACACCCTGAGTGCAGGCAAAATCTGCATCCAAACAGTTAAGGGATTTGGTTAGCTGTTTAATAATTTTAAAAAAATATAATCCAGAAAAAGTTAAGCCAAACTGCAGACCAAAGCCTTTGCCACAGACTGACTGACCCTGTTGTCCCTTTTGGAGATCCGTGTAAAGAACCTAAGTGATGAGGAATTTTATTAAAAATCCAGATCCAGTGAAATTTAAGGAGTATTTTCCCCCCTTCAAGAAAGATAGGGTTTAATTTTCAAGACTTACAAAAATAGCTCCATCTCCAGCTCTCATGTCAGAATCCTACCTTGGAAAAGTTAAAATGGAAAAATTAAAAGGAAATGAGTATCAAATATATTCCAATTATCACCGGCTTCCTATCAACACCCAAGACACCTCGCACTCTCTGTTCCACAGCTTTAAAATACTTCTGTATGGCAGAGCACGAGGGGACGACCGTCCAGCTCCAGCTACAGGTTCAAAGCCAAGTCCACCTGGGCCAAGCCAGCAGCAACATCTTCACTGTTCAAATGAGGATGACAGAGCCCTGAAAATGTGGACTAAGTCCCAAACTTAGGAGCACAGAGAGATGACCGAGGCCCAGGCCTCCCACCTCCTGGACAAATGCCTTCCCTCAGCAAGAGGTTGGCATTCGCATCCAACAACGCAACAGCACATTCAGTAAATGTTAATTTAAATGCAAACACAGTCAAGCACCTTAAGGTGATTGCAAAAGCTACAAAATGAAACACGGAGTAGCGCTCACATGAGAGGTGCTCTGCTTTTCAACAGCTTTTCCGCAACTCTTGTTGCATTTCTGGGACCAGACTTTGCAGGGATGGCGTGGGAGAGAAAAATTGGAAGACCATGCAGAAATCAGAGTTTCACCATCTACAGTTCAGGCTCCTCCTCTACAGGAATTTTTTTTTTTTTTTTTGGCACTGAGGATCAAACTCAGGGGTGCTTAACCACTGAACCACATCTCCAGCCCTTTTTTGTATTTTATTTAGAGACGGGATCTGAGTTGCTTAGGGCCTCGCAAAGTTGCTGAGGCTGGCTTTGAATTCGAGATCCTCCTGCCTCAGCCTCCTGAGCCACTGGGATTATAGGCATGGGCCACTGCACCTGTCCACTACAGGGTTCTTAATGACATTCTTGTCAATCCTCGTTGAGGACAAGGTCTGCGGCCATTTAAGGACTCACCAGTGCCACTGCTCAACCTAGTACATAAAGTTTACGGAAAAATTGTAACCTTAAAATGCGCTTAAAATCATTCCATCAAGAATTACTATGTGGCCAATGCCTACCCTAATAATTCAACACAAATGGATGGAGAAATTGATGCATCCCAGAGAAAATTATAATATTACAGTGGGAATCCCTCTCTCTCTCTTTCTCTGGAAAATGATTCTTATCTGTGTGGTTGAAAACAAGAAAAGCCATCTGTGCATTAATAAGTCCAGGAGGGAGCCACTGTTACTCACTGAGCTACAAATAGTAGCCCCTGAGAAAATGATCCATTCAAATAATAATCTCTTCAAATGATATTTGACTATTATATACCCAATATGGTTCATGTTGAATTTAATTTCCATCTAAATTTAAAATACAGGAGACATGGAAAGCCATTATTTGATTTGGAGTTGAATGAAATAAGTCATGGGAAAATACCGCTTAATTTTTAAAAGTCACAGCACAACTCAGGGAAGTTAGTTGGTCTATTTCTACTTTGGAAATATACAAGAGCAGCCTGGGATGCTAAAATGTAAAGTGCCGTATTATAAAAAGGAGCAAAATTAAGTAGTCAGACGTATTTGCTACATTAAGGCAAAATGAACACTGCCACGATTAGAGCAGTTTGAGAAAAATGGATGTAAAATACTTTCCGTTTAAATTAGAGCAACAGCTACAATTAAAAGAGCACTTTGCTTCTTGCGCGGGAGAGCAGGGAGATGCTTTCCCTTGGCAGTTTGGTGGGGTTTGTTTTTCTTCTTTTTCAGTGTGAGCCAGTAGCTTCAGAGTCCCAGGCCGCCTGGGCCCTGCCGCTCTTGCCTCCTGAGAGGCAAGGCCTGTGCCAAGCTCCTTGCAAAGGTCACAGGGAAGGAAGGCTCGTCACGCCTGCAGGGCCCAGAAGAACCAGACTCGGTACAAGTTCGGCTGGCTGAGAGGGGAGACCCCAGCTGCATTCGCTTCTTCAAGGTGGAGACATTTTAACCCACTAGGGTTGAAAAGAGCGACGTCTTGCTGGTCGAAAATTCTCATTCATTTTTTAAACAAAGATAATACCTATCAAGACAAATTAAGACTGATGTAAAGTGACCCAAAATCGGATCCATCCTGCGCCCCAGGCGGCTGCGCACCTGCAAAGGTGCTGTGCATTTTCACAGGTGCAAGGGCGAGATCAGCCCAGGCCTGCACTTCATTTCCTTTGGCTGCCAACAGCCTCCGGCACACCCGTGTGTAGCCTCCAGAACTTGGGGGAGGCTGCAGGCGGAGGGCGTGTGGGAGCAATCCTGGGAGCTAGAACTCAGCCTCCTCAGCACTGCTGCGAAAAAGAGCCAGTGTCTCTCTACTCCAGGACCTGCCAGCAGGTACAGAATGGAAAGGGACTGTCCCCAAGATTGTCTGACGACATAAATTTCTGGAAAAATCATATAAGACAGAAAATCAGGGGCTCTCCTCTGGAAACTCCGACTTTCCACATCTGGGCTGGGGGTGCCATATTTCCACCCAGTACTTCAAGAGGTCACTTGGCACACACTGCTTTTTGCAAGGGGGCAAATTTTCAGAATTCACTAGACCTAAAGGAACAGGAGAGTGGGTACAGACAGAACTGTTCAGGAGAGAAGAAACACAACAGAAAGAGGCCGACAGAAGGAGGAGGGCAGGACCAGGAAGGACAGAGGGAGGGCTGACCCAGCTCTCCCGTGTGCCTCTGTGAATGCACCACAGTGAGTCTCTCCAGCACCAAGAGCCACAAGACACCGATTAAAAACTGTGACTAAAGCCGGGCGTGGTGGTGCATGCCTGTAATCCAAGCAACTTGGGAGGCTGAGTCAGGAGGATCGCGAGTTCAAAGCCAGCCTCAGCAACTTAGCGAGGCCCTAAGCAACTCAGTGAGACCCTGTCTCTAAATAAAATACAAAATAGGGCTGGGGATGTGGCTCAGTGGCCGAGTGCCCCTGAGTTCAATCCCTGGTTCAAAAAAAAAAACAAAAAAAACCTGTGACTAAACAGCAGAAAGATCAGTAAGAGCAGAGGGAAGGGCAGAGGGAAGCACAGCTTTTGTAAGTATGTTAAAATGAATCCTCATGTTATGTGCAACTAAAAAGAAAGAAATTATAAAAGGAGACAAGAGCTAAGAAACACGCTGCCTCTCTTTTGATTTCTATGTAGACCAGGGTTCAGGGCAGGTAGGGAGAATAATCTACTACAATTATTTTAGATTTCTTACGAATTCCGTTGGTCGTCTTCTATTGAGGACATGTGTCCCTCCATAGCCATCAGCAAAACAATGTTTAAATCCTCAAAAAGAGGACATAAGAGCACATCCTCGCACTGTCTTGAGGTGGTTGTCCAAGTCACAAGGCCACCAGAGAGAAAGGGGATGCAGGCAAAGGGTCCAAAAGTGATTCTAGGAAATGGTGAACCAAGAGAAGTTCTGGAAATTTCCAGTGACAGTACCCTGGAGGCAGCTTCTCTGCTGATGGAAAAGTTACCTGAACCCAGACGTCCCCCAGCCTGCCTGACCATCCTGGTCCTCACCAAGGTGAGCGGCCAGACATGCCTGGCCCCGCCTGGTGAGCCAGCTGTGGCAGAGAGGCGCTTCTGAGCACTTGAGGCAGCTCCCCACCCTGGGCCACAGGACGCAAGCTGCCGTGGCTCCTGCAGTCACGCCCACAGTTGCCGATGTTCACCTGAACTTCTTGTAAATGAAGGCCCCCCCCCCTTCCTCTTGCTATTTACGTAGGTGACTCCACACACCTCCTTTCAGGCCTGAGGACATAGGGTATAATTCATTTTATGATAAGAAGGAATATCTGTTCATTTTAGCAGTTGTTGCTGCAAAGAAATATTTCAGATGCGTTTAGAGTGAATGATCACACCGTCCGGCACAGTCAACGTGACATGTGAAGTTCCCAGAATAGTGAGCAATTAATACTAAACGTACTACAAATCACCGGGCCCGGGTGAAGATGGAGCGCTGCTTTCACACACTAAGAAACAAAAATTCGTACAACAGATGTGGAAGAGAGATGTCCCGGGGATCCAAGTTATGGCTGCGTCACTTAGCAGTGTCCTGCTGAGCACTCCACAGCTGCTGCCCAGAGACGGAGTCAGGAACCACCAGATCCAGCCACCTCCTCATCCACGAGGTGCCTGAGGAACACCCCCTGGCCCGTGATGTCTGGCACACTTCCCCAGAATCCAGGCTGCCATGAGGGTCCACTGCAGAGAAATGACCCTGTGCTTCCCATGGAGTTCACCCAAGTGTCACTTAGCACTCACCTGTCAAGGGGTGTCTGGATTTTTAAACAGGTGAGTTCACTGTCTACCGAGAACTCCTGCCTCTTCCAATGTCTGCTCTTCCTGCACCACTGCCCAGGGCCGGCAGGATTACACACAGCCGCAGGAAAGTGGGATTCTTTTATTTGAAATGATTGTTGCTCAAAATGACAATTTGCAACTTGGGAGTTAATCATCACTGGCTTCTGACCTCAGGTCACATAATGGTGATTTAGAAAGAAAAAAGCACTTACTTCCCAAGAGCTTAGCCTGCTCCCATGAAGTCACTCTTACCTTTAAATAATCTGGTGAGACACTTGTGGTTAACTGTCATGAATAATCAAAGAACTATCTCATCTCAATGACAAGACATAATTATTTTGAACTCCAACACTGGAAAATAAAACGTATTAGACTAATAAGGTGGAGATATTATTAAGTATTTACCATTATACTATTGGTATAAATTGTCATTTTGAAAAAATAATGACTTTCCTGCATGTGAGATAGATTTATTTATAGAATATCAAACATGTTAAAATTGAGAAAACAGTTATAATAAATACTGACATGATACTTAATCATGTTGCTTTTTTATATGTTTTCCATCATTAAGAAAACTTACCATCATTTTAACATGTCTGTTTAATCATTTTACTTTAACTTGAATATAATGAATACAATATGCAACACATTTTTTAAAAAAAGTAATATTGACAAGAATATTATGTAGTATTTTTGTCTGTTTTTTTAGTTGTAGATGGACACAATACCTTTATTTATTTACTTATCTATTTATTTATTTGTTTATTTTAATGTGGTGCTGGGGATCGAACCCAGTGCCTCACATGTGCCAGGCAAGTGCTCTACCACTGAGCCCCAACCCCAGCCCAATTATATTGCCTTTATATGCCAGTTAAATATTAACATACTTAAAATTCTACTTAGTCTCTACAATTACCAAGTAATACATGCCCACTGAAGATATATTAGGTAAAACAGAAAACAATGAAGAAGAAAATAAGAATCTCCCATATCCTTTACCTAGAGGTAACTACTATTAATATTTTGGATCCAGATGATCCATGAGTTTAAATTTAAAAAATTATATTATTATATGTATTGTTATAATCTTTCCAAAGATAAGATATTCTTATGTTCTTCCCTTTTATTCTTACCAAAATTTTATGTTTCCTTTAACAACAAACCAGTAGCCTTAGCATAGAGGAAATATAAAAATGGAGACTTAAAAGAAAGAACCAGAATGAATCTCTAAAACTGAAGAATGCAATATATGAAATAAAAAGTTTACTAGACAGGCTTAATGGGAGAAGAGACACTGAAGGAGACAATTCCAGTAACTTGAAAGCCAGGCCAAGTAGAAATTGCCAGCCACAGCCCTGCTAGCACTGCCTGTGATTCGATCAGCACAAATCATGTATTTTCATACCACTGTGGTTGCTGCACGTGTCTGAGCACATCATTTACACTCATCAATACAACTCTGAAATTATACTACTAGGCTGTCACTAAATTACATGTGATAACAGTGTCTGTCTGCAGATGTCACATGTCATCTGTGACATGACACAGCTGGTCTATTAGTTAGTCTGTACCTGGGGGTGCAGGCCAGTGGGTAGCTCTGGGAACCAGAGGGTCAGTAGTACAAGTCTGAAGCCTCAGCTCAGTCAGACAGAGAGCGAATTCCCCCGTCCTCAGGGTCTTCATTCTGTTAGGGCCTCTACAGATTGGATGGTGGCCAGCCACTCTGGGGAGGGTCATCTGCTCTACTGGGTTCACCGTTCATTTGTTAATTTCATCTGGAAACACCATTCCAGACAGATCCAGAAATAATGATCAATCTGGGTACCCCATGCCCTACTCAAGCTAACACATACTATTATCCATCACTTTAGCCACCAAGCAGTGAAGCAGCATGTCCTTATCACTAGAATTTAACTCAAAGAGCTTTGATAAGAGACCCCCTTTGTCCTAAGATAGAATAATGGATGTCAGATTTGCCCAATCACTGTAAACAACCATTGAAATTTACAAAATGTATGAAGCAACCATTTTCAGCCTTTAGCAGCACATATAACAAGGCTGTAATCCATGAGATAAGGGAAATACATGAGGTAAGCCCTATGCCTACCTGGATTTCTGCCTAAAAACACTTTCCAATCTGCAACACATGGAAGCAGTGTCAAAAGAGGAATCAGTGGTCTCATTATCAATGGTGAAATAAACAATATCAGTGTATGAGGTTACTGGGGCAACAGGAGTGTTTTGATCAAGAGAAGTTAAACAATGAAAAATTTCCAGAAATATGCATGGGCTCATCATGAGCCTGGATAAAAACTAAGCTGTACACACCCAGGAAGAGAGTCTGAGAAGCCTAGCACTAAAGAACCACAGGGGTACTATGAGATTTCACCATGAGAGGGAGTGGATTACTAACCAGGCAAAGTAGAGATGTCATACTAAATCTTCTGGACTTCACTTAATAACTAAGAATACTCACATTTTAATAGTACTGCTGTGGGTTAAAGTGAATCACCTAAACTAATTGCAAAAAATAACATTCCTGAAAGTAAAAAGCATAATTCACACTGTCGACAGCTTCATATCTTTGACATACAGCAGGCAAAAAACAACAGGCATGTGAAAAAGCAACAAAATGTGACTCATGATCAATAGTGGAAAAAGTCAATATAAATAATCCCAGAAATGACACTGCTATTAAAATTAGAAGAATCTTTCAAATAATTTTAATGTTTGAGAATATAAAGGAAAATATAGAGCAATGATAGATCAGATGAAGAATTTCAACTGAGAGATGGACACTATTTAAAATAACCAGCCAGGTGCAGTGGTGCACACCTTTAATCCCAGCAGCTCTGGAGGCTGAGGTAGGAGGATCCCAAGTTCAAAGCCAGCCTCAGCAAAAGGGAGACACTAAGCAACTCAGTGAGATGCTGTCTCTAAATAAAATACAAAATAGGGCTGGGGATGTGGCTCAGTGGGTCGGGTGCCCCTGAGTTCACTCTCTTGTCCCCTCTCAAAAAAATTTTAAATAACCAAATGAAATTTTTGAAATTAGAAATGGAATATCCAAATATTTATTGTGTGACCTTAATACATACTGGACATGGCAGAGGAGAATAGTGAACTTGAACACATATTAAAAGAAACTAAAGAACCTGAAGCACAAACAGAAAATAGACTTAATAAATAGAACAAAGCCTCAATGAAATCAGTTTTCAAAATCTATAAATTCCCCAAGTATCTATAAATAGTCCATTCTACTTCTAAACTACTCAAGAGTCAAGAAAGAAATTATAAGTGAAAGTATAAAATATCTCAAATGGAACAATAATGTAAATCTAGCATATTACAGCATAGGGATGCAACTAAAGAAGTGCTCACAGGGCAAGTTATACCTTTAAAGACTTGCATTTTAAAAGAAGAAAAAATTTAAATTAATACTATATTCTTTTACCTCAAGAAGCTAGATAGCAATGAGTACATTAAACCCAAATTAAAAAGAAGGAAAAAATCATAAAGATCAGAGAAGAAATAAATAAACTGAAAAATCAATGGACAATAGAGAAAATGAACAAAGCCAAGAGATTTTTTTCCTTAAAGATACTGGCAAAATTGAATACCCCTTAGTAAGACTGATAATAAAAGTGAAAGGGGAAAAACCCCACAAACTTCCAAACTCACAGTTTATAATAAAGTTAAACATAAATTTACCCTGTCACCTAGCAATTCCACAACTAGGTATTTATTTACCCAAATGAAGTTAAACATATTCCACAAGAAGACTCATATAAGAATGATTATAACAGCTTTATTCACAATAGCCAATCACTGGAAAAAATCTGGAAGTCCATCAAGAGAAGGGACAAACAATTTGTTTATAGTGGAATACTACCCATCAATAAAAAAGAATGAACAATGGACAAATGCAATAACTTGGATGGAGCTCAAACACTATAAGCAAGAGAAAGGCAGATACCAAAGGGCCCATGCTGCAGTACTCCACTGTATCAAGTTCAAAAATAAGCAGAAGTAACACGCAGTGACAAAGACCATAAGGTCCAGAGGAAAGAAACAGGGTCACACTTTGCCCCAAACCCATTAAACTGTACCTTAAGATGATGTATCTCCACTGAACATAAATTATACCACAATTTTTAAAAATCTAATTAACAGTATCTAAATAAAAAATCAAAGATCTGAAATGAAAAAGAAAACTGGCTTGGGAATTCCGGTGTTCCTTAGAAGAGCTTATTCTCATCTTCTAAAATCAGCTATGGAAGCAATTTATTCCACTTACAAAAGTAAGTCTTTGTAAAGTAACGTTTTTACTATGGGTAGTGAAAACAAATAAAAATTGATTGGATATTCAATGTGAACGGCTGTGCCCTGTAAAGACCACCCCGCAATTTAATATTCTCTCCAGCTCAGCCACAGCAGCTTCCATACTGACTTGTCATTTTAAAACAAAATTTAACTTCAGTACTCCTGTATTTAAGTACATTATCTTATTACTTAGTGTGATAGTTAAAAAGCACATGCGTGATTAAGTCAAAAGCTTGTCTCAAGGTTTTTGATAAAGGCATTTATCTTAGTGCATTTGTGCTGCTGAGTCACTTAGGAAAACAAAATTTTATTTCTCACACTTGGAGGGTAGGAAGTCCCACATCAAAGTGCCCTCATGTGGCTGAAGGACAAAGGCAAGAGAGTCCAGGGGGCCTGGAGCATCTTTACCAGCTGCAGGTGGTTCATAAGGGAGGGGCTCTCATGGCCGGGTTGCCTCTTCCAGGCCCTGCAGTGTAACACCATCACTTGGGCCACACCCAAATTTTGGAGGGGCACATGCAAACTGCAGCAGCATTTCAATATATTTCCTTCTTTCATTGTCCCATTTTCTAATGCATCTACATATATCGATTTTAGAAGGACTACATAGACCCTATGAGGTCCCACAGCACAAACAGTTAAGAACTCATGGAAATAGTTTTAAACTTTATTTGAAATATGTATGCAAAACTGGATTATTTTATACTACTTTATAACTTGTTCTTTTGATTTTTTTGCTTCAGAATGTAAAACAACATAATTCCATGTCACTAAACAGTGTTCTAGAAGACTATTATTTTTAACTGCCTCATTTTCTATTCATGAGATATTCCATAATTTTACCAGTTCCTTGCACATTCATCGCTGGGTATCCATAGGGGATTGGTTCCAGGCCCACTCATGGGTACCCAAATCTGCAGATGTTCAAGTTCCTTTATAAAATGGCATAATATTTGCATATAACCTTATGCACATTCTCCTGTATACTTTAAATCATCTCTAGATTACTTATGTAATATAAATTCTCTATAAATAGTGTTATACTGTGCTGTGGGGAATAAGCGCGATGGGACAAAGTCTGTATGTGTTCAGAATAGTCACCGTTGGGCGGCTTCTTCTTGAATGTCTTTGATCCACAGTTGGGTGAACCTGGGATGCAGGACCACAGATACAGAAGGACAGCTGTATTTGAAATCCGAACTGGACTTCATCCTGTGACCATTTGAAATAATATGCTGCTCAGTTCACTCCAACGTGCCACCTTTCTATATTTACCCAGTTGAGTCCAACCTTTGCATGACGGATGAGAAATTTGATCCTCAGCAAACCCAGGGTCTGGCCATCCCAGGTGGTGATGGCAACATAGCCACGGTCCTCATGGCACGGAGGCGCAGATCCTCGTAGCACCAACTGCATTTCACCAAGCAATAGATTTTGTTGAGTTCTCAGCAAACACTTGAGTGCCTTTTTGTGCCAGACATGTGCCAGGGGCTGCAGGCTTAAGTAAGATGGTACGAGTGCCACAAGATCACATCTGAGCTGCAATGACAGCCGCACTGTAAAGGACCTCCCAGCACCCAGAGGACTCTGGTTGTTGTGCTAAGTGCCGTGGAAACCCTACAGGACCCCACTGTGGGGAGCCCTGGGGCAGAGGACAGACCAGCCTTTCTTGGTATGGGCAGAATCACTCTGGGGCAGTGCAGAGGTGAGGGCAAAGGCCAGGAGCGTCATGAGGAAGTGGGCAATGTCCAGGGTGCACGCCTGCTGTCTGCTCATGGACTTCTGTGGGCCAAGGACCATGCTCTGCTCGTCTCAGTATCCTCCAGAAGGTAAGGATCAAAATGAGTTGAACATCTCAGAAGGATCCAGGGGCACCCATCAGTCATTAGAGACAGGCACGATCTAATAAAATATAGACAAAAATACACAAGCTTTGGAGTAAGACAGAGTCGGGTCAAGCCTGCACTACTTCTTTTCAAGTTATTTAACCTTTTGGGGATTTAGTTGCCTCGTATTTTAAATCAGGTGCAATGCTCCACATTCATAGAGCTGTTGTGAGATTAATAAAATAGTGTCAGCACCGGGCCTGGCAGGAGCATACTGCTTTTTGATTCCTTGAATCTACAAGCACTCAGTGTGTCAAATGCATTGACTTCTGGGCTAAAGACTGAATATGCAAAGGGGATAAAATGTGTTTTCTGACTCTTAAGGAAATGATGGCCCAGTAGAAAGAGGAGCAAAATAGCAAATGCTGAAATAGTGATGGATAAAAAATAGGAAGTATAGGAAATCAATGTGAGACATACATGCTGGTCCCTCTTTATAGAAGAGCAAGAAACAAGCCCATCACACGGCCAGACAGTGGAAGGGCAAGACCACAGTCTAGTCCTGATAAATCCTGGTTCTCTCAGGCCCAGAAACCGCATCAGATATGATAGCTCACGCATGCTCTTGACAGTCACTGCAATATGCACACCTAGTTGCACCTGCAGAGGTGACCAGGTTTACAGAATCCAATTATTGACCAAAAAGATTTGCCCCATTTCATATGGATGGATGTGGCAGAAACAGTACTCTCCGTCAAAATACATTTACACAAAAGGAGTAGAGAAAAGGTCATTATAGAAAAGATTAATGTTGATTTTCCTAGCTTTACTTGGGTTTAAAATCAGGAGCTTAACTCTTCATTAACACAGGTGATTAAGCTGATTACACCATTATAACTAGTAATCGGTCAGATTGCCTGATTAGGCTAATTCATTGTCATCATTCAGACGTGCATTTCTTGGAGATGTTCTTCCATCCACACAGAAGCAAAAGAAAAGGAGAATCTTTGTAGATACAGCCCCATCCGCATCAGAAACTCCCGGTCAAAGGGTTTTGGAAATTTGGGGATTTCAGAAAAGCAATTTGGAGCATATGCCTTTCAGCAAGGTAGGCACCAGACCTGGCAGGATCTGGGGTGGCACTCTGTAATCAACCAGCAAGACAAATCAATTGTCCTGCTAAGCAGGATAAGTGAAGATCCTAAGAGCTTTACACCCACCCAAGCAGGTTTTGCTGCCAAGTGAGACCAGGTCAGCTCAGAGGTTTTGCAACAAAATTAGAAACTTTGGATTTTCAGAGCTTTTAGATTTTAGAATTATGGATAAGGGATTATGGACTGTATTAATTTGTGTGGAGAGCAACTGGCTGATTCTTATCCAAGCCCACTACTCATACACCCAGGATTTACACACTAACCAATCATCAGAATTATGATCAGATCTCTTTTCACTGAATGCTGTGTGCACTCACAGAGGGCAGAGTGTGGGTACCCATAGCACCACTTCCTGCTTCCCTGCCCACAGCAGACAAAGCTACTCCGTTAGGACCTTTTCTGAGTCTGTGGCAGGGGTTGGCAGACCATCCTGGGAGCCAAGTCCAGCTGCACCAGTTCGTGCAAAGGGAGCTCACCTTGACAAGGCAGCCATAGTCTTTGGCGTAGCTACGGTCTGTATGCCACAACAAGGAGCTGAGCATCTACAAGAGAGACCGAAGGGCCACAAAACCTCAGATATTTACTATATGGCCCTTTATCATAGAAAGTTGCTGATTTCTAATCTAGAAGTAGCATAAAAATCCTGATTTTGACTCTGAAGGCTGAGGTAGGAGGTCACAAGTTCAAGGCCAGCCTTGGCAACTTTGCAAGACACTGTCCCCCCAAACCCCCCAAAGAAAAAGAAAAGAAGAAAAGGGCTGGAGGTATAGCTCAGCTGTACAGAACCCCGGGGTTCAACCCTTACTGCCACCCAAAAAAAAAGTCCTGATCTCAATTCTGTGGTCAGTCGTTACCAATGGATCAGAGCCAATAACTCTCGTCAGAGGGTCAACTTAGAGGAGGAAATACTTGTTTGGGATCACGATTTCAGAGGTATTAGTGCATGGTCACATGGCCCCACTGCCTCAGGCCTGTCGTGGCACATACACCATGTGGAGGGGCTCGTGTCATGGTGGCCAGGAAGCAGAGAGAGGGACGAGCTAGCATTCCAGTATCCCCCTGAAGGCTACCCTGCCTCCCACGAGGCCTCATTTCCTACAGGTTCCACTTCCTCTCAATAGGGCCACAGGCTGGGGACCAAGCTGTTAATACATGAACCCCTCAGGGGAGTCCAGATCCAAACATTACCAACAGTCAAGATGAAACATTCCTAATCCCTGAAATAGGGGGTCAAAATTATTCATAGCAGCCTCCACTGGTCCACCATGTGCAATTGCCCTGCTTAAAAGGAGTGCAGTGATTCCAACTATTCTAAGATTTGTCAATAATAATACTCACTGAAAACTATCATTATAATAATATTTTCAGTATGTTATTAAAAATAATAATGTACTTCATGGCACAATTTGCACAACTATCTCAAGTCTCTATATCCACAATCAGAATTCTGTGCATTTTCAAAAGATGAAAGACACAGGACAAGAGAGATTGGAAGTTTTTATCAGAACCAACAGATACATGTTCTGTCTGTTCCATTTGGTATGTAAAAATAAGAAAAATGATCAGTCCGATTTTTCTCCCACGGTCTGTCTTGGTCGGGCACCTTATTAGCCAGAAGTGGGCTGCAGGCAGAGGAGTAGAGGGGACATTCCCAGCACCAGATTCACCTCAAAGTGAGGCATGAATTCTCTTGACAAAATATAGCTCCGCCTCTGTGGTTAATAGCTGGCCTATTCAGGTTGTGTCAACATGAAAGGGCTTTTTATCTTGTCTCTGTTTTTATTCAATGTAACCCCACAGTGGGGCTCTGTAGGGTTAATTATAACCTAATGAATGAATGGATGTTCTTCACATAACCTCCAGCTATTTCCAGTCATAACTCAATCTCCAAGGCCACTCTGCCCACTGGCCGTCCACCAAGCAACACAAACGCCAACGCCTGGAGAAATACGACCCCTTCCTTCGCTCCAAGTCTCTGTACATGACGTTCCCACTCAGAATGTCCAGGCCCTGCGGAGAACTCCGCAAGCACGACCCTTTCCTACCGACCTCAGTAATCCTACAATGGAATAGGGAAGGCAAGGCACACACTGATAACATTAAAGGATTCTAAAGAGCTGAGTCATTCCAGGTCATTTGTGAACATTTGCCAAACTTCAGCCCAATTTTCCAAACTCTTCAGCATCAATCTCATTGCCACAAACTTTAGGAAAACCTTCTCGTCTAGGGTCAGTAGTACATATTTCAAACAGCCATATTTCTGTTTATTTTGACACTCTTCCCAGTGTCAACAGGTGGCAAGCAAGTGTGAAAGGATAAGTTGACAGTCACTTGACAACCTAATTTTATAAGATGGAGTTTGAAAATATTTATGGGAAGATGTTTTATTCTACTTACCACCCGTTCTTACAGAGAACCTCGGAATCCCCACATACTATAGGTGGAAGCAGTTGAAAGACAGGGAACGCCACACCTTTTTTGCAAAGGTGGAAAGGAAAAATGAGAGAATTGAAGTGACTCTCCCCTGAGTTATATTGACAGTGGCAAAGTAGCCCAGATTATTGGTGCAGGACCTCCACGCTGGAAGAGGGGACAAAGCTGCTATGTGAAAATTGCAATATTTTTTCTGGTAGGGAAAGGCCCGAGGTGGATTGCAGAGTTCTGCAGAATACAGAGGGATTAACTGGTGGATGAGGAAGCTAGCCCACAACCAAGACAAGAGCTGAAAGAATATCTGGGGTTTCAGGTGGAAAGACACCTAACACTGTCCCGGAGGCAGATACCTGCTACAGATTCCATATAAGGGAGAGAATAACATTAGGCAGGTTAGAAAGCAGAGTCTGGGTCCCAGGCTCCTCTGTCTATGGACAGAAGTAAAGAAGGGGTTTGCTTTTCTTTTGAGAAGCGCTCTCACTTATGTTGCCCATGCTGGGCCTAATCTCCTGGGCTTAAGTGATTGATCCTCCCATCTCAGCCTCCCAAATAGCTGGGAATACAGGCATGTACTGCCATGCCCACATTGGGATGGAGAGAGAAAAAAAAAAAATTTCCAAACAAGTGCCACTGTTTGGGGTGACCAAGAATCCAAGATTCATAGACCTCTCTGTTTCACATTTTGGGAAACCTGGATCCAAGCAAACTAAGAGCAAGGCCCTCCAGGTGTGGAGGATGTCACTAAGTGGCAAACACAAGGACATGCACTGGGTTTGCCACTGGAGAGGCAGAGCTGCTTCTTTGTAACTGTTGGCTAACTATTGTAGCAAAATACCTGAGAGAATCAACTTAAAAAGAGGAAAGGTTAATTTGGGTATGAAGTTTCAAAGGTTTCAGTCCATGCGTGCTTGGCCCTGCTGGTTTGGACCTGTAGCAGCACAGTACATTATGGTGGGAGTACATGGTGGAACCAAGCTGCTTGCCTCATGGAGGCCAAGAAGCAAAAAAGAGGAATGGGCTGGGGGGCCCTATATCCCTTTGGGGGCATGTCCCCAGTGAACTAGCTTCATACTGCTGAGCCCCATCTCCTAAAGGGTCCACCACATCCTCATTGCACTCTGACTTGTGACCACACCTTCAATGTATGTGCCTTTGGGGGACTTCCAAACCATAGAAAAACCGTCCTGACCTGGTGCACCCAGGAAGATCAACCCCTACTCCACCTGCTAAGACTGATCACACTTCCCATTAAGTTGTTCAGACTAATACTAGAAACCCTCCATAAGCAGTCCACATCTGGCACTGTCCCCCCTAGTCAGCCAATTCACACAAGAAAAACTTTCCTTTTGGAATAATCTTTGCATGAGTCAACCTGGGATTTTTTTTTTTTAACAAATTCAACACGGAAGAAGAAGATATCTTTGTTTCTTTCTTGCATTTCTTGCTTAAATGATACCTTTTCAAAATCTGTGATCATATAGTGACAAGAACAATGGAAGTCCTCATAGGTATTTTTCCCTTAAAGTTTCTCAGTGTCTTAGAAACTTTATTTTTAGCAAAGTGCTTTTAATAAGAGGTTCTTGAAGTGAAAGTATCAAATGCACAGGTAATAACAATTCCATTCTGTGCTCTGCAGGGCTGGCCTCTTTCCACAGTGGCTCCCTCCCGAGCTGGCCCCATCTCTATCAGTCCATGCTGGAGAAACACAAGCCAGGACTGGCCCCAACCCAACATCACCACAGAGGGAAGCCTTCTGCCCTAAACAGAAGGCCCTGTGCCAAAGCCAACTAGAAATGGACCAGTGGTGTTGGCTCAAGCGCTGGGGACCAAGCATTCACCACATGCATCTTTGGGAGACATTTAAAATCCAAACCATGGTGCCCCTTCTGACAGTTTCCATCTTGCCAAGGTGGTATGAGATAGTTACCAGCTGAGTGTGCATGGAGGAGAAGAGGCAGGAGGGAAGATTCAAGAAGGGAAATGAGGATGAAATCTCCAAGAGGGAAAGGGAGCTTCCAGAGAAGTGTGATAGGAAAGTCAGGCAGTAATGGGAACACCTCTGGAGGCTGAGAGCAAGAATGTGAATGGTGCACACTCCACTCAGCTGGGTTCCCTGAGGCTCAGAGGCTCAGACAAAGGCAGAACAGGTGGGATGGCTGGGTTCCTGGGTCAGAGATTCTCAACCCTGACTGGACGTCAGAACCACTGGGACTTTATAAAAATCACTTATGACTGGTCCCCTACTGGTTGATGTGTAGCAGGGCTCAGACACGGGTCATGTGTTGGTCAGATTTTCGTCACTGTGACCAAAATACCAGAAAAAAACAACTTAGAGGAGGAAAGTTTATTTTGAGCTTGCAGTTTCAGAGATCTCAGTCCATGGCCTAGACCTGAGGTGAGGCAGAGCACCAAGGCAGAGGGAAGCTTCTCCCCTCGTAGCAGCAGGAAAGCAGAGAGAAAGAGCAAGGAGCCAGGGCAAGATAGAACCATGAGCAGGCCCCAGCAGTCCACCTCCTCCAGCCATGCCCTACCGGCCTACAATGGCCTCCCAGTAGTCCATTCAAACTGCTGATCCATCAAATGGATTAATCCACTGATGAGGCAACGTCTCTCATCATTGCCAAACAGCCCTGCCTCTGAACTCTGCGTCAGGGATGTGCTTTCAAAGCATGAGCTTTTGGGGGGACGTTTCTAGATCTGAACCATAACAGGTAATGATTCTGTGGTATTATTCATGTGATTTAGGTTTTAGGGTTAAAAAAAAAAGATAGGGTAGCCAAAAGAAGCATATGTCTATAGGACAATAATGCTGCCTGAGTGGGGAGCCTGGGAGAGTGACTGTGAATGGTAACGATCGAGAGGCTCAAGGGTCACAACCAAGCCAATGAACCATCAGAGTGGGGGTCTTGAACCGTCATTCTGGAAGACCAGAAGCATTTGGTAGGGGCATGGGCATTCGCATTTACAATATTTAAGGGGTCTTTAAAAGTTGCTGTGGTGGTGCAGAAATTAAAATGGGGCCGTGGGAATAAGTGGCTGACCAACACAGGAAGAAGAGAGGTCATGGGACTGGAAGGCACATCTGTGGTGTGGACCACCCTCCTGGATGCTGAGGTTTCCAAAAATAATCACCAAAGTTGGGGTAGGAAGACTTTGAGCCAGGGTTGGGTCCACGACCAATGAGAAGGTGCAGTGACACTGTTCTGGGCTCAGAGCAGATCCTGGACATCTAGGAAATCAGAATGGGAATGTGGCTTCAGGGGTCAGAGGTCTGGACTAGGTAGAGGATAGGCCTCAACTGGCTGAGGTCCAACCGAGAAGGCAGATAGGATGTGCCTCCAGGTGGGGCATTCCCACTGCATTCCGTTCTCCAAAGTCCAGAGGTGCGCTCGACATCAATAGCCATCTAAGGCGACCTTGTCAAAAAAGGGTCCAGACAACCTCTGAACCTGCTCCTCCCAAGCCTCCCAGCTGTTAATGGCACTTCTTCCCACTCCTGAGGTCAGCGCCCCGGAGTCACTTGGCTCTTTTTCTTACATCCCTCACTTCACTTCCCACCTCTGCTGCAAACCAGCATGGCCCTTCTCTTCGAGCCTTGACATTGACTCCGAGTCTGTGCTCCCTCCAGCAGCCAGAGCTGTATTTTTAAAGCTAAGTCAGATCATCCTTCACACAAAACCTTCCAAAGATTTTCCATCTCACTCAGGGTAAAATCCAGGGTCTCCCAAGCCCTCCAAGGCCCTACAAGCATGGCACCCTGCAGTTCTTGACCTCACCTTGTGCGATTCCCATCCTGCCCGCTCCGCCCTTCCTTTGCAAGCATGCCTCCATCTTGGGACATTCTCACTTGCTGTTCTCTCTTTCTGAGACACTCATCCCCTAGAGAGACACATGTCTTGCTCTTGTCCACCCTCTCAACGAGGCCTGGTTCCTGATACTCCTACCCCACTCCCTTTCCTCATAGCTGTTATTCCTGACCCATTAATGATGCTAACATTACAGTATGTAATTTATGCAATATATTGTGTATTGTACTTATCCTGGGGGTAAACTGCAGGAGAGGGGCTTCACACTTTGTTCACTGAGAGATTTCCTGTGCAATGCTGGACATGTAGGAGATAGCAAAACCTATTTGTTAAATCAATGAACAAACAGACAAGTGACTGTGACCACTCAGAGAAATTAATCAGTGTCCAGGGTTCACCCAGAGCGTGCAGAGTTTGAGATTTTATTGGGGATAATGAGACTCTGGTCCAAGAGCATGACTGAAGTCATGATAAGCACTCCACCCTTGCCTGGAGATGGTGGCTGTATTCTCACACCGCCAACTGAGGGAGGGGTCAACGTGGACTTTCTACCTCCCTCTGTGAGGTGGGTACATGATTGAAAATGTGGTTGGGAGGTAAAAGAAATAAGGCAGGGGCTAACTTAGAATTCTCCTCAAGATAAACCCACACTTGCAAACTTAATGTTGCACCAGGTGCTTCAGCTGAGAGATGGTCATGTGAATGCTATGGTGTCCTCAGTAAAACGTGGTCTCAAAACATGAGTCAGAGTCCCCTAGAAAGTCTGGAATTTCTAATTATTAAGTTTCCTCAGTGCAATAGAAAAACATGATCTCATCACTCCCCATAAGCATCTATGTGTTCCAGGCTAACAAAGCTCGAAATTTCTCTTAAAAGGATTTTACTGGATGAGATAAAAGAAAACTGCTGTTCATCCCCATTTCCCTGCCGAACATCATCAGGATTGCTTGGTTCCAAGTCTTGAACAGTTTTCTCCATTTATGATTTGTTGCCATTACTTAAGCTTCCAAAAACATTTTTAAAAGTCATAGAGAGCCCAGAAACTAAACACGGTCCATGATTAAAATTTTTATTATAGGGGCTGGGGCTGTAGCTTAGTGGTAGAACGCTTGCCTGGCACGTGTGAGGTGCTGGGTTCCATCCTCAGCACCACATAAAGTAAATAAATAAATAGAAGTATTGTGTCCCTCTACGACTAAAATTTTTTTGGATTTTATTTTAACCAAGATGATGTGGATGATACCAGTTCATCTCTTGGGATTTCATGTGCCAGATGGCAAATCCATACTCCAATTGACTCTTGACCTATAACCTATAGGAACCAAAGTTCAAATATAGTAATTCAGCTTCAATATAGCCAAGGCTTAAATGCAAAAATGAAGGATTGGGCTGGTCCTTGTGCAGAGAGCAGTTTGGGGAATCAGGATTATTGGTTTAGGAGTGTGTGTGTGTGTGTGTGTGTGTGTGTGTGTGTGTGTTTAATATAAACTTTAATTGGGTTAGTTTCTAATGAGAATACAATGGCTTTCAAATAAAAAGGATCAATTCAAAAAGACCTAAAGGTTATAATAAACTTTGAAATATAGATACAAGTATGTGTGTGCGTGTGTGTGTGTGTGTGTGTGTGTGACACATATAAGATTAAAAAGCTAAACCCCTGACTAGCAGAGGTGAACTCCAGCCATGGTCAGCCAGGGAGCAGCGTGGGCTGTGCTAGGCAAGGCGACATTAAACCACGGTGGAGGCTCTCAGGGGTCCTGGCAGAGGCTCTCGGGGGTCCTGGCCATTTTAAAAGTCTAAAATAAAGGAGTTTAAAAGGCCTGGAAAGAAATCCCCAGGAGCAGCAGGAGACAGGTAGTTCCTTCAGGCCTCAGTTCACCTGCAGGGGCTCCAAATCAAGGAAAGGGCCTCCAGGTCCCTTGGGCAGCTCCAGGATCAGGAACCAATCAGAGGGCCGAGAGGCTGTTCAGACAGTGTAGACATTGAAATTACTGTGATGCCAAGTGCCTTCAGGGACAGACCCATTTTTCCAAAATTAGGTTGATGTGTGAATGAACGAGGTGGCACGTTCATCACTTACCACATTCCCACGGCTGCAGCCGGAGCATCCGCAGCAGACTTCGAATTTGGAGGTCCCCAGTGGACCACTCCTCTCACCTTTGTGCATTCTCCCAAGGTGATTCTGGTTCCAGCCATGGGACTGGCTTTGGCCAATAGGATCTGGGCACGGATGACAGAGGCATGGGCTTGATAAGGCTCGTCATCTCAGCGTGCTCCCCCATGGGGGTCCTGAGTTGCCAGGTGACCAGGGTGTTCCTATGCCGGGGAGGGGCGCACATCGAGAAGGGGAGCCCTGAGAGTACCTGGAGAGAACTGCAGAACCACCTGCCAGGGGACCAAGGCCCAGAGTCCAGCCCTACGGACTGAGGTAAGATAAGGATGCCGTGGACATTCCGGTCTCCGCAGACATCAGGAGGACAGACCCACAATGTGAGGAATCTTGGGAGGGCAAGAGTGCTATGCATTGTGACCAGAGGACAGCTCATGTTAGGTGGTCTCCATAGACGGCCCCCAAATTCCTCCCTTTCCTGTCCACAAATGCCATTCCTCACATCAGGAGAGGGAGTGGATTTTTCTCACTTTGAATGTGGCACTGCTCTGTGGTTGTTTTAATAGAGGCACACATGACATCCAGGGGCTGCCAATCGCAGGTCTTGAAAGAACTTGCAGCCTCTCCTTTCTTTAAGCAAGAGTGCTCTTGGGATGCTCCCTCTGAGAACCTGGTTTCCTTGCTCTACCAAGTTTAAGCCACATGAAGAGGTCACATGGGAGAGAAGTGTGCACAGAGAACTGTGGGAATAGGTCCAAAAGCTATAGCTGAGCTCCCAGGTGGCAGTCCTCATCAACCAGAAGGGACACAAGTGAGTCATCTCGGAAGCCCCAGCCCAAACAACCCCAGATGACAGCGGCAGACGCCAACATCCCAGCAGGTTGAGTGCTGGAGAGTCCAGTCAACCGGGAAAATTTTGATAGTCAATGAGTTAGTCTTTCTTTAAGAAACTAGACTAGGGGGCTATTTGTTACACAGCTCTGCCTCCAAATCCCTGACCAATATTAATCTTAGGGATTCATGAAGGAAATATTGGAATTCCCAGGAATTCTTGAAAATTCCTGAGATTTGTTCATTTTTTACATATTCTTTGTTTTTGTTGTTTGCTTAATATGCTTCTTTTGTTATTGTTGTTCTAATTAGTTACACATGACAGCAGAATGCATTTTGACCCATCGTACACAAATGGAGCACAACTTCTCTTTCCTCTGGCTGGACATGATGCAGAGTCACACTGGTTGTGCAATCATACACGTATCTAGGGTAATGATGTCCATCTCATTCCACCATCCTTCCCATCCCCCCACCCCCATGTTTTCTCTGATAAGCGGATGCTGAGATTAGTTATTTATAAAAGCACTCCCAACATTCTTTATGATCTTTACCCCTTATTATGGATAATTTTTAATTTTTTAATAAAGGAGAAATATTAAATTTCATTGTATTTTCAAAACACTTATAGACAATGCTCAAACACCAAAAAATGCCAGCAAACATTCTTGACTAGTCATAACATGACATTCAGATCTCCCAGCAAGCACTGCAGAGTCGCGTCTGAAAAGTCAATTGAAGGGCTTATTCTGCTTCCAAACCATGCTATTTCCTGGAGCCTCACTCATCTGATTCGTGTAAAATACACTCTGCATATCGGTTTATTCACGTGTATTTTATTTTCAAGAAGCAGACCCTCGGAGACTTGCAACAGCCACAGCAGGAAGGACTGGCAAGACTGTGGCCACCGCTCTGACCCTGACCCCTCCACTTCTGGGTCCAGAACCATCGGCCTCGATGTTCCACTCTGTGTGTGGGTGTTTTCTTGGCATTAGTGGATGGGTTAGAACCAGAACCACCTCTATGTCGTGTTCAATGTAACTTCTTTACAGCACTCATTTTTCCAATTTTCCAAATTTTAGGACTAATTTTTCTTTGAATTTATGGTTTGGAAAAACATTAAAATTTACCAAGAAATGCCAGAAAAGAACTCCCAAGTGGAAACACTAGCAATAATAGGTAGCAACATCCACAATCCCCTGCGTTTCCAAGTCTCTTGCTGTCAAAAGGCAACAAGTCAACAAGACAGGAAGGGACAGGGTGCCACACAGTGAGCAGACAACACTGTGATGACCCCACAGTGTCATACCCAAGGAGATGGAAAGGGCCAATGGGAGGAGAGAACAGGTGGAGTCCCAGCAGATCATCTCGAAGAGAAGCCCACAGATCTTGTACAACCAGAGCCGTGACTACAGCGCCAGCCAGGAGAAGCAAGATCTGTGAACTCACCAGAGAAGAGCTTTTGGTTTGGAAGCTGTTTCACCACGAGGAACTTCAACATGTCTGCGCCATCCTGGGTCAACTGGACCAGGGCTTCCAGACCATTTCCACCTTCCTGCAAGACAAAGGTCAGCTCAGCAGAGCACTAGAGCGGATCCTTTATTTTCATGACTGCTACTTACATTTCCTCACCTTTTACTTCTTTTTCATCCGACCCTTTCCTTCTGGGTACCATGTGCTAGAATAACTCATGCTTCATTTCCTGCAACTTGAGGTCAGTTCTCATGGATCCTCAACAAGAATCTCTGCTTTGAGTATTAATCAGTCTAAAAGGAAACATGGTTTCTTCTTTAAGCTTCTAACAACCCATAGCATCTTCCTTAGCGATGTCTGATTCACCAAGTTGGTCTCAAAGAGACCATTCATGCCACCGCTTGCATGCCTTCTGAGTAATGATCCACCTGACAATAAAGATGGGCCCAGTAACCCGAGCCTTAAGGACTTGAGAAGTTTTATCATGTGAACTCTTGCTGGTTGGCGAGGCTGTGGGTTTAATTACGGCTGACTATAAAGTGTGGTAAGAAAACGACCTGGTCAAGTTAAGAGGTTCACTGGTTTACATTTTCTTACTACCTTAGAAAAAAAATCCACTTACACCACAGGCAATTTCCTGTAGGCAGAGGACAGATTTAACAGTGACCAAGAAGGACGTGAGACCATGGAACGACCTAGTTCAGCCAGTGTTGATCACCCGGTCACTAAGCCTAGCTCTCCTGTAAAAGGATCCATGATACCCATAAGCAGCCGCCACTTAGGGCCAATTTTGACATCTTCAAGGTGTAAGTTGGACAGATATGAGAATGGACAAGAGGAAGAGAAAAAAGTGGACCATGAGCATGAAGGGTTGGGCTTCGCTCAGCAAGGGCTTGGAAATCTGACTCCATCAACATTTTCAAGTTTTGAGAAGCAAGCATGTGAAATCCTGCCAAAGATTTGGCAGAGTTAATGGAAATACCTGGGGCATGTGTAACGAATAGGTTTCTGAGCCACCATGCAGTTCAGAACGGATCCCCCTAACATCTCAGTGTGACGTGGGAAGGGGAAAGAGGAGTCGGTCACAGAGGAGCTTGCCCAAGACCCGCAGGTAGACCAACAGGGGCTGGTCTCCTGCTCACGTTGTGTGATCCCCAATGCCAAGGGCAATCTTCCCAGCAATAGTTCCAACGTCATGGTTCGGGATGGTGAATTCATTCACCCCTTTATGAACTCAAAAGAACCCCAGGAGCTTGGGGCTTGGGAGGTCCCTCCTCCCGCCTCTGTTGACCCCATCTCAGAACATTAACTGTGATCATAGGCTAACCTGAGAGTGAACTTGAGGGAGACGTGAGGGGAGTACAATTACATGGAATTTAACAGGTGAATTTCGATCTCCATTAAGACACCTCGAAACATGAATTTTATGTGGGTTATTTCACCCTCACACCTCATAAATTTAATGGGTTGAATTTTTGATCTACCCAATTCCTCCAGGTAAGACTGGTGACCGTGGGCAAAATAGTTCCCACTACATTTGGAAATTTGAAACAAAAAAGTGCCTCAAGGAAAGCCCGCAGAGTCTGGTTCCAAAGGTCAAAGTGCAGGCAGGGGTGGAGAGGCAGGGTAGGTCTGTCCCCAAAACACCTGTGACGGGGACAGAAGGCATGCTTCCCTCTCCTCATTTGTCCCTTGGGACATCATAGGCTAATAAGAGCCGCATGTAAATACATAAAAACAAAGTGTTAGCTGTGCTTTCCAAGCCTTGGAACCACCTACCGTCATCGCGTGTCCTGTCCTCCCTCAACCCACCCTCTGTCCCCCATGCTTCTGACACTTGGGCTCCTCAGCTCCACCAAGCCACCTGCTGCGGTTCCTCCGCTTCAATGTCCTAAGGCAAGCCACGTTACAGACACCGCCCCTGCCAGGACCAAGTAGAGAATCTGTGAGGCCAGTTGCAAAATAAAATGTGGAGTTCTTTATTCAAAAATCATTAAGAATTCAAGATGGTGAGGCAGAGCAGTAAACCAAGACTGGGGTCCTACTTAGTGCAGGCCCTGTGTGATGCGGGGCCCATGTCCATGAAGCCCACCCTGCTGCCCCTTCTCTGTCGTTAGAGGTAAGCATGCACCCCTGCAGCAAGTGGTGTGATACACCCAATCCTCATTTGGCCAGCATGATGGGATATGTTGATTTTTGTATTTATATGTTTTCTTGACAACAGGAATATAAAATCCTCTTTAAAAAGAACTATGCCTTTCTATTTTTAATCCCTCAATAACACCTAGCCCAACGCTTTGTACATAATAAATATCAACGACATGATTATCCTTTAAATAAAACAGTCATGAAGCACACCCTGCCTCAGTGGGGTCTCTGGACTGGGCTCACACCCAAGTGGTGCCTCATGGCTCTGTGGCAGGTGGTCTCATATAACCCGGGTCTTCAGAAAATCACTAGGAACACCTAAGGCCAAGGGAAGAGAGCGTGTTGCCCAGTTCCTCTGCACCTGAACTCCACCTAGGACGGACTTCAGAAAGGACCATCCCTGCCAGGAAGGCAGACATTCAACCTTGTTTGAACCTGACTCCCAAGCTGTAGCAGTGAGAAACAGGGACGAGGTCAGTTAGACTGACAGCATGGCTCCTCAGAGGCTGGCTGCAATGCTCTGGGGAGTTACATCCACAAAGCGTTTCACTTTCAAAGCCCAAGTTCATTCTTGCTGCCACAGACTCCAACTTTCCCATTGAACTATGTGGCCAGGTCTCAACAGGGTGTGTGTCTGTCTGCTGATGTCAATCATTGCTCTTTCCCTCTTTAGTGTCCCTCTCCAACTTACAGAGTGGAGGTGGTTCTTGCTCCCTGTTCTGTTGATGTTAGTTATTTTTATGATGGTTTTCTCTGATGCTTTGATACCTATCAAGGTCTCCAATCTGCAGTGAGCAGGTTATCCAAGAATCAAAGCACACAGTTGGTACAGGTGGAAGAATGTGGATGGGAGCTGAGGCAATTTATTTCTAAGAGATTTTCCACCATCTATCATGCCAGAATAACAACCATGCTCTCACCTCCAACAGCACCCTTCACAGAAAGATCGCCAAATGCTTTGCAAGCCCAGGTTCATTCACCCTCCATCATGAATATTAGTTCTTTAACTGTTGATGTCTCTGGTCTTAAGAAAACTAATGACAGGCATGCCCCATCCATCTGGAGGCCACCTCTGCCATCCTCCACCATCCCATATGCAAACGAGTGTGAGGAGGTCAGCACAGACCCCCAAAGTACAGTCCTTACATTTCGCTCCTAGAGGGAGTCCTCCCTTGGAACTTGACCATTCTCATCTGAAATACTCTTCTGACAAGTTCTGGCTGCACAACCAACAAAAGATGGACAGTAAAGGACGGAGAAGAGGAAAGGTTCAGGCAGGTAGAATGACAGCAGAGAATCATAAAATAGTAGCATCTTAGGGCAGGGGACAGTCTCCAGCAGAATTCCAGGTGCACTGCATGCCCTTCTGATTGTGGCATTTACTTCCACATCCACCCACATTTGTGAGGGCTGGAGGCAGGACCTGGATGACCTTTCTGGGGTCTCTACTCATCAACCCTGTATCAGTCAGCTTCCCAACACTGGGACATAACACCTGAGATGACCAACAATAAAGTGAAGTCAGAGGTTTCAGTCCATAGTCCACTGGCTCGGTTGTTTGGGGGAAGGTAGACCATCATGGCAGTGGACATGTGGTACAGGAAACAGCTCACCTCAGGGCTGCCAAGAAGCAGAGAGAGAAAGAGCAGAAGGAGCTGGGGTCCCAGTAGTCCCTTCAAGGGTGTGTCCCTTAGAGAACTAACTCCCTCCCACGAGGCCCCACCTTCTAAAAGTCCCACAGGGGACTGACTAAGCCTCCAAAGCCTGGCCTTTGAAGGATACTTAAGATCCAAACCGTAACAAACTACCTGTCCATCCTTGTATTAGTCAGCCTCGTACTGCAATGAAATAGCTGAGGAAGGTAACATAAAAAGAGAAAAGGTTTATTTAGCTCACAGTTCTGGAGGTTTCCATCCAAGACTGGAGAGTTCCCTTGCTTTGTGCCTCTGATAAGAGCACCTAAGGGCAATGGTGGGGAGCACAAGTCTGGGCGAACTGCTCACAATGCTCACACCACCAGCCAGGAAATGAGAGACTGAGAAACTGGGATCCCACCATCCCCTTTGAGACCACACCCCCATGACATAAGGGCCTTCCACTTAAAAGATGCACCTCTCAAAGATCCACAGCACCTCCAATACTGCCACCCTGGGAACAAAGTGGGCCTTTAAGGGACAGTGTCCACATTCAAGCCATGGCAATCTTCTAAGACCCAACCCAAGTCCCCCATGTGAGCCCGTCCATGCCATGCCTGTGCCCCTGGCAACACCTAAGTTCACAACATCCTCGGTGTGTGTGTCTGCCTCCCTGGCCACACTTAAGCGCCCAAGGACAGAGGTCCTTGGGTGTCTATCTTTGTATCAGCACTGACTCAAACATAATAAGTGCTCAATAAATATTCACTCACAGAAAGAAGCAATTACCCAAGGCAAGTAGGTAAAGTCACTTTGAAAGTGTGGAGGGCAGAGTTCCTGAAGTCATCACCCTGAAATACACTCGGAGGACCGAATGACAACCACAGGATTACAATAAAAACGTTAATATGTTCCATGTCCTTTGCCTTGAAAAGCAACCACGTGGGTAACATGTTTTTAGAACGATTTTGATGGTATCTATAGAAAAGGCATTTCTTTGAAACACATCATCAAAGATTTGATAGATGAGGAGCTGTGGTCAACGCTCCTGGTCAGAGTGGGACTAAGAGGAATTGGTCCTTCTGAGAGGGGACATACCTTCAGGTTTGCTCCCTAAGCCCAGGAAGCCTCTGGTCCCGTCCGGGAGGCAGCAAAGGGCACATCCCAGCCAGGAGCCTTGGTGCAGTGCTCCTCGGGGAGCAGGCGCAGATCAGACCGATCAAGGGCTCTGCTCCAGGATGGAGAGGTTTCATTCCTTTCCATCTTTTGGCACAATTGTGTTTCCTGTTCAGTCCTCTGAAAGTGTATGGTGTTATTGAAATATTTACCAATCACCGTAATACTTGTCCAAACAAATAAGCTATTTCTGTCCTGCTTTCCAAAAGGCAAGTGGGGCGAAGGAGGCGGGAGGAGCGTGATGCGTCTGCTCCTCGTCCCTCCAAGCCCGACACCGGGGGAACGCGACGTCCCCTGACACCAGGAAGTGACGGCGCATTATGAGATGAAGAAGTCAGTAGTGACCAAGACCTTGTTTTCTGGGCATCGTCCCTGTGTTCAACAGCGCCATCCCATAACTTTGAGATCATTTTAATTCAACAATAAGTCTGATATCAAAAAAGAGAGAGAGAGAGAGAATGTCGCGCTGGATACCCATTGGAGTTAAATATTGCGTGGGTGGAGGAGCAGAAAGGAATCAGCTCTGCTGACCACGTTTCCTAGGCTCGCTACCTCTGATTCCACACCTTCACCTCACGACTATGATTCCGGGGGCCCAGAAGCAGGTGGCAAACAGAGAGGCCAGAAAACCACCTGGGGAGGTCCAGCCAGGCCAAGGAGAGAGCGCCTGGCAGCTTCCTCTTCACCCGGCTCCCATCCTCTGTGACTTTCAAGGTTAAAGCACTTCCTTTCAAAGTCACAGCTGTGGACAGACACGGGCAGCTCTGCAATGCTCACTGCCGCTCTGAAAATCTGCCCACTGCCACCACTTGAAAGGAAAGAGCCGCTTTCATCTCCAGCTGATTGTCAGGCCGCTGCAGCAAAGCCAGCCCCAGCCGGCTGCATCTGTGCGGAGAGGAGCCTCTGGACACCCGGTTTCCAGAAAACAGCCGACTCCGGGAGAGGGAGCACAGGGCCCGGGGCCTCTTCATGGGCCGGAATGAGTGAGACACTGAGTGTACCCCAATATCGCCCCAAAGTGACCTGAAGAAGAGTCCTGCACTGGGGCATCAGAGACAACCACTGCTGACAGTGTTGTGCAAAGGCATTTAAAGTGGGCCGTTCCTAAGCCCTCAAAATATAAGCAGAGTGATGTTTTGGCGAAGGATTAAAAAATACCACAGTGAAAACCCTTCCATTCTGGTTCTGTGACCAGGAAGCCAGGCAGACAGGAATGGAGAAAAGCCTCCACGATTCCCACCTGCCTGTCCTCAGCGCAGAAACAACATACCATGAGGCTGTTACACTGAGTACAGCTCTTGTGGACCCAGGTGGTGTGCAAACCACAATTGTCCTTGAAGCGAAGGGGTGGGATCTGTGGACTTGCTTTCTCGATGTTTGGTGGCCTCTGTCTCAGGATGGAATAATACTTGCTAGCCCGGTGTCTTAAAAAATAGAGTTGTAGTGAGTTTGTTTTTGTTTGTTGAACTTGAAAAGATATTTAGAATTTGTCTGGTCCAGATGCCCATTGAGCAGATCAGCCGGGAGGTGGCTCCCAGAAGCCTCCTCCAACCTCAGCCTATCGCCCAGAGAGGCCAGCTAACAGACTGGCAGCTGGGTGTGGCCAGTGGGAGCACTGGTTGGACTTTGGGAGGCAGCAGAGAAGGCAAGGCCAGGGTGCTACTCCTCCTACCTTGAGGTCAGTAGGAAGTCCCCCAGAGGCGGTATCTCCTGAGGCTCCAGGCCCAGACACAGCCTCTCTCCATGGCCTCATTTCCCCTGGGCAGCTCCACCACAGCGTTAGCACTAGCCAGAGGGTCCCACTTTCTAGGCCCTAGAATACCACTCTTCCCCTGGTCTCTGCAGCCCAGAGGGTTTGGATGCATCTTCATTCTGATTTTGAGATTGCCTCCTTGACCAACGTCACAGTTCTCTATAGCATATTAATCTCCTTGTCCAGACTACATAGAGTGGATTTGACTCCTGGTTCAACCCTGAGTGATGTGCCTAATGTCTGAATCTCTCTATAGTAGTTCTTTTAGGAAGCTTTCTAAATTTTGCTCACATGCTTCCAAAGCCTCGGAATTTATTACCTCCCAAAGCATCCTTTTCCAAATAGAACGATTTAAACATTCATCCTTGCGTCATGCTAGGTAAGTCTCCCACTTACCATTGGCTTCCTTTAGCAGAACTTCCTGGAATTAGTCCAAGCACTTTTTTGAGCTCCGGAGCCCACAAGTGTCCCCCTCCTGCAAAGGCAAGGTTGGGGTTGCATTTGTGGTCTCATTTGAAGTCCTGCCTAAAATTTCACCATTTATGATCTATTGCTTACGATAAAAACACTGACACTTTGAAGCATCCATTTTATAAAATACCACATTTGTGAGGAAATGCACAAAGTGCAGCCATTCACCACAAGCTTCATGCGAATCCATCCTGTGTCTTCCCTCAGCTGGTAGTTGGGAGCAGGGCCCTTGAAGTCAGATCTTTGTGAAATGAGGGCTGCAGAGAGCAAGGACTTTGGAGCAGCCAGGAGTCCTGGAGTCAAAGCCGCCCAGGAAGGTGGATCAGACTGGGGCCCTGGGCTGCCGAAGGGGAGCAAAGCCACTAGGCAGAGACACCTCCAAAGGGCTCTTAAGGGGACCCTGCCACATGGCAGTGCTGCCCAGGGCTGGCCCTGCATACTTGACTCTCACTCACTTCAGGGGCTTCCCTCCTGTCCCTCCTTGCCTCTGCATTTGAGCCAGCTGAAGCTGCTGCCGAGCTAACCTTTACTCTAACAAATAAGAAGGAAAATGCAGACGGAATTATTATTTGCATTTGTATGTGCATTCCTGCAAGTTTTAGCATATTTCATTGGTAAGCGCTGCAGGAAGTGAAAAATACAGCTCAGGAAGAGACTTCATCCAGTTGCCCTCTTCCCAGAAAGTAAACAGATAATAAAATAAATCTAATCAGCATTCCTTTTCACTTAGCTGAAATTAAATTTTACTCATCATGGGTAAGTGGCTAATTACATGTTTAGTGTAAAGAAAATTCCGAGGATGTTACCTTATTTACTTTCTCCTTGTGTCAATAGACCAGGGGACATTGGCATTCAGAAGGAGGTGGCAACAGCTGGCTGCTGATGCAAACGTATCTTTTATGGCCTGAATTCGGAGCTGGACAAAGCAGACAGTGGGAACCCTGGAATTCAAGCCCCTGCAACCCCAAATCCAAGCAATTTGCCCATTGGTTTATAGCAACTGTGAATTCTGAAGATATTGCTTCTAAAATGGATTAAGCCCTGGGGCCTAGGAACTTAAAAATAAAAGCCAAAATTTCTCAGATGCTGACTACGCAGAGTAGTTGTTATGTTACAGATTCTTCATCACAAGCCTTGAAGTGAGTCGTATTCTTGGACCCATTTTGCAGTGGTGGAAAGGCCACACAACACCCCATGTTCAATCAGCTGGTAAGTGACAGACCCAGATCTGTCTGCATCCAAGACTGCCCTTCTCACTGTGGCACCGCCTAAGGGGGCTCCTTTGTAACACACCATAGCGACCACATTGTCACATTGAGTCCCACACTTCTGAGGCCCTAGGTCAATAGTGAGAGTCCCTTAGAAAGAGCTCAAAATGCCAAATTTCATCACAGCACTGGTCCTCTGTCACCTGCTTGAACTTCCTCCCTGGGTCTTATCCCAGGAAAACATCTGGCTCCTAAGCCACCTTTGGGGTGACCGAACTTCCATACAGTCACTGGCTTTGCAAAGCTGCGTCACTCCACAAGGTCTCCAGTCTGGAAGTGGTGGTTATACGCAGCACACCGCAGAACACTTCCTGCAAAGTGTTAGGGACTGAGCAGACTGCGCCATTCACGAGACTGTTAATGAGCACTGTGTGTTTAATCCCCAGTGCTCCAAGCAGGAGCCTTGGGTATTCCTTTTTAACGCAGGAAAAAAACATAAGTGCAAATAATTCCATACAAATAGAACTGTTCTGAATTAGTAATGCTCAAATGACTCTGTGCACAATTATTCCAGTTCCCGATCATTACTAATCGAAGCTTAAGTTTATGTCATTACATTTATTTATAACACACTTCAAACAAATGTGCCCAATCTCCAAAAAAGGGATTTCTGTGGTCTTTTTTTAATCCTCAGCTTTATGCATCCTAAGTCATTGTCAACATCCTATCAGGTTTTAAACTCATTTTACTGTTGCCTAGAAGTGTTTAGAATTTTATCTGGAGACGCAGTTAAGCAAAATCTGCTTCATCCTAAAGCCCTAAAGTTGGTCACAAGCAGCCTCGAGGTATAAATAAAGGGAAGCAAGTCAAATCACACCTCTCAGAGTAGCCACAAATATGGAAGAAAACTATTTTTCTCTCCACTCTGAGAAAGTAAGCCCCAAACTGTTCACTCAGCACGGGTGCTCCCATCAGAGCGCACCCCAGGAGGCCCTCTAGGTCCAGCACTGCGGTCGGAGAATAGGGTACTTGTATTTATTGTGCCTTAGGAGATAGATGAGCTCATTTAGAAGATACTAAGGACCACGCAAAAGTCATCAGCTTTTCATAGTGCCAAACCCTCCCTGAGGACAGACCTGTCCTCTACGTGTGTTTCTGGAAAGTGACCAGAGACACAGGAATAAAAGGGGTCCCCAAGGCACTTGAATGCAAACCGCAAGAAAACAATAGCTGAACCAGATTGAAAATTATATTCCTATGAACAAAGTCCCCTGAAGCAAGAAGCTGGTGGCGGGGGTACTGTTCTGGGTGCTTCTCTGGCTTCAAATGCAACATCAAAGTCCACCAAAATGCACTGCAGATCACGTTGCCCTTGACCACAAGATCTGGCCTAGAAATACAGGTGCATGGGGTGGAGGCTGTCCTTGTGTTTGGCTTTACTGTGAATCTTAGTGTCACACACTCAAGGACCCAGGCTTGTCCCCACCGGCACCAGTTCTTGCCTGGTAATTAGCATGCAAAATATATCACACCTTCCCAAAGCCTGAAGACAGCCCTTGGGTTTCTTTCATTTGGTAAACCAGTCCTGACTTAATGTTTGGTGAAAACACCATATGGTCACCCACCTTCTGCTTTCCCTGTTTCTGACCCATTGGCCGACATTGCATCCGCTCCACGAGGCCCACTCCATTTTTATTTGTGTTTCCACACTTACTTCTTCCTCTTGACCATTATCCCCATTTTCTCTCCTTCCCTCTCCCTCCAGAATTTTCCCTTCTGAAAAAAAGAAAGCCAGTTGGTTTACTATTTACTATGTCTTAGGACTCTCGTGCCCTTTAAAAATGTACATTGTTTGGGATTAGAAATTCCATATGATCAATTTGGAAACCCAGGATTCCATTTCTAATGTTGCCCTGGATGTAAAATACATTCCAGAGTGGTCTAGTATCTACCAGGAAAGAAAGAACCTCTCGACACAAGAGTAATAGGTTCCAAAACCCTCAAACTGCTTATGAACTGCCAAATTAAATTACAATGATCTCTCCTGTAGCAATGTATAGTGTTCTGTTAGGGAGTTTTATGTCATAAAAGGAATAAAGACGGCAGGTGCCATCCGTGCCTCCTCCATGTCCCCTGGAGCTCATCGTTTCGTTGCATGTGGGCGTAGCCTGCCACGGCCTGACCTGTATTCTTCGGCTGTGGGTCTGTCTGGCCTCTGAAGCGTTCTAACAAGTGCTTAACAGGTGCTGGAGAATGAACACCCCAGCCACCAGCCCCCTGGACAGGAAAACTCAGGACCTGTGCTCATCCAGCTCCTAGACCTTCCCAGCACCTGCAGCAGAGCTGACCTAGCACATCTTTGGTCGGCTGCCTTCTCCTCTGTCTCATTTCCCCATTTTCCATCTAATATTTCCTTCATTTCACAATTAAACAACTTGCACTACATTTCTGTCTCAGGGTCTTCTTCTGGAAAATCCAAACTAAACTGTTTCCTAAAAAATACATCAAAAAGAAAAACAGAGAGAAAGAAAGGGAAAAGAAAAAATAATAGCACCAATAAAATGCTACCACACTTTTTTAAAAACATTTTAGTTGTAGATGGACACAATGACTTTATTTTATTTATTTATTTTTATGGGGTGCTGAGGATCGAACCCAGTGCCTCACGCGTGCCAGGCAATCGCTCTGCCACTGAGCCACAACCCCAGCACCTACCACACTTTTAAATAAAGAATAATACTGTATTACTTGGCACATTACTTTAACAAATAGTGTGAATTCTGCTTAGGGGAAGGGGGTGTGCAAATTGTGATGGGTTTTGATTCTGAAGATGGCTTTTGTTTTCTGAAGAAAGAACATCCTCATTTTTAGGATGGAATGTTGTGACACCAGAGGTGGGTTGCTAGGGCTCTCTGTCCATTCTTTCTTTTACATTGACTTATAATAGAAATCCAGCTTTTATGATTTTTTTTCTTTTGTCATGTCCTCTTCTCATGACACAAACTGCTAGTCATCCATGTTTGGCATAAATCACCATCCTCAATCCCCCATAGGTGCTTTAAAAACCTACTTAAAAAGTGGATGATCTTTGGCCTGTTTAACAAATCCCCTATATTAAATTCTCACTCTTAACATGCAAGTTATTTTAAGAGTGAGAATTTAATATAGGGGATTTGTTAAATAGGCCAAAGATAACTGAAAAGACAAAGAGGAAACAGTCAACTTCAGGAAGCATCAGTCTCTCTCCTAGGGCTAAAATAAATAAAAAGAGAAGCATCACAGAGCTGAGATGCAGCCCTCTGGGGAGAAGTGGCTTGACCAACCCTCTGGTTTCTCTGGGAGGCAGACTTTTCCCAGAGTAAGTTGAAAGTTTGTGGTCGCTTACGTTTGAAATAAAAATGTCCCAGGTAAACATGGACAACAGGTTGTCCTACTGGTGGAGTGATGCCTGGCTGGTGGTGACGCCTTTGGCACTAAGAGGAGGGACCCAAAGGGGCTGGAACTCAGTCTTTCATGGAGGAATCTAGCAGCCTACCTGGTCCTCTGGGCTGGTTAACTGGGTCAGGCTCCAGGAGGGCAAGAAAAGACTGGAAGCACACCACCCGCTCCTCTGGCACCTCAGTTGACTGAGACTAAGAAGCCACTCACTGAGCAAGGGCTAAGTAGAAATGTGCTTTGCTCCAAAAAGCAGAGATCCAGGGTGGTCCTCGAGTGGATATCAACAGTGTCATGGGGGATGTGATCAGCAGAACGCGTTCAGCTCTGTCCATTTCCTCAACCCCTCTTCCCATGAAGTTCCTGGCTTTGTCTCAGAGGAAGGTTCCCTCAGCCCTATTACCCTCTCTCTCATTTTCATACCTTCTAGAACCCACTGTTATTTCAGTTTCTCCTCAATATTTACAGGATTCCCTTTTGCTCACCACTTAAATTGTTATAATCAGGACTCTAAGGTTTTGGTGACTACACGCCATCATTTCATCAACAGAAATACACACACTCAGGAGATTGGCATGATCCACACTCTCAGGAAGAAGTATGTGGTGAACCAAATACAAGAGAGGGGGGCTGTGTGCTGTGGTCCTCTGGGTTGCTGCAACCAACTGGGTAACACTTCTCACCTTTGCCTGCTATGTCCCTGCAGGGCAAAGCATAGTTACTGGTTTAAAAAAACCCTCAATTAAGTGTATTTGATTTTGCATTTGGGGGATGAAGTCCCCTATGATCTAACACAGGGCACATTTGTGCAGTGAGACAGGCATTTTAACAGAAGAGTTGGTAAAGAACTGGGGCCATTTTCCAGACCTGAAGTTGAAAATGGCAGGCTCCTGGCCTCATCCCTCTAGGAGGTTTCTCAATGTGTTTCTGCTGAAAATAGTTTAATATTCTCTTGTTTCTCTCCCCTGTACCTAAAAGACCAGCAAGCCAAAATAGCTCTCAGGACTCACTTCAGAACTGTTAATGCGCCAACTGTGTGTGGATACGTAGGAGTCACGCATTGGGACTGTAGGATCTTGACTTCCCGGAAATTCTAAGAGTACTTTAACCACACACACAGCCCAGTCAGGGTGGGAAGAACCACAGAACCCAAAGCCCAAGCCATGTTGCCGGGTCCCTGATTGCCCTCCATACCTGCCCATGTCTCCGTGGCTTACACTCAGACACCTGCAGTCAACCTGCTTCCCAGGGTTTTTGATGAGGGATTTAATAGATAAAAAAGCAGGAATCTTTGACTTGTTTCTTCAAAGTACTTTAAATAACAACATAATGTGATAAAAACCTTTATCAACTTCCATCCTCAAAGAAACACCCAGTTCTGTTACAATGCATCAGAAACCGTGTGGTGTTTCTGAATTGCTCTTGCTCAGCTATACTATTCCCAGTTCCCGAGACAGGGGTGGATATAAGCTCGGCTTTACAAAACAGGTCACAGCCAGCTCAAGTCCAAGTCCTGCAGCGCGAAAACATTTTTATTTCAAATGTAAGTGACCACAAACCTTCAACTTAGTCGCATTTTCAGGCACTTCTGCTGTTTGAGGAATCCTCCCCCCCAGAGGGGCACAGATGACTGGTCGTACCAAGACTGTCACGAGGCCTAGACGGAAAACATCACTGTCACTCTCTGCCTCTAACTTTCTAATCGCTTATTAGTTAGATGAGCACACACTGAGCCATGGCAACTACGAGGAGCTGAAACAATTTTAAATAGTTCTCCCAGATCATCCTCTGTCACTTCCTACCGGGTAGTATTTTTCTGCTTCTTCACAGAGGGTCCCTTCTGACTTGGTCTTCCTTGACCTTTACCCATGGCAGTTGAAGCCCCACTTGGGCCTTGAGACTTCAAAGTCAAGGCCACAACCACGATGAAATTTAGCAAAGTCTAGTGCTCTTCCTTACCTCCCGTCTCTGCGAGCAATCTGCAAGGGAAGACAAGGGGGACGTTCTCCCCTCTCCTTTCAAAACACTGGTTGCAGTCTCCCCTCCGTACTGGCTGGCTGTCAATCATCCCCATTCCCCCATGAAGCGCTGATCACATCTAACTCTTTGTACCAACCCCTGATCATCCCATACTGCCCATACCAACCCCTGGGGCTCCCCCTGCTTCATTCAAGAACAAAAAACTTCCGAGTACACCTAAGTGTGGTATCTTTGTTTCATTATTTAGCTTTATTTCAACCCAGTCCAATAAACTAGAAGCTCCACGAGGAAGCACTGGTGACTTCAGCGCCGTATTCCCACTGCCCATCAAGCACAACAGGAGTCTCAGTGCCTGTTCGATGAGTGATGGCGAACGGAAGCAAAGTGCATCCTGGAAGTCCTCATTCCAAATGTGACTTGAGCTGTTGACGTGAAAATTAATCTCGATAAAAATTCTTTCCAATATAAAAAGCCAGCCATCTGATTTTAAACATACAGGGAAATATGAGTCTTTTTTATTTGATTTGAATTTTTTCTGAAAATTCCCAGTTCCATCTCTCTGTATTTAATGTGATCCTTTAATGTGATCCTCATTTCACTTTATATATATATATATACATATATATATATATATAAACCAACCATTATGTCATAAAGTAATATGCAATAATACAGAACATCAAACAAGGTCTATATCTCTGTATCTCTTTCTGGACATCTATTTCAAACACATCACTCAGAAAGCTTATTGGTTCGAGGGGGCGTTGAGGGAGTTTGTTTTGTTTTTGTCTCATTGTAAGTGAGCTCCAGGCAGCTAGGGGCCTACTCTTTTTTTCCTAGTATCACCTGGCCCAACACAGTACCTAGGACATAATATTAGATAAATGTCTAAGTCGCATTGCATTGCCCAGGCAGTAGCTCCTGTTTAGATGCCCTTTCCCACTGTGAAAGATGAGGTCTTTTATTATTTTGGTTAAATTCCATTTCCTCCAAGAAGCTGCCCACTCAAAAATACCTTCACTGTGTTCTCTCCTAAGAAGCAGTTTACACCTATCAATTAGACTATGAGCTTCCAGACAACAAGGATGCTCCCACTTCAAAATGTTTGTTGACATCACAGCCCAGTTCTGCAAATGTGGAAGGGACTTCCCAGCAGTGACGGCAGCTAACGTGAAAGGCCTACTGCAGGTGGTGGCCTCGCATTATTGTAGGGAGCTTTCTTAGATGGATTCTTTTAATCCCACAACAACCCTAGGAGGCAGTTACTCTCAAGACCCCATCATATAGGTGAGGAAACTAGAGCCTAAAGACACACAGCCAGGAAGTGCCCAAGATTCAAGTTCGCACATCCTGGCTCCAAGCCCATCCCCCTCAGCCAGGAGGAAACAGGGGGCCACCTCCTCTACAGAGCCATCCCTGGCAGTCAAAGCCACAGGCTCAGCAACCCTCCTGCCCTCAGGCCAGAGGAAGAGCGTAGGAGAGCCAAAGCAGCACAGGGATCCAAAGCCTGGAACTCCCACGACTTGGCAACAGGTAAGGAAATTATCAGATGACTCTCAAGGAAAAGAGTTTACAAGATTAACAAATATTCCCATTAAACACCTCCCATCCTCCAAGCCTTCCAACATGGGGTACACACATCCCTGCGAAGGAAATTTTATTCACATTCTTAATTGCAGTTTATACTTTAGACTTTTCAATAGTCTATTATTTTGATTCAACTTAAAATATCCCTAATAACTCAACAAACAGGTAAATAATAAATACTGTTGGATTCATTCTTTTTACAGACTTTGGAATTAATGCCACATTTTTCTCCTCTTTGTCAAATATACTTTGCTATTTTTCAACAGAGGAAAATTGAATAGAGCATACATTTGTGCTGATTCTGAACTATAACCTAAGTGGCTGCAAACAAAATACTCTGGTGTCTCTCGTGTCCTCAAATGGCTCTAAAAACACAAGTGTGCTGCTCTTAAATCCTTTCATTTCAAGTATTACAGAGACACATAATGGTGGAATTTACTTACGCCTCACAAAGACTCTAGAATAATCTGTGCAAGCAATGCGCCCTCCTTTCAGTTGCCTTGGCAAGCATGTGTTCAGAGTTCACATTTTCATTTCTTTTTGACAGATTTCAAATACAGACCTGATGCAGTGATTTATAACGGGATAACAATACCCGCTTCACAGGTTTGTTTTCGGGATTTAAGAAGATGATATATGGGAAGCATTTTATGCGCATCGAGAGCATGTGTGCTGCAGGGTGACGGATGTGACAGAGCCCAGGAACCAGTAGGGGAGCCCAGCCTGCCCGCCTGACCTCAACGGGGGTTGCCCTGAGATTTGGAGATACACAATTTCTGTGTGTGTCCCTCTCCAGTGACAAGAGCCTACTTTTGTTACAAGTTTATAGCAGGCAATTGGGGCTGGGATGGTTTTTCAATATCTATGAAAATGAAGATGTAGATCCCCTCTGACCAAACAAATCCACTCCAGTAATGTGTGCTCCAAATCAACGCACACCTGTGTCCAAAGAGTTGCATACACACTTGTTTGTAATATTGGCCTAACGTCCAGCAATAAGGCATGATTGACTTGGCACCTTGCCAAAATAAATTAAGTGAAATAAGATGCCAAATGGTATAGATAAGATGTCCCATGGCATTATTGAAATAAGGAGAGGCATACATGAGGAACTCCTATCAGAACAGGCCCCTTCATAACAGATTCCCATGGAAGCAGAACTAGAGTTTCGGGTCTGGTGGAAAGGAAATCTGCTTTCATTAGAGACCATTTGGAACTATTTTAATTGTTTTTACCATATTAAAATATTACACTACTGATTTAAAAACCAGTTTTTCCTACATGATTAAGATCAACCTTCTATTTAACTGGCTGCCAGTCCTAGGCCTCGCTTCTATCCAAATAAGCATGGACTTGAGACCTAAGAGAAGAGCAGAGGGCAGAACAGCTGGTGGGACCTTCCACACACACACACACACACACACACACACACACACTTTGGTCTGTGTGAAATCTTTTGATCAGGTTGCTTACCCACCTGAGCAGCCTTACACCTGGGTAGAGTGTGTCCGCTTGGAAGTTAAAAGCAAGTAAGGTGAGAAGATTGTCCTGAAACAGTCTGGTAGAGAGAACAGCATCATGGCCTTCTGGAACTGCTAATATCATTCAAAGGGCATCTCACCCACACTGCCTATAGGGTGGACCCAGCCATATAATAATACTTGTCTACCCAGAGCCTTACAATTTTAATTAATAGGCATTTGTTGTTATTATCTCATACAGCGTGGTGCACTTAAGGAAAATGTTCATATTTTAAGATGTAAGCTTGTTGCATAACTTAAGTCTCTAATTATACAAAATGAATTATTAAATGAAAAGTGTAATTAGATGTTTAAAATGGTACCAAGAGCTCACACTAACAAAACAAACTATGGATTGTATTTTTGAGCATATGATTCAGGCATCGGTTTTATGGATTTAATGTCCTTGAGGAATATCAGATGTCCTCAAGATTTAGAATTTGATTTAACTGAAAGATGTAGGGGAAATTTTGTAGCCAGACAATTCCCCATTGACTCTGTATCTAATGAGGATCAAAAGTATGTGTTATTTCAGCTAAGGTTAGCAATAATTTATGCTGAATAAATTATCTGCAGTTTAGCTTCTTTCAGCCAGGGGCATAAGAAGGAGCCGCTCAGTGTGAAAGGCTGGGTACACACGAGTCAGCCTGCACTAGCGTGCCGGGACCAAAACAGGCAGGGACTGTAAAATTGGGAACAAATCTCAGTGTGCTGTGAGCTGGGTATCAGGCCAAGCAGAGCGTCCACAGTGAGTGGAAGCGCCTTCCCGACTCCGCCCACCCAGCTTGTCTACCTGCCACTCTCCTGCCTGGCGTGCACCTGGGCAGTGCAGAAAGCTGGCCTTGGAAATCAGTGGAACAGCAAGGTAACACAAAGACATCGGGTTGCAAAACGGTGTCACTGATGCAGGGACAAGAGTTAATTCTCTAAACAGAATGGATTCTCAGGCTAAGGGTGCCTACAAATGCTGAGCCAGGACTTCCAGAGTGGAGGCCTGTTCCAGAAGGATCTGCCCCAGGAATTTCCTTCCCAGAGCTGGAGGCACCTGAGGACTGAGGGCCGTGGCTGGGCCCAGTGCCTGTGTCGTTTCTGAGAGCCCAGCTGATGTCCTCCCTTCCCCAATGGAGCCAAACACCGGCAAGACCCTACCAGGAGCATGGGACAATGCGTCAGTGTCTCCCGTCACCTTGAGAGCTGACGACTAGCACGAGAGCTCCAGGGGTCATTACGCCAGCATATCATCAGTGAACTTTCCAGAAAAACTAATTAAAGGATCCATTAAATGCTTACCAGAAAGTTAGGGTTTATCACAGAATCTTATTCCCATTTGAAGAATTTGCAAGATTTTTGCCTCGCCGGCTCCTACCACCTTTTATTTCCTTTCCTGTGATCTCTACAGATGAACCAAATTAATTAGGAAGATTCTTATTTTCCTTTTATCATAATTTAAGTATCTCATTATTTTCTCCCTTCTCTGATGCTGTTTGATTCTGACCTGACATGGTAATCTAGAAGAATCAGAGGCTCCTCCGTCTAAAGAGTCATCAAGTCAAAAACTCCTTCAGGACTAAGCCCTATTTACTTCTTTCACATCCGAAGTGTTTGTAGAACAGAGTTAGGCCTTCGATACCCTCTATTGGCCTCCTCCAAAGTGGGCTACACAAAGGTCTGCAGAGGCAATCCCCCCAGTGGGAGAAGAACATTCTGGACTTTAGGTTTCTCTTTATTTATTTATTTTTTGCCTCACGATAATTTACATCTTCTATGTTTTACAGTAAGTAAAAGACATTGAGACACAATACTTAGAGCATATCATTTGTAAAAGAAAAACAAATAACCGTGAATCAGACTTGTGGGTTTGAAAAGGTAAGCCATCAATCAAAAGGACCACTCACAGTGCCAGCCAGGAAGACCAGGACATGGGCTTGGCAGGGCCTGTCACATGCTGATGGGCCATTCTAGACCACTTCCAAGGACCCCTGTGTGTGCCGCAGACCTCTCTAGGCCTCTCTAGGCCTCTCAAGGAATAGACTTAGTGTCCAAAGGAGAGAGGAAGTTGGACCCTGAGGACCGAGAGTGGTCTGTGCGTGTGCCTTGCTTGACTCACACTCAGAAATCACCAGGTGCAGGCGAGTGCAGTGGCTTACTAGGCACAGAGTGACTTCTTCCTAACCAGAAAAACCTCAAAGAATGAACAGAAAATGCCAAACTGGACTTTCAGTTTGATTGACTGAACACACACACAGATCGACAATCAAGTCTTCCTCTATGCCCCAAGTCCAAGGCTCCAATTAGAACCATCTCTTGTTTTCAGTTGGTTCATCTGGATGTTTTGGCAATAAAGGGATATGTGACCTTCACAGAAAATCCAGAAAATAAAGACAGGAAAAGAAAAAACAAAAGTTGTGATGGCTTGTGTTTGTTTGTTTGTTTTCCAAAGAGAATCTCAGGAGTCAAAAATCTACTAAAAAAAAAAAAAAAAAGGCACCATAGAGTCCTCTCCACTATTACCCTGCCTGCCTGGCCTCCTGAGCCGGGGTGAGCAGGCCTGTGCTTGGTGGGAACACACCCACCCATGAGGACACAGAGTTCTTGTCACCTGGGTCCCCAGGGCCCAGCTCAGGGCTGGCACATTCAGCATGTGCTGCTGGATGAGTGATGTCGCTACTCCATAGGACGGAGCCAGGTCCTCCTGAAAAGACATAGCGATGGAGAAACTAGAAACCAGGACATCAGACAAGTCCAGCGAGCATGTCTGAGGCTCCACGGCGTGACCCATTCCTTGAGCAGACATTAACAGGGCCCAGTTCTGGGCATCACGCCACCACAGAAACACAGAAGCCACCTCATCTCTGGGCTCCCAGAGTGATAAACAGAGAAGGCGGGGACGGACACCCCGTTTGAGATGGTCAACCCCATACATCACCCAAGATAAGCGCCCCAGAGCCAGGAAGCCTTCCTGGAGGCAGCCACTCCTGGGCTGGACGAAGAGCATGTCAGTAGTTTTCTCTGGGAAGAAGAATGAGAAAGAGACTTAACTGAAGGAGACTCGGGCAGCATCACCCAGGGGCTGGTCTTTGCAAAGGCAGCAGGTAAGTCAAGGTGTCCATGGCTCTGACTCGGGGTGGTGGCACATGGGTGTTAAATAGGTTGTTTTCCTACTGTTCCTCAATTCCTTGGGGCGGGGCAGGTGGGAGTCAGCCTCGGGTGGGGCACCTCGTCCAGGGAAAGGCAGTGTGAGGGACGATGGGGGCCAGAGAACCGGAGAGGGCGCTTGTCCATCCACCCTGCCTGCCTCGCCTCGGAGGCCGGGTGCAGATGGAATGAAGGAGGAAACCCAAAAATATTTTTGCAAAGCCTGCAGCTCTATGGCGAGTTTGGGTTTTACCATTTAGTTTCAGAGTACATTACTTTATTTATTTTTATTTTACCATACAATTAACACATAATGATTTTGTGCAGGTCAGATGACTTTTTCCCATCAATTTTGGAGACCTAGGTGATATCAGTGACTGTAGAGGGTCCCAATCAGCTGGAGGCTGAGAGAGCGAGCTACGGTCTGTCACACCGCGGTAAACTTTTGGGGACCAAGAAGGCATCGGACATTGTCTCACATCAATGAATAACCCCCGATGAGCGTATTTCTGGGCCAGTCATGTCACAAAAGACCCCAGTGACCGACGACAATGACAAAATCCTTCTGGGTACTAAAAGTAGTTCCCCTTCTCTTAATCTTTACATTCACTACACTATCAACTATTAATGGAAAATTGATTCTGCTATTTCTGAAGCTTAGTCTCCCTTATCTACAGAGAAGCCAAAGGGAAGTCCCTCTGGATACAGACGGGGGGAACCATTCTTCACACATTTTTGTATATGGTTTTGAAAGCCTAAGAAAATGAAAAAAATCACCAGTAAAAGAAATTTGTGTCCTGCAGAGTAAAACTCAGTACCTGGAAATTTCACCGCAGGAAGTCGAAATTGACGGATAGAAACCAGACCAACTTCATAATATCACTTCACAAACTCACAGTGAAAAACTGTTCTGAAAGTCTAACTTTTTCCCTCCCAAACATTATAAAAATGACAGAACTCAAGGGGCATTAAAAGGTCATCTTCTCCAGCCTCCTGCCTGAAATTCCCTTAATTGTGCAAACCATGTCCAGTCAGTCTCGTAGTCAGATAAATTTTAACTGGACTCATTCTCCATAAAGGATGAATTGACTATTGGAATTGTAAGAATACCGTTCTATGGACTTGAAATGAATTACCACCTTCTATTTCTAGTTATATGGTAAACGAGAGACTCTAACCAAACTGTTGACTGTGAACAACTAAAATGCTCAATAAAATCAAAAATCTATCTACTTGCATCAATGAGCTGATTAAAAAAAAGAAAAAAAAAAAAGCAAGCTAAAATCCAGGTAAAAGCCAAACTCAATAATTAGCAGTGCCCCCAAACCACCTCTTGCCTCAAGTCATTCACCAACCAGATAAACTTCAACCAGGTCTTCAAAGTACCCAGGAGCACAGGGACACCCACAAAGCCTAAGGTGAGCACTCCATAAGAGATGACACAGCACCCTACTAGAACCACACCCTCTCTGAGGGTGAAACAAACGATAAACCCTTCATTGTGTGGAAAACCAAGAGAACTCACGTCTTCACCACAGAGCTAGGGTGGGGGTCTTCCCTGGGAATTTGTAGTCACAAAGAACCACCCTCACAAAAACTTGCATTTCAAAATTATTGAAACCAGCCTTCTGGAAAATCATGACATTTGTTTTATAGGAATCCCGGGATGGCCATGCCCCCAGGCACCTAATTAATAAAATATGAATTTTCCCTATAAGAACAGCAAGATAAAGACCCAGAACGTGTGGACCCAACACTCAAGGGCACCCTCATTTTAGATTGAGTTTCTAGAAGACGATGAGTTCCTAGCAGACAATGTAAAAAAGGAAAGAAATGTCATGAGTTACTCGACATTGGCTGCCTGATAAAGTATAGAAGGACCACTTTCCAAGACAAACCAGCTTCACTACCAGTAAATTATAGGATTGATTTCAAGTACAGATTGAAATTTGAAAGACGTTTGCTCACCTGTGTGTTTGATGATGTCTTTATCACGTTCTCTTGCTGTCCATTCATACAAATTGATTCCGCCCTGACCAGCAGGCAGGCCCCAGGTGGACAGGTCTGAACACAGGGTCAGTTTCCCCCAAGGACTCCTGATCGAGTAGGAGAAAGACAAGCACCAGAAGTTGGTAATTCCTTGTTTTCTACTTGCTTCCTTTCCCAAGTGTCTATTCCAATTTTTTCAGCATTTCATTAGATGTAAATTATCTAATTCACATCGATACTATGTACCAAAAGTTCCAAATTTCTTTTTTTTACTTGGTCTTTTTAGCTATGTATAACAGTGGAATGTATTTTGGCAGATTATGCACACACAGAGTATAGCTTATTATATTTAGGATCCCACTCTTGTGGTTGTACATGATGTGGAGTTACCCCAGTTATGTATACAAATACAAGGCTAGGAAAGTTATGACTGATTAATTCCACTGTCTTTCCTATTCCCCTCCCCACTGCCTTCCCTTCATTTCCCTTTGTCTAATCTAAATGGATTTCTATTATTCCCCTCCCCAACCTCCCTTGTTTTGGGTCAGCATCCACGCATCAGAGAGAACATTCAGCCTTTGGTTTTTTTGGACTGGCTTATTTTGCTTAGCATGATAGCCTCCGGTTTCACCCATTACCACCAAATGCCATAATTTCATTCTTCTTTATGACTGTGTAATATTCCATTGTGTATATATACCACATTTTCTTTATCCATTTGTCCATTGAAGGATACCTATGTTGTTTCCATAGCTTGGCTATTGTGAATTGAGCTCCTATAAGCATGGATGTGGTTGGGTCACTGTAGAATGCTGTTTTTAAGTTCTTTGGGTATATACTGAGGAGTTGGTTACAAGCTATCTTTTCTCAGTTTTTTTTCCTGATAACCTTCCAGCCAGACCCTTCTGTCCTCCCACATAATATTTCTATTATTTGGAAATATTAACAGGTGGTAAATAATAAGGAAAGCAAAGAAATGCTAAACTTAAAAGTTGTCATACTGATTATATTAGAAAGAAGGAAAAGATAGGACCAAGTAAGTGTCCAACTGAGGTCTAGGCCAGGTCTTTCTCATTCTGGAACTTCTTTTCCCCCTGCTTTCTTGTGTTTTGGTCCCTGCTTCTAGGTCTCCAGACATTCTTTTTCTTGGTTTTTCACTTTTCCAGAGAAGTCTTCTTAAAGAAAAAAAAAATTAGATCAATGATAGATAGATAGATAGATAGATAGATAGATAGATGATAGAAAGAAAAAATAATACGAAATGCATTTTTTAATCTGAAGGAAGGGAAATTCTTTTATTCTACTTTCACATATGATAAGTACTTTAGCTGGGTATAGAATACTAATTGATAATTATTGTCCCTCCAAATTTAAAGGTCTTCTCACATCCAGCGATGCTATTAAGAAACCCAAAGCCATTCTGACTTCCGGTATGGCTGTTTCATTCTGGAAACTATCAGGATCTACTCTTTTCCCTGTGTTCTGATGCATGATAATGAAATGGCATCTTCATTTAGTCATTGTGCTGGATGCTCAGTAAACCCTTTCAATCAGAAGAGTCATTCAAAGTTGCGAACATTTTTCTAGAATTAGTCTGCTAATACGTCTCTCTCCCCTCCACTATCTCTGTTCCCACTTTGGGGGGCTATTATTAGTCACATGTTAAACTCCCAAATTAAATCTTCCATTTCTTATCTTTTCTCTTATTTTTCACCTCCTAGTTTTGTTTCAATGGGTTTTCCTGGATGCTTACTCTTGTTCTGCTTGGGGGGAGGTTCCCTGACTTTCTCTTTTGGTCTTCATATTGTTTCAGCTGCTGACTTTCCAGTTCCAAAGAGTATTTCTGGTTGCTTTCTGGTTGCTCCTTTTTCACAGTATCCTAGTCTTCTTTCACAGATTCGCTATCTTTCCCTCTTTCCTAAATTAATTGAAATCAATTTTTTATTGGTTCTTTGTAGTTATACATGATAGAATCCATTTTGATATAATTAGACAAGCATGAAATATATTGTATTCTAATTAGGACCCCAGTCTTGTGAATGTACGTTTTCTAATTCACTGGATTTCTATTATTTTCCTCCCCCCACCCTTATTGTGGATTTGCTTCCACATATCAGAGAAAATATCCAACTTTGTCTTTTTGGGGATTGGCTTATTTCATTTAGAGTGACAGTCTCCAGATCCATCCATTTACTGGCAAATGTCATAAAGTCATTCTTCTTCATGGTTGAGTAATACTCCGTTGTGTATATATGTACCACAATTTCTTTATCCATTCATCTGTTGAAGGGCACCTAGGTTGATTCCATAGCTTGGCTATTATGAACTGAGCTGCTATGAACATGTTTGTATCTGTGTCACTGCAGTATGATGATTTTAAATCCCTTGGCTATATACCAAGGAGTGGCATACCTGGATCAAATGGTAGTTCTATTCCTAGTATTTTGAAGTATCTCCAGACTGCTTTCCAGAGTGGTTGCACCAATTTGCAGTCCCACCAACAATGTATGAGTGTACCTTTCTCCTCACATCCTCACCAACTTTTGTTGTTACTTGTATTCTTGATAATTGCCCTTCTGACCAAAGTGAGATGAAATTTCAGTGTAGTTTTAATTTACATTTCTCTGATTGCTAGAGAGGTTGAACGTTTTTTCATGTATTTGTTGACCATTCATATTTCTCCTTTTGAGGAGTATCTGTTTTGTTCCTTTGCCCATTTATTGATTAAGTTATTTGTGGTTTGGGGGTATTAAGTTTTTTTAGTTCTTTTTATATCCTGGAAATTGACGATCTGCCTGAGGTACAGGTAGCAAAGATTTTCTTTCCCATTCTGTCAGCTCTCTCTTCACATTTCTGATTGTTCCCTTTGCTGTGAAGAAGCTTTTCAGCTTGATGCCACTCCATTTATTGATTTTTTTATTTCACTTCTTGCACTTTAGGAGTCTTGTTAAGGAAGTTGGCCCCTGATCTGACAAGTTGGAGTATTTGGCCTACATTTTCTCCTAACAGGTGCAGGGTTTCTGGACTCATTCCTAGGCCTTTGACCCACATCGAGTTGGTGCAGGGTAAGAGAAAAGGGTTAAATTTCAATTTTTGTTTTCTTGATGTGTTCTTCCATTCCCTGCCTTGCCTCTGTTTCCTCTGAGGTTCCTCTTTGTCTTGTTTGTTTCAGTCTCTCTCATTTCAGATCCCATCCATGAGCGAGCTGTAGTTCTTGACTGTCCACTTTTGTTTAAGACTGAAACCCTAAAAATAGAGATGGAAGGTCCAGTTGCCTGCATTGGGCTTGCTGAGCAGGCTTCACTACACTGTGAGAAGACGGTAAGTCCTTCCTTTAGAATAGCTTAATATCAAGGTTTTCTCTGTGTGGTAACTTTATTTCTGGAGGGAAGACTACCAAACTTCTGCCCTGGCTGTGTGAACGCGGATGGGGTGGAAGGCGTTAGGATAAAACACCTGACCTCCATGCCTGACGTCCCGAACTGGGTGGCACATGCACATTATCACCTAGGCCACTCAACCTCAGCTGGACCTAAGCAGCTTAAACACAGCAGAACATCCACACACGGTCTCCCCTCCCTCCCAGAACAGGGGAAGGGGACTATGGGTCAGTCACAGACATCCCCTGCATCCCCTATGCTTAATTCTCCACTCCATCCCTGCCCTTCACTGTGCCAAGTTGTTGCTAAATCCTCAGGTTTCATTTATCATCAAAGTAAGTCTATCTCCTGCCTGTGTGGGGTATCGCCTGGGTGCACGGGATGGGGCAAGGAGCCAAGTGCTCCCACTACTGCTTAGACTTTCCACCAATCGCCTGTTTCAGCCCAAGGCTTCCTCTCTCCCTCTGCCACAGTAACTGAGCTCTCAACATTCTCCTGCTCTCCACATTTCTCAAATGTAGATGCAGCAGACGATCAAGTGCCATGCATTGACTGGAGTCTCAAAGTCTTCCCTGTGAGGCTCTTGGGTTCGCCTCCACTCTGCTCATTCATCTGCCACTCCAGGCTTCTAGAAATGCATCCTCTTTGCTGGTTCCTCCACTCACATTCTCTTTATGCCTGTGTGCTTATCCATTTTTATTTCTGTGCCACCATTTTAACTGGATTTGCAGAGGAAAAGGAGATAAAGATAGATGGTCATTCCACCATGTTTAACCAAAAAAAGTCACAGTGGTGGAAGTGATTTTGTTGTTAACCTTCGGACAGCCTGGGCCATAATGTGCACCCATCCCGTGGCTCAGACTCTATGGAAGACTACCTTAGCCTTGACTTTCCTGTTTCTACATCTGGCTCCACCTGAAAAGGCAGACACTATGACTTAGATGGTTGTGTTCCCAGGGCCTGAACAATTGCTATTTGCTGAATAAATTAAATTCAGGTAGTTTTATTCTTGATCATCTACAACAAAATCATGTCTGCCATTTATTTGTTAGGTACCTTGCATATGCCAAGCCTGGTCTAAGCTCACTGCGGACGCTATTTTACCTCATTCCACTCTCATGGCAGTGCTGTGACATTGATATGATGAGTCACGTTCCCAGATGATGGACTGCGAGTCGGTTGGGCTCAGTGACTTGAGGACAGCCCTGCCACCAGCTAGGGGATGGGCCCGATAGTCCCATCCAAACCTTGTCCCTTCCACTCTGCCATTCTGCTCACCACCAAAATCAAACATCAAGGCAATGGGACATCAAGACGCAGAAATGGCGGCAAAGGGCTTCAATTCAGAAAGCACGCACCAGCCAAAAAGAAATGGGTCACAAAAGATGATCTGAACCAAGATGAAATGCTGTTGAGGCTTATTTGCATTCGGCAGTTCAGAGTTGAAGACTGTGCTTTTCAAACTTCATAATTAGCATGTGTCGCATGTGGCAGTTCTGAAAGTATTTTCCAGCACATTATCTTGTTTAAATCACTAAACCAAACGATCCAAAGTCAACTAGATGTGAATAAGGTGCTTTCAAAGTCCTGGATGAAGATTTGAGAGGCATATTTTTATTATGAAAGTATCATATATTTCAGAAGTATATTTGAGTATCAAACACCCCTAAAAATAAAGTCAGATGCGTACTGATGAGCACAGCAATTTCAGCACGCCCAACGGTAAGTGGGATTCAGCATCATGTTCCCCAGGGAAGCATTTGGACCTGGAATTATCCATTGAACAACATATTTTCATTCAAAAACATATTGAAATATAAGCAGCTCTCACAACACTTGCTTTTAGAATCATCGAATTTTGGCTTGTTGAGATTACTTCTCCCATGGCTTCAACTTCTTCCGCATACACAATTTGATACCCGAATCGTGAAACAAAAACAGAATTTTTCTCATGGCAGAGGATACCGTGCAATTAGATGGAGCATGTTTTGAAACCCTGACTATAGATGAAGGTCTGGGCTAAGCATTCTCACAAAGTTAAAGCTGAATAAGATGTGTTTTCAAACATCGTGGCCCCTCACTCTGAGAGAGGGAATAAATACTTGCAGCTGGACACAGGGAAGACATGAGCTGCCCAGTAGTGAGTGTTGGTAGAACATGCTGCTAGGGATAGGTGTGTCCCTTCAAAATTCATGTTGGAACTTCAAGCCCAAGGTGATGGTATCAAGAGGAGGGGACTGGAAAGAATTCGTTCTACTCTCTCTCCTGGTCTTGGGTGGCTACTGGCAATCACTGCGTCCCTTGGAGTAGGGCTCCGTGACTCCAATCTCTGCTTCATTTGCACACAGCCTGTCTTCTGCTGCCTCCTCTCAGGACTTGACACTGGATTTAGGACCAATCCAGAATGACCTCACCCCTCATTCCATATGTTGCATTGTGAGGTTCAAGATGGACAATTTCTTTGGCGGGACAGGATTCAAACCCCACCCAAGGCATTTTTCACATGAAAGTTTAGCTTAAAATATATTTTCCTTGAACGTACATTTGGTTGAGTTGAATCAAAAAATATCCAAGCAATAAATTCTTAAAGACAGTTTCATTGCCACTTTTTTCTTCTGAATTTAATTTTTTACTGTCGCCAGGTTTTTGAGATCACGGCCAGGAACAGGAGACAGATTGCTAAGGGGGTCTCTCCAAACCTACCCCCCACCACCTGTGGAGGAGAACCAGACACTGGATCCACAGCTGCCCCAGAAATTGGTCATGAGTAATGCATCCCCATCCAACCCTTCACCTCCTGTACCAAGAAGAGAGCAGATCTTCATATTTGAAAAATGTCTTACAAAATCCTAAGCAAAAGACATTAATCAAAAGCATTGTAAAAACCAGGGAAGAAAATAAAGTCTAAACTAATTCAAAATTTGTTTTATGCACAAGGAAACATGTGGAAGCTGAACTTTAAGAATGGATTTCATAGGGTATTTCATAACTGCCTTAATTATGGAAAACACTTTTTATTGGATTAGAGGTGCAATTTGATGCTCTGGGTACTGGAAAAAGGAACTTGGTAATTGTATGAAATGATGGACAGGCTTTCAGGCTCCCGCACTTGGTTTTTGACTTTGTGATTTCAGTGTGAAATTGATCTGAAGTCTGCACGGGTCTTCCATCGAGTGTCCTCGAATGTAAGCAACGCAGTTTCATCTGCGCTAATTCAGTTCAAAATATCCTTGCAGTGTGCGAAACGCAAATGCTTCTCTTAGAATAGAGTCCAATTTATGTCATGCTATAATCATCGCAGTTCTAAACTAATTTAACACCCTGAAGAAGTTAATTAACATCATTAAAAAGTGCATCCAGTCAAGTATAACATGTGACCCAAATAAATAATTGAACGAACTTTCCCACTCCGGTGGTGACACGTTCCAAGGCTGTCCTCTTTCATCAGACCTGGTCAACAATTGTTTGAAACATCTGACACCAACCACATTAGACGATTTCCATGAAGGTGTGAGTCTACGTGGCAGCCTAATAAACAACTTAAGTTTCATGGCTGACATTGATTTATACATCTCCTAAAGAGATGGTGCATGAAATGATCAGAACAGTCAATAATGCAAGCAAAATGTATGGGCTTAAGATAAGAGAGCAGAAAACAAAATCAATGCCTTCCAGCTATTAACAGCATGCAGCCGAGTTCATAATAGATAGCACTAAACCTGAGCAGGTTGCATCATTCAAATACCTCTGAGAAGCTGTCACTCCGCAGTAATTGCAAGAATAGCATCCACATAAATGAGTATATGTGGCTTTAGCTTGGTCACTGAAGGCATTTTGCCAACGAAATCTACTTAGATGAGTTGTTTGGGGTGTATTCTTATTGCAAAAATTTTAAAGGTCACTAAGCATACTAATAAGTATCATTAGGTGCATAAAACTTAGATAATGAAGAAAGTCAATATGTTGCTATAAACCTTCACACACACAGCAGAGGCACAAAGGGCAAAGCAATCAGCCGCACACGGATGATTTTTTTCTTTTAAAGGAATGAAATTGAATGGAATTAAATATTGCTATCTTGTAATAAACATAGTCATTTTTAAGCCCTACGGGTCAGATAACTTTGTGTCTCAGAAACACGAAAAGGTTTCCACCAAAGTATTGAGTGCTGCAGTGATTGGGCACAGAGGCTTGGGGACCATGTCCACCTGTGTTGATTCACCTTTATCACTTGGTAGCTTTTTTATTTAACCTCCCTGGGCCTCTGTTTAGTCATCTATTTGTTGTGGAAATACAATAACATAGGTTGCAGGCTGGGGTGTATAGTAGTCCTTCAATAAATCATGTGTGTTGTCCTGGAGGCAAATTTCTTAAGTACTAGGAAGTTTCCACATCATGTAGAATCACAGGAATGGGATCCCAATTTGAATGAGTTATACTCCTTGTAAGTAAATATGTCAAAATACACCCTACTGTCATGTATATCTAAAGAGAACAAATTTAAAAAGTGAAAAAAGTACTGATAAGTTACCAAAGGCATTTGAAAATAAGGTCAGTCCTTAATAGTCTCTTTTTACTATGAAAATTATGATGCTGAAATCTATAACAATTAAGCAAATGGCCAACCTTCTCTCCAGCAATTTAAATCCATTCTGGAGAAGGACACACTAGCAGTGACACTCGTCTGCACAGGTTAGTTCTCCACTGTATCTTACTTTGCCCATCCTCCAGGTACAAGAGTATCATGCAATCCTAGCTCAGATTTTCCATTTAATCTTGAAATGATTTCAAGTATCTTGAAAGGATTTCAAGGATTTCAGGATCTTTCCAAGGATGACAGGACATCTTTCGGAGTCAACCACCAGCAGCTTTGCCTCTCAGTAGCCTGCTCCATGATTCCTTAGCTTCAAGCACGGCTCCATCATTTTGAACTGCTACTGATTTTTTACTTTTAGGCAAAATGCATTAAACAAGAATTACATGACCCATCTCTAATAGCAATTGGTAACTTTTATCATACTATTGTATAAATTATCACCTTATGTCATTAAGTGTCTTGAACAACTGCTGAACTGTGTAAATATTTTGTTGAAATACTATATATGAAAAATCACAATGTTAGGAATGCAAATGGCTGTTCCAGGGCATTGAAGCTGAAATACTGGTTCTGGGTAGAAAAGTGTCCATGGCCTTGGCTCTGCGCCATTATCCAATAATGGAAATAGAAACACAGCCTTTCCATTAGCCAGGAAGGTGATTCTGCAGCAATCAGAGGCTTAAAAGCACAGCTGCTGCTGGGCCCAGAGGCCCCCGTATAGGAACTTGCAGTTGAACCAGATCTCTTTCCATTGATCTCCACAGAGTGCCAGCAGTAGCTTTTCCTCTGACCTTCTGCTTTGGTGCAGCTCAGTGCAAGAAGCCATGGGAGGACCAGCCCTTGAGAATAAATTATTGTCTCCCAGCCCACTAGCAAAAGGCTGCTTCACAATGCCAATTTTCCACTCCTATTTTCCGAGCACCCATGGGTTGTAAGGACAAAATTGCCCCAGAACATTGTGTGATTGGGAGATCCAATAGTCAAGCTGGGTAATTAATGGGCACTTCAATGCCCAAAAATAATATCACTGAAAATAGAAAACAGAATCGCTGGCTTGATCATTTGCATTAAATTCTTTAATTGGCAGTTTAAAAATGAGATAGGGTGATGTCTAATAACCCAGATCTTTCTCCGAAACAAAATCATGTACAAAAGACAAAAGTGCACCCTCAGAACTCTTGGTATTCCAGGGCAGAGAGGGGCAGCTCAGCCCACAGACCAAGTTTATGAACTTCTGCCAATCATGCCTCTCCACCCTGACTGTGCAGATCCTCTGGGAACGTGAGTCGTTCCTTGCCCTGTAAGAATCTGTGATCCCCCTGGGAAAGGAACACTGACTAATGTTCAATGGCAGATCATCCTGAGAGAAGAGAGCGCTTTACCTTGTTAGAGGGTAAATGCCTTAGGAGTAGGAGGAAGAGGCTGCCAGGGCAGAAACAGGTGGCCGCACCTGGCCATGCAGCCCCCTTGCTAGTCACAAGTCACCCCCGTGCCGGTGTCTGCTCTCCTGCAGAACCACGCCTTTCCTGCTGGCCCTGCCTCTGGTCACCACTGCCCACAGGAGCCCAGGGCTCTCCATCCCCCTCAACACTTCCCCCTTCCATCTCTCCAGGCTACACATCCCTAGAAAGCCTTTGGATGTACTTACTTGACATTGAGGGAAACAGCAAATCTTTCACATCCTGCTCTAGTAGCAGAAGTTGGTCTCCCCTCTTTTGTACAAAACCTTTAAACCATGAATCGATCTTTCTAATCATTTCAGTTAAAGATGTTATCATAGATGCGAAAGGTCTTAGCTAAGGTATTCATTGCAGAAGTGTTTATATAGTGAAATTCTGAAAACAGTCTGTCATGGAACATAATGCAGCCATCAAATGTGGTACAGTAAATGAAGATTTCCCACCATAGGAATATGTGTGTCACACATTAAGTGGGGGAAGATATCAGGAAGCAGCACACATGGTCCTATGTTTCATATATAATACATGTAATTTATATAAAAATAAAGATAAGTGTTACATATAATTTTATTTATTACATTATGTGTGTGTGTGTGTGTGTGTGTGTGTGTGTGTGTGTGTCATGTGCATAAAATCTATCTACCACTGGGCAAGGCACCTTGATGTTTTTACTTTATTGCTTTCAATATTTTTCTAATTTTTTAAAAGAAAACAAAGGTGTTTGAAAAAACTATTCCAGAAAAACTAACATTTTCCTGTTCAGTATAAAATATTTTAAATCTACAACTATTTAGGGCATGTAATAAATGCATAAGCACCTAACACCAAGTTTGAACAACTCTCTTTTTTGGGTAACTCTGCTTTCAACGCAGCAGAATGTAAGATGAACAGAAGTAGGTCAGAATACTGAAATGCTCCATGTATTTACCCTCCGGTAATGAAAGGTTTATTTCTGACCCTCTTAAACTCAGTTTTTAACTGCCCAGACTCTCTCTAAAAAACACCCTCTCGCCCAGCCTTTGCACCAGTAATAGTAACATATAATGCAGGACAAAGAACCATGATTTTCCCTATTCAGGGAGCCGTTATCATCTGGCATGCTGGCTGCGGCTCACCACTCACCTCCTGATTTACTTAAATCTTTTTGCTTCCATCAACCACAGGGAATGGGGACACTTACAGGTAACAACTGACAATTTGAAAAGAAAATATAGAGAAAAGCTGTGTAAAGCAAGTGGTTCAGATTATAGCTGTTGACTTCTAATATTATTTGATAGATGAGGCTGCTACAATTATCTACTGCTCATGGGTTCCATTACTGGAACAAGAAGCACACAAAATAAGGGCAATTTCCCAAACAATGTATAGGACCACTTAACTTTGTCAAGAGCCATTTCGGCGAGTGAAGTCCTCCTTGTTAAAGACACAAAGATAATGTGCTGGCAACCTGACACAGCATTTAGTTCAACACATTAACTGCCTTTTGTTATTTCCGCCATGCTCTAGTTAAAGCCAAATTGGATATTATTTTTAACTAAACGTTTGTTTTAAAACGCACTCATGGAATCTACCAATTTCCCTTAAAATAAAATAAAGGGGGGAAATGCTCTAAGAAAAATTTAAAATCCCCTAAACAAGTGAAAGAATGAAAAAGTTTCCACCTGAATTTTATATGAATCTTCCTGGCAGCGAGCTACCTCCAAATTATTGCAACCGTTTTCATTCTTACAAAATATTACTCTGTGGTTTAACCTTATGTTACTATTTAAAGATCAGAAAAGAAACTCTGTCTCTAGAGAAAGAGAAAAGCAATCCATTTTTGAAAGACTAAATAAATAAATAAATAAATAAAGCTCCAGAGCAGTGAACTGAATTATTGCATCCCTGTTAACTGTTAATCCATTTTGCATTCTGACATTGGGTGCTCTGAGTTTGGGAAATGTTGGGATTGCTTCACGAGTTACCCTGGCCCCCCAGCACCATCTCCTTACTTGCCTTGGAGAACAGAAAGAGAAAGGAAAAATTTCAGGGAGATAAGAAAATAGTTAAGTCAGAAAAGCACAGAATTGCTACTCCTGGAATCCTGCCTGATGGATTTAAGATAATAAATCTCTACCAACCACACTCTAGAACCAGGGCAGAGGGCCACTAGGAAGCTCACCCAGGGGCCCTGACCTTTATACCCTAGACAGAGCTCACAGGTGTAAACTTAAATATCACCTTGATTTCTAAACTGAAACCCCCCAACTTTTTTCCTCTCTATTCTTGATTTGATGCATTTCCAAGTAGCAACTGGGAGAATCCAAAAGGCACACAGGATACTGAACTCCTTTTCTTCCTTTCATTTTTAGGGCTGCTTTGCTATGGATAAGCACCTGACCAGGCCTGACGATGGGAGAGCTGTGTCTCCCACAGCCAGATCTGGAATTCTGTAGACACTCATCTAAGAAATGCCTATGTCCCCCAAATCCGGGTACATGGAACTGGTCAAAAGCATGTTCCTCTTCAATAATACTCAAGAGAGATGGTTAAGTCTGTACAGTTTAATTATAACATTCAGAATTTTTTTATTATTCTTTCTGAGCTCCTGAAATCTTTTAAGTCCCTTTTAAAAGGGCTTCTACACACAAAAGGTAACTTCATCCTGGAGAGAAAGAAACTCAGACTTGGCCATACCACTTCCACTTGGGCATTGATTAGATGTCTTTTTTTTTTTTTTTTAACAAATTCAAAAAGAAAGGGGACACGATTTAAAACTAAAATAGAACCAGGCACATTGTACAAAGGATTATTTCAAGTAATTCTCCTTGAAACTATAACAAAGGAATGTTTCCTGGGGATTAAATGGACTGTCAGGTAATCAGAAAAGTTCTTTTAGGTTTGTCCTCAGGAAGAAAAAGAGCACTTTGGATGGATTTTGTTCCTGGCATTTTGTGACACTTTACAGCTTATTCCCTGGTGTCACACCGATTTATTTTATTATTCATGAGCTCCGTGAAGGAAGGAACGATCTTAGAGGTCCGCAGCTGGACCACACTAATAGACCCTTTCCCTGTGCTCCATCTACTGTTACTTTAATATGGATAAGATTGTTTTATTAATGAGAGCAAATGGGTTTCCTGAATATCAGCCTCTCCTTTGGTCACTCTGGAACCTGATATACTTGATTAATTGATTCTCAACTTTTTGAGCACCCATACTATTTTTGACACTGTACTTTAAAAAAAAAATTGGACATAAATGAGCAAAAGCTGCACCTGCAGGAAGTTACATTCTAATGAAGCAAGGTGGACCTCCATTACTAATTGAAGATGCCACCATCAATTATCAATTATTCATGTCAAGATCATCAGTGACACACTTTGAGAGCACCCATTGTGAATTTTGAAATCCCAGGCTTTCTGACTTCTCAGCTACACAGACTAAGGGGGTGCAATCCAAAACACTTTGCCACACTGTGGCTGGAGTTGGAGCAAAGCAAGCCAACTGTCCCCATCCTTCTGGGGAAGTCCATCTTCCTTCAGTAAGCAAGGCATGGAGCACCGTTCAATAAGGTCTCATGATGGGCACTACAGAAACGGATGGATTGAGTGTGGGGACGTGAGCCAGGTGCCCACAGACAGGAGCAGCTAGTTGTACTGGCGCAAGGAGACAGCAAAAGTTTTCGTGGGAAACTGACACTCGATTTGAGTGTGTCAGGGAGGAGAGAATAAGATATTCTAAGCAGAGTATAAGCAAAGGCGTGGAATTGTGAGATCGCATGATGCTCTCCAGTGTCTGCACGCCATTGAGCATGACATGGGCTGGTGGGAAGGAGGAGGGTGGAGCCATGCCTAAGAATAGAAACCCCTGAAAGGTGAGCAGGCAAGTGACATCATTAAGATGGAGAATTTTAGAGGAAGGACGGTATCAGGGATAAATAATCAGTTCAGTTTGGGGCATTTCTTTCACAACAGTGTCAAGAGCCACAAATAGGTTGTGACCCTCCACGCCAACACCTGAGCTCCACTTTTGCCTGCTCTTGAACTAACACCTAGCTCAAGCCAGCAGGCTGTTCTCTCGCACCCCTCCATTGCATAAGATGGGCCTCCCATAATCTGTGGGGTTTCCTTCCCCAAATGCAGAGGGCAGTACCAATGCAGAATGGAAAAACAAAACCAAAAACCACGACTGCTTATTTGTATTGAGTAATCTCATTTTTTTTTCTTTTTTTTCCGATTTAGAGTAAATACTTATTCTACTGTTTGGGGTATGTTGTGGGACAACTCAGATCTGAAGAGAACAGTGTCATGGTTAGCCTCAAAGTTGACAGCAGAGGGAAACGGTAGCAATGTCTCGCACGTGTCGCTAAGAAAGTGATGTATTCGTTCATTGATTTATTTGTTCATTCATTCAGCACTGTTGAGGGTTCACTACACGCCAGACCAGGAAACACCATAGGGAAAAGGGGAGCCAGTTAGGTGGTCTGCGTTGCGGTGGGCAAGCAGACACCAGCCAACTGGCATTTAGTGCTTGGAGAAAACGCAATGGGGTGAGATGATCAGGGTGGCAGCCTGAGGGGGCTGATCAGGGAAAGACCACTGAGTGACAACCTTGGACTCAGAGCTGGAAGATGAGAGGAGCCATCTGTGCCCTCCGGAAAGGCAGAAGCAACCAGTGCAGGCAGAGCAGGGGCCATAAAGGGAGGAAGAAAGAGCTAGGTGGAGGGGCCACAGGCCACGCAGTCACAGAGAGACAGGAGAAGAGGGCCCCAGGGACATCAGCCTCTCACACCAGTGTCAGCACTCCCTGGGGAACCTCAGCCTTTGCCTTGACCTCTCTGAAACTTCCCTCTCCTTAGTTATTAAAATTGTAATGTCTATAACTGGAGAAGAAATGCAAATGAGATAAACGATGCAAAATGCGTGGTCACAGGAAGTGCCTAGTAACTGTGAGAGCCTGTGTCTCACTCTTCCCTTTCAATAGCACTCAGGAGAGCCAGCGCGGGTGAAGGGCTAAGAAGGAGGCTTTTCTGGCCTTCACATGTGAGGTCCTCCTTCACGCAGCTCCTGGCTCCTGGGGCTGACCTTCAGGAGGCCTCATTTTCAGGAACCCCAGGGGACCAGAGGTCAGCATGCATAGATCAGGTCATATGATGGTGAAAAATGTCCCCCTGTGAGCTCGGAGACCTTCAGATTAATTTTCTATGTAACCCTGGCATTTGTGAGCCAAGGTCCTGCAAGTTAAAAATAAAACAGGGGCCTCCCCTGCAAGATAAATGCTTTTTTAAATCAACAATTACTTTGAGGTCCTTAGAGAAAGAAATTTTATAATGCAAGTTCTGCTTGGTCACCACCTATCCCTGTGCCCTGTGGCTTGGTGGCCGGGCCACCAAGGAATCAGAAATATTCCTGATTTCCCTCAGCATCAGACTAAGGCATTTCTGAGATCCTTAAGAACCTCTTTCCTCCATCTTTGCTGCCTCTACAGAAGCCGGAGGAGGTCTGGTCCTGCCCTGGGCTCCCACACCGCCCTGCTTGGCTTCTCCTCAGATGGGGGCACCGCTGTTCTCCATGGCCAACACCCTGCAGTTGGCTCTCCTCCCCTGCATACAGGGAGGCCTGCTCAAGCCCAGACCCCAGAGTTCTGCATCTCCAGGGTCTTGCTGGCTGCATCTTGGCTGGATATACCAAGATGAGGGGAAGAAAAGCAATTGCAGCTATAACTCGCTGTCACAGCGAGTGGATGGGAATGCCTGTGACTTTCTTTAAACATTAACTAAAAGAAAAAAAAAATGGAGGTTGATCTATGTGGAAACTTTGCCTCCTTTTCTGTGAATACTTCAAGACTTGGTGTATTGTTTGTTTTGTTTTTGTTTGGTTTTGGTACCAGGAATTGAACTCAGGGGCACTCGGCCACTGAGCCACATCCCCAGGCCTCTTTTGTATTTTATTTAGAGACAGGGTCTCACTGAGTTGCTTAGGGCCTCACTTTTGCTGAGGTTGGCTTTGAACTCGCGATCCTCCTACCTCAGCCTCCTGAGCTGCTGGGATTATAGGAGCGAACCACCATGCCCAGCCTCAAGACTTGGTTTTTAATACTAAAAACTATTGTAAAATATTGTCTTCGGCCCTTTTCTGTTGCTAAAATTGAATACCAAAGATGGAGTAAATTATGAAGCACAGAGGTCTATTTAGCTCATGGTTCTAGAGACTGGAAAATTCAAGAGCTGGCATCTGGTGAGGCCTTGTTGCTAGTGGGGACCCTGCAGAGCTCCGAGGCCCTTTGGAGCATCACGTGGCAAGAGAGACCCTAGCTCAGGTCTGTCGTCCTCTTCTTATGCAGCCATGATCCCATGGGGTTAGGGCCCCACCCTGTGACCTCACTTAACCTTACTCACCCCGCAAAGATCCCACTCCAAGTACCCTCTTAAATCCTCATAATGGAGATGAATTTCAACATGAGTTTTGATGGGGAAATTCAAACCATAACCAATTATACAAAGTCAAATGTTCTGCATAAAGTTGCATGAAAGAATTGTTTGTAATAGAGTGAATGGTGTCCCCCAAAAAACAACAGTCCCCATCCTAATCCCCAGAACCTGTGAAAGTGACCTTATGGTGCAAAAGGATCTCTGCTGGTAACAATCAAGTAAGGGAGCTTAAGATGAGGAGATCATCCTGCACTGTTTGGGTGGTTCCTAAATCCAGCACGGTGCCTTAGGGCAGAGGCAGAGGGGGATCACACAGAGGCTGTAGACGACGGGGGAAGGTCGGACTGAGGAAGCCACAAGCCAAGGAACTCAACAGCCACCAGAAGCCACATGAGGGAGCCTCCAGGGCCAGTGCAGCCTTGAAACACTTTCGACTCAGACTCCTGGACCCAGAATGATGAAGCTAAACTGTGCTTCAGGCCATCCAGCTGGTCACCACATCCACAGCTACGTTTGGGGACAGCTTCTGAGTTACCCTGATTTCTCATGGACAAGGACTCTAGATGATGGCGCTGCCCATCAGTAGCTAGCTCAGTTTGCTCCTCAAAACCAGAGACCCCAGTACCAACACCCAGCCATTCATGGTCCAGCAAAGGAAGCGGGGTACCGAAACCACCATGAAACCCATTCGTTTTCAATCTCATCTCCAGAAGACTGAGAAATCAGTCATTAAGATCTGGGAGTTAACTCATTACATGCTGAAGTATTTTATCTAACATCATTCAGAGAGATCATTCTAAAAATAAGCCTTAAATTTTCCTGCCAATTAGAGATTGCATAAAATATAATTAAACTTTGCTTAATGAAATAAAAATTGAATAAATTTAAAATTAACACCAGTTCCTGTGATGCAAATGTAGCCGTACAGATACAGGGTTTTAAATGGCAAATGACTCCTTCCCTCCTCCACCCTCTCTCTGTCCCAGGTTTCTGAGCATTATTAATTGACACTGATACCTTTGAGAGTTATTGAACTACAGTGCTCCCTGGGTCTCTCCTCTCTCTCTCTCTCCCCCCCCTCCCATTCTGCTCTCCTCTCCTCCCCTCCCCTCCCTCTTACACACACACACACACACACACACACACACACACACCTTTCATTCTTCCTTATGATCAATACTAGAATTCCCAGAAACCCACTAAGAAGGGAGTACAGTGTGATACGGTGCATTCTGCTAGGTGAAGCCTCAACTATAAAATAGCGTAGGCAAGGGCAGGTGCAGAGAGAGTCTGGGTAGTGCGTGCTGGCAATTGCTCTTATCTGCTAGGTTGCCCTGGCATACAAGAGCAGGCATCAGGTAGAGGAGAGCCATCCTCTGGGTCAAAAAGAGGTGCTCTGGATGCTGCTGCCTACCGGTCATTAGCTGAGAGTGCCTAGCCTCCCTTCAGCTGTAGTCCAGAAAGAAAATTCAAATAACAGCAGGCAGAGAAGAGACCAAGGACAATCCAGGCCTCTACCTGTGCACATAAAGAGGGTCACTGTTGGAGAATAAGAGGGGAAATAGCTGCATGCAGAACAAAGGACAAGGAACTGTCCCCGAGACAGTCAGTGGAAGAGCAAGACTTTATAATTATATACTGCAGGATCCTGAAAATTTTTAGACAATTCCTTTTGCCCTAATAGAGTACAACTTAAATAGGTTTCCAGGTACAATAAATACACAGTACCAAGGCCCCTCCCAGTGGCACACACCTGTAACCCCAGCAACTCAGCAACTCAATCTTCCCGAGACAGGAGGATTACAAATTTGAGGCCACCCTCAGCAACTTATTCAGACCCTGTCTCAAAATAAAAAATAAACAGGGCTAGGGATGAAACTCAGCAGTAGAGCACCACTGAGTTCAATCCACAGAACAAAAAAACGAGAGAGTAATACCAATAGGAAGAATCTCTGGATGCTTAGAATATTCAAAAAGTAAGTGGAATAAAAGCTAAAGGAGGTAGGGGGAGAAAAGTATCTGACCCTTGAAATGGAGGAGGTAAGAGGGTGTTTTACCACTGACTGCGACACCAACAAACAGGTTGGATAAAACTTCTGGAAAACTTGAATGCAACCGCAAATTAATAGAACCATAAACAGCTTGTTTGTTTTTCACAGTGCTTGTGTGCCAAGAGCAATGCCTAGCATTGTCTGAATACAAACTAGAGTAGGTCAAACTCTTCAAAACTCTGAAGGAAGCTACAAGAAAGAAAATATATTCAAAATATGAAAATCAAAGAAAGTAGCAAAGGCACATAAAACAACAGACTATCAAACACTTTGCTTACTCTAATAAATGTAAATGGATTAAACTCTCTAAAGAGCTAACAAATGGCAGGTTAAGAAAGACAGGAGAGAGAAAGAGGAGAGAAACATAGAGGGAGAGAGGAAGAGAGAAAGCAAATGTCCCCCAAGGAAGTAAAAAGAATAGGCTCAGAGATCACAGGCAAGATAAAAAGATTAAAGCAAGATCCATGATGTTACAATGTGAAAGAAGTCAAGGCAAAATATATAAGTACTAAGAACTTTTGAAAGAACAAGTTCATTTCCAAGAATGCATTTTAAATTATTTTGCATATACTCAAATAAAAATCTCCAATAATAGATGAAAACTGAAAATAACCTAAACAACTAATAATTAATTAGATATAATATATACATGCACAAAATAGGATACTATGCAGCTAGTAATATGTTTATGAGCATAATTACTAACTTGATAAAAGTGCCCAATATATTTTACAGTAAATTAAAAACAGGTTACATGATCTAATTTTTCTTTTCAAAAAATAGTCTATTCATAAACACCAAAAAGTGTAATCACAGCAAATTACATGTATTCTTTGATGCCTTTATCTTGGCTTCATTTCCTTCTTCCAGCTGTTTATTTACCTGTACTGTTGTCAGCAAATAGTTTTAAGTATGTCAAAATACTTTTTAACTAAATACTGTCTTTACTTGTTTTTTAGAGAAAATATGTATAATATGCAAAGGTGAAAAGAAGGAAATTTTGCCTCTTGACCTCCAGTCTCCTTCCTACTCCATCAATGAGGCTTCTGGATAACCAACTGCTCTAGAGCTAAATTTGCAAGTCAAGTTGAATCTTTTCCTCTCCCTGAGGCCACATCTCCAAGTCTTTCACTTCTTCCTCCAAACCACCTGGCATCTGTTCTCTTCTCACATCTCTACTACCACTATCCGGGACCTCCTCTCCTCTTTCTCCTCCATTTCCTACCCATCTTGCCCCAAGACCTCTACAGACACCAATTCCCTTACCCTCACCTCCCACCCTACAGACTCACCATAACCAGAGTGATCTTCAAAAGGAAATCAGGCATGGCCCTCCCTGGGTCAGACCCTCCCGGGACTTCTTGTAGCACTGGAGATAAATGCCACCATCAGTCCCCCAAATGACCGCCTACCCTGAGCCACTTTGCCATCACTCAATGTACTCCAGCATCCTGGCACTTCTCCTGGTTTCAAACTCCATGCTCTTTATCTTCTCTTGGTACAAAATCAATAAGTTTTGTTCAACAAATCCTGCCACTTTAAGGAAACACCATCATTCCAGAATCTTTCCATGCACACATATGGCTACAACATAGCATTGTGTTTCTTCAAAATTGGGATCAAATTCTATGCATGATCTCAACTCTACTTTAAATTAATACTATATAAACATCAGGATTTTAATTATGGCATAGTATTCCATTTTATGTCTATTTAAATTTATTTAATCATGCTCTGATTTTTTAAAACTTTTACAGGCTTCATTTTGATTCATTGGACACAAATGGGGTACAACTTTTCATTTCTATGGTTGTGCATGATGTAGATTCACACCATTCATGTAATCATACTTGCACACAGGGTAATGATGTCTGTCTCATTCCACCATTTTTCATATTCCCGCCCACTCACACTCTGATTTTTCAAACATTTAGGGGGTTTTATTTTCAATTTATTACAATTTCACATGGCCTCATAATGACATTCTCAAACATAAACACGGTAAAATGCCTTCTGACAAATACATGAATTTAAAGGATTTTTAAGGTGACAAACTGGCTTCCCAAGAACATGAAGGCAGAAGCTCATTTCCCCACCACCTTGCCAAATGAGGCTATTCACCTAAAACACCACTAGGAGCACGAGTGTTCAAAAATTACCTGGGGCAGAGTGTGTTTATGGACACAGGATATCTCAAATTTAGGTCCTGACTTGGATAATATTAGAATCAATTTATACTCCATGAATAACTAGTGGAAGGAAATAACAACATAAGCATCTACATAGATTATGCAGACTGACTCTACCCTAGTACGTGACTAATACTTATGCTATTAAAAACTAAAACCACCACCATTAGGGAAGGTTATTAATTTAGATTTAAACTAAAATTATAATCTGAAACCTAATTTGTTGTTATTTTCTTTTCCAAGTAAAAATCCAAGCAAAATATACATTTTTATTAGCCACTTATGGTTCAATACTATTTCTAAAATTAAAATTGTGAAAAAAGACTTTTCTCAGTAGAAACCCAAACAGAAAAACAAAGTATATAGAGGCTAGCCCATAGCAGCAACACTTAGAGACAGGTGTGGCTAGACTAGGAGGGCCTGCTTTCTTGCTTTTTTCCTCTATTTCCAAAATTCTTCAAACAACATGGATTATTACTTGATTATATTAAGAAACCAAACCTTCTTATTACATTATATTCCCAATGGACTGCAGTAACATCCTGGAGCTGACATGACAAATAGCTCATCTCAGCATTGGATTATGATACTCCCAGTAACTTTGAAGAAAGACACTCAAATTCAATATATCCCAGAATAAGGGATACTACATATCCATAATCAGAGAACATTGAATGTATTCAATTGTTAAGAAAGAGAAGAAGAATTAACCCAGAAAAGTTAAGAATTTGCTTAAAGTAAACATAACACGAAAAATGGAAACTCATGAAAAATGGCTTTCATATTATAAAACACATTGCCTATTTAAATAAAAGTTAGTTGTACACATGAAACTTTAGGGTTCAGAATTCTTAAGGACTAGACTGTAACTACCAACCCATTTGCATGGTAAAGAAATAGTCTTTTTAACAAACATGGATCTTATCTACACATACTATGTAGGGCTTATAATCTACCAAGTCTGGTAGTTTCTGAGTTTTTAGAAATAGGAAAACCTTATTTGAAGTATGTTCACAAAGAAGGAAGTTCTCAGCCCTCAGTACCTCTTGAGTGACACCATGGCTTCTCATTCTATTGTCTTCCCCAAATGCCAGCTCTGCAAAGAGATAGATCAAGATCACCAAGACCAGAATAAGGACCTTTTCAGTATGAAGAAGGATTGCATTTAAAACTGTTGTGTTAAGCATGATGAAAAAGTTGAATCCTCTTTTTAATTTTTTTTCAACAATTTGTATGTGTTAAATTACCATGAGCAGAAATTTGGAAAAGCTTAAGAACCAAAGCCAAAAGATACTTCATCAGATGCTAAGAGTGAAACTGGAAGTAAGTTAATTCCCTGTGCCCCTAACTTAGTCATCAGGTAAAACAGTCCAAGAGGAAGGTGAGGAGGAGGAACGTGTTATGGTTTAGATATGAGTGACACCCCAAAAGTTCATGTGTAAGACAATGCAAAAAAGTTCAGAAGTCAAATTATTGGACTATGAGAGTTTTAACTTAATCAGTACATTAAGCAACCAATACAGATTAACTGGGTGGTACCTACAGGCAGGTAGGATGTTGTTGAAGGAGACAGCTCTTTGGGGAGCATGATTTGGGGATTTATATTTTGTCTCTGGTGACCAACAGCTCTCTCTGATTCCTGGTGGCCATGTCCTGAGCTGCTTTAATCTACCATATCTTTCTGTCATAATGTTCTACCAGGCCCAGAGCAATGGAGTTGGCAGTCTATGGACTGAGACCTCTGAAACTGTGAGCCAAATACACTGTAATTTGGCTTATCAGGTCTTCTGGTCACAGTGAGAAAAAAAGTTGACTTTTCCAATACAAATATTGGAACCAAGAAGTGGGGCTGTTGCTGGGACTAACTATGTGGTTCAGAAGCCTTTGGAGCTGGTTTGTTGCAAACTGTTAACACTTTTTGAAAAGTTTAGAGATGCAAACTGGAAAAGTTTAGAATATTTTAAATGGAGCTTAATGGGTGATTCTGGTGGGAGTTCTGAAGACCAAAATGCCAGTAGGACTATAAACAGTTAAGACTGGGCTCATGAAGTTTCAGAGAAGGAGGACTCTATCAGAATTGGACTACAGACCATTGGTGTTACATTCTGGCTAAAAAGATTTCTACATTTTGTCCATGTCCTGAGACTTTCTATAAGGCTGAATATAAAGGTGATGGACTAATTAATCTGGCAGAGAAAATTTCAAGGTAGCACAGCATTCAGATGGTGGGCATTCAGGTGGTGGCATGGATATTGCTGGTGCTTTTAGCCAAGTTTACTATGATAATCAGGAGCAGAAAGCAGAAAAGAAAGAGTCAAAAAGCTTGAACTTCAGCCAGAAAAGGTTAGTCAAACCAGGGCTAAGGAAGTTGTGGTTATTAAAGACTTTATAGCCACTAAAGAGATGCCAAATACTTTGAATAGACACAATAGGAAAGATGGCTTGAAGGAATTTTAGGAATTCACAAGAACACACCCATCTCAGGCCCAGTCAAGAATAGATGTCCCAGAGCACACTTGGTTCCAAACAGTTTAAGAGGATGCCATGAAGCACAGTTTGAAAACATCTAATCTACTTCAGTGCTTTCATTTTATACAAGAATAAAATGAAACAGAGAAGAAAAGAGAGAGATGATCAGTGACTTGCCCAGGGTCACATGGGTAAAATTAGTATTGGAAATCAAAGCTCTAAGCCTTGCTTAGTGTTTTCCTCAAAAACACAATTCTGCCTACAAAGATAATTCTTCACATCTTGTATCAGTTCCTACTTCTCTTATTAATATATAAATGTAACCAATTCACATGTGTACAAGATTTTAAAATAGAAATTCATTTTGCAAAAAAAAAAAAATATTATGGAAAAACGTGACAAATTCTTTGAGTCACACACATTCCTGTGTCAACTTATCTCAGTACTTCCTGGAAAGATCCATTGACCAGGGATCACAGATGGTGGTGAAGAGAAGCTGTGAGCTCCTGGGGGTTTCACCTTGTAAGTCCAACCTATTCCAGTGTCCAAAATTGTCAAACTTAGATCCTGGGGAGATTCGCCACTTAACTAAATCAATCAAAATACTTTTTTCTAAAAGTAGACAGCAAAGACTACAGAATAGTATCTTTGACATGCTGAGGGAAAAGCAACTGACAAGCAAGAAAATGATGCTCACCTTTTATGGTTTGAAGATGCCCCCTTCAAAACTCAGGTATCACCAGGGTGACAGCACAAGGTAGGCCCTTGAAGGGTGATCAGGCCACAAGGGCTCTGCCCATGTCAATCCCTAAGGTTCTTTTGGTGGAGGCATCCTGCAGTGCCACTCTCTTGCCCTTCTGCCTCAGTCACGCGAGCACAGGGCACTCCCTTCCTGAGGATCCGGCCCTCACCAGAAAATCAATCCTGCCAGTGCCTTGGCCTTAGATTTCCCAGCCTCCAAAACAGTGGGAAATAAATTTCTATTCTTTAAAAATTATCCCTTCTATGGTGTTCTCTTAGAGCAGCATTAATGGACCAAGAAATACCCAAGTTGTCATTGAAGAGTAATGGCAGCATGAAGACATTTGAAGGCAGATGACAACCAGGGGACTAGGGGAACTGTACCACCCAAGAACCAACAAAAAGTGATTCAGCAAGACAAAAAGGAAACGCTGAAAATGTAGAATTTCACACAATCATAGAACTTTGTTAAAAGGCTAATAATTCAATTCAATGGTGGCTATAAAAATAGCAACTAACAACTCCACATGAGTTAAGGCTAGCATTGTGATCAGAGGGAGAAAATACTGAATAGCCACAGGCTTTGTCTTCCTCAAGTATGGTTAAGGAGGAACCTTTAAGTTAAAGAGTGACCACTAGCTCTAGAAATACGCTCTGCAGTTTCCAAACCGTCTGTACAGAAAAAAAAAAAAAAATGAAAACTTGTACCAACAGAACAAAAGATACAGAAGGGAGGCAAAGAAACAAAGGTAGTAAGGAGGAAATGCAAAATAAGATGGTAAAAGTAAGTTCAAATATATAAGTGATCACAATGACTGAAAATGAACTGAGGCCACCAATTAAAGAGGATATCCTACTGCATCCAGTCATAAGCTGCTTTCAAGAGACACACCTAGAGTAAAAATGCATAGAAGTATGACAATCAAGGAACAGAAAAATACCTATTCCACAAATATTAGATAAAAAAGCTGGCAAAGCAATATTGACATCAGACAAACAAATATAAAGTCCAAAAAACATTAATACAAAACAGAATGACAATACATAATAAAAGAACAATTCAACATGACTATAACAAACACGAGTGTACTTATCATTGCTTTTAAATATACAAAGTAGAAATTGGCAAAATCACATAGGCAAGGTAACAAGTTATAATCACAGAAGAGAATTAGCTCTAGTTAGAATATAGAAGCTTGGCAGAGCAATATTAACCAGCCTGGTCTGATGGAAACGAGAACCACATACCATGAAAAGACTAAATCATCTTCTCATGAACATGTGGGCCATCTACAAATATTGGCATAAGACCAGATTTCAAAGAACTTGAATCACTCATATCATCTCTGATAGTGACAAAATTAAATTAGAAATCAATGCTACAAATTAATAACAAAAAAGTATGTGTTCGAATACCTTAAAATGAACTCTTGGTAAAGCCTGAATTTACCAGAAATTACTGCATATTAAAGCACATGGATGAGTTAAGTTACCATTGAGAGATGGTAGAATACTCTAATTAGAACCCTTACTAGAATAATTTACTAGAAAACAGATTAAAATATACATTCCACACAAGAAGTTAGGAAAATAGTTGAAAAGTAAATCTAAAGAAAGTAAAAGCCAAAAACATGAGATTGTAATACCAGAGCGGAACATTGTACAGGAAATCTACCTCAGCCTTCAAGGAGCAGAGAGACAGGCAAACCTTTCATCATCCAAGCAGATCTTGGAACAGAAGGAGAAGTTGCCCAACTCATCTTTAAAGTTGGTGAAATCAGAATACCTCAATGGGGCAAGGCAGGAGGAAACAGAAAGTCAGACAACCATCACTTTAGTAAGCAAGGAGGGGAGAAATTCCAACTCAAAGACCAGAAAATTAATTTCAGCAGTATGCAAAATAATTCTTAATAATTTTCCAAACACACATTTAATTCCAAAAATTCAAAGGCAGCTCCATGTCAGACAATTCATTAATAGGCTCATCATCTGAAAAACTAATAATATTTGGCACAGTGAGAAATTTAAAAGAAAACATCATCTCAGTAGATGTGAAGAAAAGTGACACAGTGCAGCTTTAATTGTTGAAAAACATACTTATTCAACAAAGAATAAGTAACCTGTCTCTCTGGCAGGTGCTCTTTACTGAGAAGTTGCACAAGAATCACACATAATGGTAAGGCTCTGTGAGCCTTTTCACTAACATCAGAGGTGACACAAAGTAATTCTCATCACTTCCATCCAACGTTATATACTGGATGACCCAGGAATTCAGCAAAGCACTGAAAGTGCATGAAGTTTCTTCACAGATGATATGAAATTATGCTAGAGGCTCCAAAGAATTCACAGATAGATCATTATAAATGAATGTTTAGGGAGGTTTCTAGACACAAAATTCAACTTAAGTGGGGAAAAAACACCCTACTCAAAATATCAGTGAATAGTCTTAGTGTTACTAGGAATAAATTCATCAAAAGATGTGTTAGATCCCTGTGAAGAAAATATGAATATTCATTTAAAAAGATTAAAAAAACCTGAAGGACTATAAGATTAAATACATTAGTTATTTTGACTGCCCCCAAATAAATTTACAAATTAAACGTTAAAGTCCTAACTAAGATTTTTCATGGAACTCCATAGAAGACGCTTATAATTGTTTCTGTAGAGAAAGAAAAAGTTTAGACTAGAGAAGAGAGTTGTGAAAAATGACAAAATTGAGAAACTTCCTTAGATCTCAAAAATTATTATGAAAACCATAATAATTAGGAAACTGAGGTATGTGTGTAAGAATAGATGAATGACCCTACAGAAAGGAACAAGAAACCTCAATAAGAAATATGCTTATCTGGAAACTGAATGTTTGGTAGGCATGGCAGCACAAATCAAGAGGAAAAGGATGAACTAGACATCCAAAGGTGCTGGGATAATTGACCATGACTTGAAGAATAGAAAGAGAATCCCTACCTCACATCATACACCAACTTCAATTCAAGATGATTACAGATCTCAATGTGCAAAGGCAAAACCCTAAATGTTTTAGAAGAAAATAAAGAAAGAGGGATGTCTGGGCTTTGGGGTAGAAAAGAGTTTCTTGGACAAAATAAAAACACAAAACCAAAAAGAATACAACACTAAATCTCACTGTATTAAAATAAAAATGTCTGTTCAACAAAATAAAATCATAAAATTAAAAGATAAGTCTGACAGAAAATAATTATAAAGTATAAATGACAATAGTGGAAACCACCAACATAAAGAACTCCTAGAAATCAAGTTAGAAAGGAAAAGAAATAATGAGGATGTGAGGAATGATGAATGAGCAACGGATATTAATAGGTCATTCATAGAAGAAAATCAAAAGGTCAACAAAAGCCAAACCCACTAGTAATCAGGGAAATATTAATTAAAACAACAAGGTATCATCCATACACATCAGATTGGCAAACATTTTAGAGTCTGACAAACAGAATTCTGATGAGAACATAGGAAAATAGGGCCTTCAGACCCTTCTAATGGTAACGTAAATTCTTACCAACCTTCACAGAGCAATTTAAACATGCACACACCCATGACCCAGCAATCCCACTCCTATAGTTAGGCTCTAAAACAGTAGTTCCCAAACTTACCTATTTCCAAACCCCTTTACATTCTTGAAGACGATTGAGAAATTCAAAAAGGTTTTATTTATGTGGGTTACAAGTATTTATTATATTATTAGAAATGATAAATTAGCTTTTAAAATATCAATGATACACTTCCCATTTGTCGAGATAAATAACATTTTTATGAAAAATAAATGTATTTTCCAAAATCAAAAAATTCAGTAAAATTTTTACAAATCTTTTTGATATTTGGCTTCATTAAATATAGCTGGGTTCCTAGATGCAGTTCTGTATTTAATCTGTTAATTATGTTTTGGTTAAAGTATATGAAGAAAATTTAACCTTGCACATGAAATAGATCTTATCTCCATGCACAATTTTCTAATGTCATGATTGGCCATTCCAAAAATATTGGGTTATTAAGTTATACAACCTGTTATAGTTTGGATACAAGGTGTCCCCCAAAGACTCATTTGTTGAAGGCTTGATCCCCTGTGGAGCAGTGCTCAGAGGTAGGGATTCATGGAAGTGATTGGATCATCAACTGTCCTCTGATCTCATCAATAAATTGCTCTACTCAGGATTCACAGTTGATGGCATTATTGGGAGGTGAGAGAGTGGGTTCTTGGGGACATGCCCTGGGTGACTATATCTTGCCCCTGCCACTTTGTTTCTTTCTTTCTCTCCCCACCTCCCTCCCTCATTTTCTCTCTCCCTCACCTCTCATTCCTGGTTACCATGAGGTAAACAGCTTTCCTGTGTCACCCCCTTCCACCATGATGTTTTACCTCACCATAGACTCAAAGCAATGGAGCATTGGACAGAAACATCCAAAATCATGAGCCAAAATAAATCTTTCCACTCTAAGTAGTTTTTCTTGGGTACTTTGTTCCAAAGACAAAAAGCTAACTAACACACAGCTCTTTCAAATGTGGACACATTTCATCATACAATATCAAATAAAATGCTCTTTGTTAATATTACCACTTGTCAGGAAAAGTCTTTAATTATTAGGTAGTTGTCAAGCCCATAAGTATCATATTTTACTAAAATTATAATATTTTTCTTTAAAGCTCAAATTTTGTCATTAAGAACACTGACAGTTTTTTCTGAGGTCAAATTCTCATTTCATCATTTTTGAGAAACGTGTTATAGTATGAATGTGTCCCCCAAAATTCATGTGGGTTAAATTTAATGGCCAATGCAATAGTTTTAAGAGGTGGGGCCTTCAGGAGGTGATTAAGTCTTGAGAGTGGAGCACTGGAAGATAAAATGAGGGCCCTTATAAAAGGGCGTGCAACAATAGGTTTACTCTCTTCTGCTCTTTCTTCATGTCAAGGCGCCATCTTGAAAGCAGATGGGCCTTCACCAGCCTCCAACCGTTCCCAGCCTCCAGAGCTGTGAGCAAATAAATGTCTGATATTTACAAATTACCCAGTCTAAGATACTTTATTATAGCTGTATAGATTGAGACCTCCTGCTAGCTGCCCAATTGTTAGTCTGTTAGTATAGTTGAGCCATAGTTTACCTGTCAGTCCTTCTTTCAAATAAAAATGGTACTCCTTTAAAAGCAGCTAGTTCATTCAGCTCTTAACTGAATGTCCTGCTGGCATGAGCAGAATTCTTTATGCACCCTCTCCCCTGTGGCACATAGAATCTTAAGAAGACATGTACGTAGGAGTTGAGAATTAATAAAATTAATCATTTTTAGTGCTTCACCAAGGTTACTCTGCCAGTGCATGGCAGCAAAGGATAAAATGACTACCAGTCCAGTTGATGCCACTGTTCGGACTCATATGGTTTGACCAATCATTGCTTTACACCATCCGTGCAAAAAGGCAAATAACACCACAGTCTACTTAAAATGTTGAAAATGGTTTCAATATTCCTGTTGAAAGGACAAGGACCCAACAAGCCATGGACCACACTTTGAGAATCACCCCTCTAGGGAAACTTGTGCATGTGCACAAGCAGACATCATAGGCTCAGCATTATTTCTATAATAAAAAATTGCAAGCAACTCAAATGTCCCTCAACAGGAGTGTGCATAAATAGGACGGTGCACATGTGTTCAATGGAGCACTAGATATGCTGAATGCACTAAAGCTTTGGCATCGTGGTGGATAATTCCCAACAACATAATGTTGAACCAAACACAGTCTGCAGAAAAGTAAGCACAGCATCATGCCACTAACAAGAACTTTTAAACTTTGAGAAATAATACAACATATTATATGACACAAGATCATACATTTTAAATGACGCCATAGTACAAATGCAAAAACATGTCCAAGAATAATAAATCTCCAATTCGGGTAACAGTTTGGAGAGGGGAAAACAGGAGACAAGGGTGGTTTCTAAGGGCATTCAATTGCATCATGATATTCTGTATCTCAAAAAAATCTGAAACACAAGTGGCATCGTGCTGGGACTTCAGGAAGATGTGTGGTGTGTGTGAGTTTTCTCTAAATCCTGTTCTCATGTGGGTTTTTAAATCTTTCATAAGCTAAAAAAAAGAAATGTTTTAAAAATAAATTATCTCTAAGGTGATAAATGGATATCTCTCTCCATTTTTAAAAAATGGAGAGCTTTCTCTGTTTTCTAAAATTGCCACTGATAAATATGAAATTCAACAAAAGTGATGTTCCTTAAATTTACCTATGGAGTATAATTAAATGCTTGAAACCGATGAGCTATATTGGCAAAGAATTCTTTTCATATGTTAGAGTGGGGATCACCCCATGCCACCAGAAACCAACCCACAGCCCAGGAGAACTACCCCAGGCGGTTACTGACTGCATGCTGCTCCGCCATCGACCCCAGCCTACCATCTACTCGCTCAATGGTTAACTCACATTGATGATTTGGAAAAAAGAGAGTGAGAGAGAGGAAACTTGGGGGAGGAGTGGAGCAGGGAGGAGAAGAGGGTGCCCCGTGCTGAGGAAGGACATCAAGACCAGTTTGAAACCGCCATGCTATGTTTAAACCCTCAGACTTCTGCAAAATATTAATAGGAATTAGCTTCCTTTTGTACTGAGATTTAAATCTGGAGAACTTTCATCTTCAGTGAGAAGTCTTAATTCTCTAATTGAGCTTTTGCATATATTGATTTCTACTCTTATTTCTAAATTTTGTTATTAAAGAGATAGTATATTCTTCAAATATTACTAATGACTCCTTGATTAATCAGGGAAAGAATAAGCAACACTTCTGATATTCTTCCTTATCTTTTTATCTCTCTCTCATTTCATTTTTAATAGGACAGTTCCCAGAATATGGGGAAAAAATGGAAAAGGAAATTAAACATAATTACAGGAATTTTACCAAAGAGTTTGACATGAGTAGAAATTAAAACTATTAAATATTTTAATTTTATGGTAACATATTGATTTTATGTATTCATCCTCTATTTTTGCCCTATCTCAGCAATTACCTTACAGTTAATTTCGGCATTAATATCCCATCATATTTACAAATGTCCTGCATAATATTTATTCCCACAAGCTCCTTATGCCAAAGATAGAACATTTAAGATGCAGATCAGTTGGTGGTGGCTTAATAATCCAGCCCAACCCACATCACCCCTGGTGCTAAGTCAGTGTTTTCCTCCTGTTGGTTGATCTTGGTACCATCAAGCTGCTCGATGCCCCCCACACCTCCAGAAGAACCAGAGGGCAGAAGAGAGGAAGAGGAGGGCTGTGCTGGGTCTAACGGGAAGATACACCTCAGATAATTGTCCAAGTAGCAGAGCATTTAAGTGGCTTTTACTGAGACTCAAAGCTAAAGCTAAAGATAACTCACTAGCATGCACACACAGCTGAAAGAGGATCAGGTAAGTCCCAGGGCTTATTAAGACTCAACCATCCTAATTTTTAAAAAAGAAGAACAAGATGTGTAAGCGTAGGGAAGACTGAGAAAGACCTTGGCAATCCACCTGGGGAGGAGTGAACACCGGGACCCTTCCCTCGGAAGTAGAGGGGGCTCCAAGAGAATATCTCTTAGAGGTTGGGTTTGTCCTCCAGATGGGGAACCAGTACCACCCACCCTGGCTGGGCATCTGCTCATGCAGTGGGCTGCCCTGTGGGGTGTCCCCAGTGGGATCAGGCAGGAGAGAACTAGAAGACAACAGCAGGGATCCATACCAAGGAGCACTCTGTTCACCTCTGGTGGAGCAAAGGTGTGTGACTCGTCCTGGGATGGCACCAAAGAAGTGGTCACGCTTGAGCCATGTTGCAGACCTGCCATGGCAGGGGCTGGCCTGACCACCCAGGAGCATCCCTGCTCCACAAGAGGTCATGGGGCACTGTACAGAGGCAGGAGCTGAGGAGGGTCCTAGAAGGTCAAGAAGGAGACCACCTCCCATAAGAAAAAATGAGTGGTGAGGACAGAGCCCTCTGAAGAATCCAGTCTTCTAAAGAACCCAGAGTGGAGTTTTGATTTGTTTTGTTTTGTTTTGTTTTTTAAACAGGGACTAGAGTAAGGCAGGGGAGCCCACATTGGCTCAAAGAGGAACAATAGCTACAGCCCGAACCCCTATGACAGCTCTCCTGTCCCCTGTTCCCATCACCAATCAAATGGAGCTGGAACCAGAGAGGGTGACAGAGGAGTAAAAGAGAAGGAACCCAGAGCCCACACGCACTGAAAGCCCAGGACTGAGATGAAGCAGGGTGTTGAGGGTACAGGACATGCTTCAGAGTGAACTGATGTGGATTTAGTAATCAAGGGATCTAAGATCTAAGAAATCTGAGATGCACTCAAGGAATAGCTAGGAGAACTAAAGAGAACATGTATTGGGTATTAATTTAAATAAACAAAATAAAATAAAATCAAGTCTTGTTCATACAAGACTTGCACATACCAAGTCCAGACTCTGTAATAGACAAATTCAGAGACAGGCTGGGTGTTGGGAAAGACACGGGGTGGGGAGGGTAGGGGTGGCTCAGGGACAAGAGCAGCAGGGTGAGCAGGAGTCAGGCAACGGCTGCCGAGGGCAGGCTGAAGGCAGGAGGAGGCGGGAAGAGCAAGCCAAGGAATCGGCCAGCTGGCTGCTGGGCTCCATCCATCCACACGGAAAAATCACATTAAACAGAAAAGCCACCTGCTTGCTGGGTTTCTATTATTTGTTTGGTTTTGTTCCTTCATTCCTTTCACCCCACCTTCAGCATTAACAGAGTCAGACGTTCATTGCCAACTTTTAGGACCAACTGGAGGAAATGACAGTTAAGAGGTCAAAATCCTGTCCTTCCACTTAGCAGCCAGGTGGGCCAGTTTCCCCATCTGTACCCTGGAAGGACAAGAGCAGCTTCCTCTCGGGGAGGCAACTGGAGAGACACCTGACGTCTGACAAAGCTGCGGTAAATGCCATCAGACAATCACCCAACATCAGTGAGGCCCTTCGAAACCTTGGATCCAGGGGTCTAAGGCTGGAGTTCTGGTTCTGCCTGGTGCCATGAAGAGGTTCTCCAGGGAAGGGAGCTTTCTGAAGGGAAGCATGTGGCACCTGTGTGCAGGTGGCCCACAGAATTCCCACGGCGGAGGGAACTCACTGGAGGACACTCCCAATGTCCTTGACAAGACCCTCTGACACATGTCCAGTACATGAAGATGTTCCAACACATAAATATATAGGTGATGGCCAGTAACCCAGGAGCAGCCACAAATAATCACTCTGCATCCGTGTACATAGTGAACACATTCCACGAATGGGCCTTCATTTTAACATTATGAAATCAGCCTGTTACTAAACTATTATCAGGTACTTGAATTATAATTAAACACACAGCCAGGCATGGTGGCACACGCTATAATCCCAGTGGCTCGGGAGGCCAAAGCAGGAGGATGGTGAGTTCAATGCCAGCCTCAGCAACTCAGTGAGACCCTGAACAGCTCAGCAAGACCCAGTCTCTAAATAAAATACCAAAAAGGGCTGGAGATGTGGCTCCATGGTTAAGTGTCCCTGGGTTCAAGCCCTGGGCCAATAATAGTAGTAATATTAATTTTAAAAATAATAAACACACAGTAGGTGCCCAATAAGCCTTTGTTGAGAATGAGGATGCTGTAAACTCCTGTGAATTCAAGACTTTGAGATAACTCAATGGATGTCTTCTTTCTCGCTGGCTTCTAGGTATGTTTACATGAGTGCCACATGAATCATTGTCATGAGCAACGTAAGGGCAAAATCAGAATCACAGGTTATTTTTTTCTGCATCTTGTTAAAAATAAAACCACACCATGAATTCTGAACAAATCTAATGCATAAATACATATTTTGGATGATTCAATGCAGCATATCCAATTCAAATGCCACTGTATTATAAAACCAACTGATGGCCATCTTTCACTTACTTTTTCAATATCTGTGAGTTATTTTACATATCTTTCCATTTTTCCTTAAATGGTAGAATCTGAAACCTAATAACCAACACTTCCTTCCTGCCATCCTCGAGAAAATTACCCTGGCCTGTGATCTGAGTATCACAAAGGTGCCGTCGCCGGATGCTCCCCATCGCCTCCTTTGGACGCTCAGTCTCAGGAGCTTGGAACCAGTGCCTGAAGCCCTCCCAAAGCAATTGGAAGCAACCTATGCTTAACAGCAGAGGTGGCATTGGCACTTCATCTACAGCACAAATACAGCCTGTAGCCATTTTTGACACCCTGAAGGATGACACTTTATAGAAATGATATGGCCCCAGTCAGGAAATATTGGGGGAAGCAACCTAAAATAAGAGGACCTCCCACCAAGTGACATGCAGGTTGGTCTATGAGATTGCAATGGTTTAAATAAGTGCATATTAATAGATACAAGTAGATAAATAGATGATTGATAGATAGAACCATGTTTAGATGGAATTAACAGATGGGTCACGAGGCCAAAAAATCCAAAAGTTCAATTATATCATAAGCCAACTCAAAATTTTTTATCGAATTCTTAATTTTTGATCAGAATGTTCCAGATAATATTTATAACATGACCATTTACTAAGATTTACTCTACTGCAGACACTGGGCTCGGAACCTTACCTGGACTTTCCAAGCAGATGAGCTCACTGACTCTTCAGAACATTTTCCATCACACAGACTCAAAGCAGCTCAGAGGGAAGGGAGACGTCAGATGCACAAGCTGACACACCTGGTAAAGGGTGTCCAGGGACATGTTCCATCCAGACTCCTTTCCCCAGAAGAGGTCTCATGGCTTGGGATTTACACAGATTCAGTGCTGTGTACCCATGGACCATCAGGGCCATCTCTTCTACACATTTAGATTGCCCAAATACCAAATTTCAGAAAACACCAACTTTGGAAAATATTTTAATGAAACTTTATCTTCTTAATCTATTTGAGTAATGTACATGTGGCGCCAAAAATGTAGTGACACAGACAGCAGCCAGCGCTGATGCCCACAGAGTGCTTGTCCACAGCATGGAGTCGAAGGTGCTGGCAGATGACAACTGGGTTGTCTTGATCCCTCAGAGCCTGCGCTTTCTTCATCTGGAAAGGAGGGTGGTTAAGACACCTCAAAGGCTTGTAACATTTATTAAAATTGCTTGTATGCAACTATTTTGGACCTACGAGAATGGCACTTTCCTGCAGTTCACCTGTTATATTTGAAGTGCATCTCACAGTCTGGCTCAAAGTAAGGACTCATTAAATCATAATAGTGGGGAGGGGAAGAGGAGAAGAAGGGGAGTTACTGGTTCATGGGCCTTAGCTGTAGCACCAGGCTGCCCCCTTCCCTTGCCTACTCGAGAGCTAGTTGCCATCAGTAAGAACGGGCAGTTGGAGGATCAGTTAGAAAAGACCTTATACAAGTGAGTTTGCTACACAGTTGAAACTGCTGGTTAAAAAGTAGAACAGGTTAAAAGGGGACTCAGGAGTAATGGAATGTCACTCAGGTCATCTCTGCCTATGGGTATGTAGCTGAGGCTTGGCATCATCGACTGAGCATGATTTTAGAGGGCATGAAGCAGGGCTGGGGGTCCTTCATGGGAGGACTGGAGTGGGCCACATACTGGAGCAAAGTGGGCAGCCCCTCCCTCTGGAGCCACAGGAGAAAGTCAGGGAAAAGATGGGCAGAGAAGTTCGAGACTCACAGCCTGCGTGATCTCCTGCCAGACACATTCTTGGGATGCTCTTGTTGTGATAAAATCTGTCCCCTCTTCACAGCAGACTGCCAACTGGTGGATCCTAGAGAGTTCCATCCCAGAGAAGGAAGAGGAAGGGAGAAGGGAGAGAAAAGCATGCAGGACGGCAGGCAGCTGGTCCCGGGCTGTTGACTGACACAGGTTCCACTGTTTTATTCCATTTGACAACATTATTTTGCCCCACTTTTTAAATATTATCACAAGTACGAATTCATGATTTTCAATCAGTTCTATGCCACCAGCCAGGACTCAGAATGTCTAAGTCAGTGACAAATAGATGAATCCCTGGATTTCTTCCTTTTTCTATTATAAAGAAAATACATTTGTCAATGCCCCAAAAGAATGCTTGAAAGAAATCTTCATGAGTAGGAGACTTCCATACTAGACAAAGAAGTTGTGATTAGCAGTCACCAAGATGTTTGGGGATATTTTTATTTATAAAGCTGCGTGATTTTCTAATTTCTCCACGACCCATGGCAATATTTACATAATAATCCTGAAACTTGCACAAAATCATAGTTGCTACTGTAAAATTATTAAATATCATAACCTATCATTTACCTCATTGTTAGTTCAGTGCAAGGATAATTAAGAAATTCATTCCACATGTACCTTACTGAGAGTCTGATGTAGAAAACACTGTGCCTATAAAAATTAATAACATCTGATTCAACTTCAAATAGTTCATAGTTTGATTGATAGTGTTCTAACAGTTGCATGAGAAAACACTCCGGGCCCTTCCACCAAGGGCTTGGATTCGCAAGCCATGGGCATTGAAGAGGATGCGGGGTTTGTGACACAGTTGGAGAAGCACCAATTTGTGAGCTGGAGAGAGTTGGCTGAGAAGACTTCAGTCACAGACACACCACTGGTGACGCTTTGAGATTTTCCCTGAGATTCTTCACAGTCAGCAAGGTGACACTAGGTCACAGACACTGAGAGTAAAAATCCCTCCTCTGAGAAGGACCTACGTGGCCAGGAAACTAGCACCATATTAGAACCTACTCAGAGCAAGGCTCCAGCCAAGCGATTTTACAAACCTTAGACTAGGTATGCTTCAAGTCCACTTGATTTAAGCCCATTCCATTTCAGAATCCTGCTAAGCCACGCCTCCACCGCGTCCCTCTGTATTCCAGAAGTCAAACACTGTCAGTTAAACATTGTCTTTTTCTGGCTCTGTAACGCTTCTCCCTTAACATCTCCTCCCAAAATTTATTTCCCAAACTAATCATTTCCACGGCTTTTCTCAGGATCTGGACCTCAAGATCTAAATCTTAAGATACCTGGTGAACAGAGCTGCCATTTGCCCAGACAACTTTATGTGAATGAGAAAATGGCACCCCTTCCTAGAAAACTTCTACCGCAGGGGAAATCATCACAAAGACAGATTTTGTTAGGAAAAGTTACCGCTCTCCTCCACAAATGTGTCCCATTCAATATACAGCTATACAATGACTCCCTTTTGCCATGTCCCACCTGCATACCACAGATGGTGGCCCTGGCAGATGAGCATTGGGGATTGTTGAAAAATTTCTACTCTAGATCCATATTTTCCACCACCAAGAAAATGGAGGTGGAATAGATCCTTTGATGGTAATTATGACTTACATCTTCAAGCAGACTTCTATTTTCCCTAACGTGCTGCCATGTGGGTGGAATGTTTGGAATAAGTTGGATTACTAGGAAATTAGTCCTTTTACAGGATCCTATTTATGGGGGGGAAGAATAGTGTCAGTTCAAGCTCTCACCATTTAACTAGAGGAAATCGTGGGGTGGGTAGAATCTGCATATACACAATGGCAGAGAAATATTTTGTCAAGAAGTAAACCGCAGTACACAGGGATGAGTAATGGCGTCTATAGAGGTGGCTTAATCTACAAAATGAAGTGGAGAATTAACGCAATCAAGCTGGCTTTCTTTTATTCCTTCCCTTTTCTCCGACTCTCCTCACTTTCAAAGAAAAGTACTATAAGAATAATTGAGGCAAGGGGAACTTTTTTCCTTGAATAATTCAGGAAATTGCCTCAATTTTCCTCTTCTCTTTTCACTGCACTTGCTTGTGCAGACGTAGACCACATCTACATAATGAGACTCTCTTGCCATCCCACAATCAACAAGGTATTTTTTGCTTGTGCCTTAATTTTTCAATTGATTATGTGACACTTGACTGTATCAACCATACATTGATGTGATTTCCTAAGGGGGAAAAAAAAAAGATTAGGTTAACCATCCTGGTCTTGCCCACCTTCCCTGCCCCCTGAACTCTGGCTGCCTGAGTTGGGTGGCTGACGATGGAAAGCAGCGAATGACATTCTCTACAACTAGTATATTTTATTATGTAATCAACGAGGGTGACCCGTTCATTCACAAACTAGTAGGATCTTGATTTCATTCTCAGGAAACTAGACAGGAGACGCCGCAAGAATGTTTGCAAGCTTCTTTTAAAAGGCAATAGAAATTTGACTGGCATTTGCACCAAAATCTACTCGTGTAGATTTTGCACCAGAAATTTGGTTTTGAATTCAGACATGGCTTTGAGTCACCACCAGATGCTTGTCTCAATTTAGTGAGCTGAGCTTATGTGGGTAAATCGGTCACTTTTTTGAAGCCAGACCTCGCAGATTCCTATTTATGTCTGTTTAGATACTTTCTACTCGTTTCCAAGTGCTGTGGAATGTTTGATATGGTTGCAAGTATCTCAACATATCTTGTCACTCTGGTCGCTTTATACTTCACGGAAACTTCCCCCTTTGTTGTGCATGAGCGATTCTTCCTAACTAAGCACTCTGAGGACGTCAGCCCCCTCCCTGCTTGGTCCAGGCCTCCTCGGGACAACAGGCCGGGCCTTGCTCCGCTAAGCGTGCGTGGTCCCCGGATGCAGATGAGCCCAAACGGGCTGCGTTAATCTATATGGTCACAGTTCAAGTGCGTGAGGTGTCTGCGGGTTTACCCTGGGCCGACTGCCTCGTATGAAGACCTATTGCTTCCCTGTCGGTTGCTTATTGCTCCCTCTTGCCCTGTTTATTTTTAAATTTAATTTCTTTCTCTTTCCTGTTATTTCCCCTTTTCATTGTCTCCCCTTCAGACCTTATTTCTTTGTTCACTATTTTTCCTTTAATTTTCTTGTCATAAAAACATTTCTTGCCCTTGACCCAACCCTGGCACACGGGGCGAAACTCCTGAGCCCCTTGCTCTGCGTGCTGGCTGAAAAGCCGCAGGACCTGCTGCGTCTGGCCAGCCGGTTCCCCCTTTAACCCAAATGCACAGGCCCTACGGACCGAGGAAGCACTTTCCTACCACCTGCCCAGAGGCCAAGAGTCCCACACACTCTCTAGTTCTCATGCTCGATTGCCAAGGGCCCAGACTTCAGGGCCACATGAACCTGTGCTGGAACCCCAACTTTGAGATCATTCACAACTTACCTAATAAAATCCCAGGGCCTCAGTTTCTTCCTCTGTAAAATGGGGATGATCCTAATCACTGCTGTTGTGGTGATAAAGAGAATGAGAAGCCCTTAGCATGTTCCTGACAAATACCAATTGACATTGTAGCTGAGGTGGTGGACACTCTGATGTGCCCAGCAGTGAGCCAAGCCAAGCTCGCTCATGGCCTCATCTCTCAGTGACACTGGGGTTGTGCATTTCATTAGCCACGTGTGCTAAATAAGATCCACAACCGCCATGGTAAGTGCTCCAAGTGAAGATCTTGACCATCACAAGCACAGCCCTGGCCCCTGGCAAGCAGTGGCACTGTGCCAGGCACAGTGGCCATGGGCGAGACAGTGAGCCTGGCGGCTACCACTTCTGCATCCTAGAAGCAGTGGCTGTCCCCAGTCCTTGGCAGACCTCTCCACCTGCTCCAGCCCTTAGAAACGAGATCCAGGGTGCAATGGGGAGGGAAATAGCAGCCCTGCGTTTGGCAACAGAAAGGTAACACCACCATGTTAGAGCATCAGGAAAGGGCACAGAAAGTCCCAGACCCAGAGAGCAAAGAGAGTCTGTGTGTAATGGAGGCCCAACCAGGCAGTGCTGCTGGCCTGGACTGCCCTGTCCTTGTGCCCAAATTTTGACTATGGGCCACCTGTGTTCTGACCCTTGGGGACTCAGCAAGACAGGATCCGCAGACTTCCACTGCAGACGAAGGCAGTCATTTTCAACATCACTCACAGTCCAATGTCTTTAAAAGTTTACCCTCTGGTCTGCTACAGCCTATCCTAAATGGGTAATCAGACCTGCAGGTATTAATTAAACTTATGGTTCTATTTATTGTAGTACTCTGGGGATTGAGCAGACAGCAAATAGCAATAAGTACTTCTGAATGTTCTCTTTGGCTTAATTACTGTTCCGTAGTTAGTCCATCAAATTGATGTACAATCAACAAGGCTGGATGTACCACGTTGAGCGAGAACGCCCAGATCTACCAGCATTTTTCTCTGATACCGTCTGAGTCCACCGGAGAATCAAGACAGGGCTGACCTGAGGAGGTCTTTAATCTCACCTGTCACATGTCAGATATTTGGCAGGGAGTGCCCCTCTCCCCACAGCCAGCATCTTTCTTTTTAGACATAACCTTGCTTGTCACTGCTGGTCCTCTGCACAGCCATGTCATCAGGGCCAATCTAAGCAGGACCGAGAGCCCGGCAGAGCCCTTCAGCATCTGTGCTTTCCAAAGTTTCATATATGGCCAATGCAGATAATTAAAAGTATAGATTCTCGAAATCTACAGGGACTTAAGAGGTTATCTAATTCAATGGCCTCATTTTATCCAGGATGAAACTGAGACCAGAGAAGCAAAGTGGCTTCACTAAGGTCACACAATGTCTGAGTAAGGAAATTTGGGGTTGCAATAAAAAGAGACCCACTCAAACCCGCGTAATTAAGTAAAGGAAGTTTTATTAGAGGAGTACAGGGAACTCTTACAGAATCCAACTGGGGCCTTGCAGGAAGTGGAAAGTTACCAGCCTTTCCTCTCCGCTCCTCCTTGTATCTGGAAACTTAGTTCTTGTCCCTCGTGACTTCAGCTTCCAAGCTGCTCTGAGTTGCTGTGTTACCAAAACCTGATCCCACCTGTAGTTGACCTTCAGCTTCAGTGCCCATCATTTCTAACCAGAGCCTCCTTGTTGTTTCAAATCTGCAAATTATGAACCTGGTGGAGCTCAGGCATGATATACAACCAGCCTTGACCAGGGATGGGGACCACCTAGGCCCACCTTTTGCAAGGATTTGATGGAGGAATTTCAACAGAGTCATAAGACAGACTCCCAAAATAGTAGCAGAGTCAACACAGCATCCAGATTTTCCAACTCACCATCTAGGACCCTTCCTGCCTCCCATCTTTTACCACTTCTCAATTTTAGTCCAAGCGTTAAAGGGAAGGGAAACAGAAGGCATGGCTAGAATCACTCAAATGGTGGCCTTAGAGTAGCCACGTGTGAAACAGGAAGAAACCATTGTAGCAGTTCCCTCACTATTGAATCCCCATCCACAAATACAGTTACAGAGAGAGAGAGAGAGAGAGAGAGAGAGAGAGAGAGAGAGAGAATATGAATGAGAGAGAGAGAGAGAATATCAAGGACCAACAAGAATTCAAAGCCTAGACGACAGGCTTCCTCTGCACACTCCCAGGAGAGCAGTCTGTGAGAGTCAAGAGCTCCCTCCGTAGGGAGAGTGACGTGGGTGAGGAGCAGACTGCTCTCAAGTCACCTTCCTCTCTAGAAGAATCCAAGAATGATGTCCACCCTTCACCCTGCTGTAGCTGAACTACTTCAACGGGAGGCTGCCGTCTAGGAAGGAAGAACTGTAGTTTTACATTCAGATGTTAGTTCTCTCTCCACTTCCTCAGGTTAGGGGAAGTGGCTTCTACACAGTGAGTGAGTCCAGATGCGACAGTCATTCTGTTCCTCTCTTTCCTGGTCTGCCTCTTTCCTTCCACTCTATTTCCCAGGGGAAGGATGAGAACCTAAATGAACCTAGCTCCTGCCCGCAATGAACGGGCTTCTGTGAGCCACTCACCTTCTGCCCCTCGTTCCTCACAACCAAAAAGGGAATTCGGACTGGAACAGTAGATCTTCACCTTTTCCAACGTCAGGCTCCTTTGAAAACCCTGAGGTCCACTATGGACACTCCCACCTGAGAGACACACTCTTCTGGGGGATTCATTTAACTGATTCAAGCCTCTCCTTGACTTGGTATTGATTCATAAACCCCCAAGTCACCTCTCTTAAACTCAACAACCTCTAAAGCATTTCCAGCTCTGGGATTCTGTGAATACCAGTTATCCCCAAATCGACGTGTGGCATAGAAGAACTTCAGCACTTTGTGAGACAGAGAGATCGACCCTCCTTTCTTCTTCTACAGATAGAGAAACTGAGGACTGGAGGCCTGGAACCAGCCATCGGCTGTGATCTCCTGACTTGAGGGCTGACAGGGCATTGTCCTGGAGATCCCTGCAACCCTTCGAGAGAGACTGGACACTGCCTGTCACATACTGGCTGTGATTCCAACCAGCACTGGGAGCCCATGAGCAGCACTGGGCAAAAATGATTGTACTGCACCAAACACCGTCTCTCATCAAAGGGCGGACGGAGGCCATCGTCACACATGGGTCCTCTCGGCTCCATCTGAATTCCGCAGATGCGGTCAACCCAGGAGAAGAACATGCCCATCCTCCCTCGTGAGTGCAACAGCTTGAGAAAATAACAGAAAGTCCATTTATGCCCTGCCTCACCTGACGCCTCGGCTTTTTGGTAACAACACTGAAGAGTCACATCCCATTCCACACATCATCCGCTTGGAAGGAGCCTTGAAGCTTTTTCTCAAGTTTGTATGAAACCCAGATTTTTTTCTTCTTTTTCTCTTTTGCCAGTCTCGGTAAGCAGTGGGTGTCTGGGTGGGTGGATTGAGTGACACGTTAGTGAGAAAGGCCCCTCCCCTTGTAGAGCTCCTCAGAAAAAGGAGTCAGAGAGGTATCATTTGGGAAAGTGACAGGCAGATCATGTAGCAGAGCTGCTGATGAGAAAGGGTTTAAATCTGTCAGGATCCTGAATTCAGAAGGGTGCTGGCGCAGAGAGGAGTGACCCAAACGCCACCAACCTCTGACAGTCTGTGTTTTCATTTCAGGCGAAACCCCAGAGGGGCTCCCCCATCGCCCCCTTCTCTTTCAATATCCTGCAACCAAAAAAAGGACCCAGCGGTGCCATCTCTACGGGGACCTCTTCACCTCCACTTGTTCCCGAAGAAGTCCCTCCTCAGCCTCCCCGCACCACCGTCTCCCAATTATCCTCTACCTGACACCTTAGCGAGGAAAGTATGCGCCTTGCCAGGAATTCAGAGTCTGAGGACATGCCGCGGTGGCACAGCCATGACATGAGAACAGATGGGAAACTTCTCAGGAACAAAACGTGCACACACGCACACACACACGCACAGAAATGGATCCTGGCTTTGAAGTGGGGATGCACGGTTCCGCTTTCAAGTCTTCTGAAACGCCCAAACTCAGATCTGACCTACTTAGGCAGCGCTCTTATTTATGTCTCCGGCGGAGGAGCTGTATATTTAGCAGATGAGAACTGTGTGTCCCCCATGCCCACTTCATGTTTAGAGAGCCCAGCAGTTTTTGCTTTTAAATTTTTCCCTGGATTGTCTCCATAAAAAGTGGATATGTAAGTTAAACACTGTTAAAAAATCCATGAGTTCCAGGAATCCTGCATAAATGCATCCAGACTCTCACCGAGTGCACGGGTTAATGTGGTTTAAAGGAAAAGGATGAGACGGCAGTTGATCCATGTGTGTTCGTCTCCTCTTAGTCGGCGAACCAGCTGCCTGGCTTGTCTGCTCTTAATGCCGAAGCGCAGATTTACTGATGCCCCAACATGCAAACAGCGTAAATTTCTGCTAGGAGAGTCTACGGGTGCAATGTGAAGTACAGAACTGACGCTATTATCTAGCTGACTCAAGCCAAAATAGACATTAGTTTCAATTATCTGGGTTTTCAGGAGAAAGGCTTTTTAACCTTCATTATCAGGATAATTACCTCAACTCTCACCTTTTGTCCATGCGATCGAAACCATAAAGTTTTAATCTCTTGTAATAAACAGTCACCTCAATCCTTCTTTAGAAGTAGGGAGCATGGAAATAGTAAGTGCGCCGCACGCAGGTAGAGCAGCCCCTCCAAAGAGAGCATGAACACTGACTATCCCCAAAGCTCCCTGTGCACAAAAGAGTTCCAGCACTTTGTGGGGCACGGAGATCTACCCTACTTTCTTCTTTGACAGATGAAGAAACTGAGGGCTGAAGCTTCATTCAAAGGAGTCCTCCAAATGGAAAGTGTTCTTCAGCAAGCAGTTGACACACGATGTCACACCCCTTGGCAGTGAAACTCAGATCCCCATGGACTTTGTTGGGAAAGGTCCACTTCAGGGAATCCTAACCCCATTGCTTCCTTGCATGCTGTGCAGATCTTATCCAAGGCCCATGGTTTCTGTGTTCTCTATGCAAATTTTCTTCTTGATGATCTTTCTATCCCACCCTTCTAGGGAACAGGAAGAGTGGAATGGCGGTGTCCAAGAGTGAAAATGTAACAGCATGGGGTCTACACAGATGCACCTTTTCTTCCAATTTTCAGAACCAGACAGTGTTCAGGACTCAGTACTGGGATCAGTCAGCCCAGCTCGCATCTTTTCACTTGAACAAACGTGTGTGGAGGCCCCAGGTGAACTCGTGATCCTGCCTCCAGCACCACTGTTCCCAGGTGGGCCCGGGAATCAGAGTTGCATGTCATCACCATGACCATCACCCCACAGGGACCCCCAGTGACTACCTCACTGGGAAGTGAGCCTTTGCTGTGCACACCTTCCTCTGCCCCTCACTCAGTGTCCCAGACCCCAGGCCTCCCTAGGAAACTGCTCTGGCTGAACATAAAGGCTTGCTCCTTCCTTCCGGGAAAGCAGGGCTCCCTTCCCGATGAGACCTTGGTGGGTATGCCCTTCCACCTCGTTGGCCCAGCACATGGAGGAAACCACCACAGTGTACCCAGGGGGTTCCCTCACCCCCAGCTGGCTCCAGGTCATGCTGTGTCAGAGCCCCACCCCTGACCTTGGATCTCCCAGCTTCCAGAGTGAAAGAGGCTGCTATCATAGCCTCCAGCCTGTGGCATGTCCTCAAGGCTGCCCCAGGAAACCAGACAGGACAAATACCATCAGCTCTTCAACCCTCCTCGCCTTCCTTTGTCCCCATTTCTTCCTCCAGTCACGAGCAACATGCCCACATACTAATTCCCATGTCCCAAGCTCCGCTCCTTCCTGTATCTGTCTGAATATTCTACCTGCACTGAACTACGGTCACCAGGAACCTACTGTGTGCTTGAAGACCTCACGCCCTCCACTTAAACAACTGCTGCTGACATCCTGGGGAGCTGCCTGGGGTCCCCCTAGCGCGGCTGCGATGCTGGGTTCAGAGAGCAAAGTAAATGAAATCCAGCTTCGCTGGCTTCTGCTCCATTAGGAAAGGGAAAAATCAATGTTTGCCAAATGTAGAAGGACAAAATCAATAGTGAGAGAAATTTTATTTTCAACCTTCTAAGGGAGTATTACAAAGAAGAGAGAGTGGAAATTATTATTATTTATTGATGTATATAGCACCTTCTGAAAGCCTCAAAGTGTTTTATAGAATTACAAACTGCCTTCGTCCTTCTGGGTGCGGATCGCCGAGTCCTGCTCCTGCCCAGTCCTCACCAGACGGGCAGGAGCGCCAAGCGCTAGGCCAGCATGGTGCTACACTTGAAGGGTGACTATCAAAAGTTGGCTTCTTATTTATTTTAAAAAAAAAAACAGGAAGGAATAATTAGCAGGGAGCTGGGGTCCGCGCACTCTCATCTTGCGGAGAGCTCCTGAGGAAGGGCCTCCTCCCTAGATTTTAGATGGCACTGGAATATATGCCATCTGGCAGACGAGCAGAAACCTCTCTCCACCTTCTCCAGAGTTCCTTTGCTGGAACACGCAGAGCGGTCGGGGAGAATCAGCCACCTGCTGCCAACATCTTAATGCTGTTCCTGGCAGAAGAGTTTTGATAGATGGCTTCAAAGCCAGGAGTGTAAACGGCTGAACCAAACTTTCCAGAAGAAGAACCATCAGAGGAGCCAGGCTGCGACAGGCAGGGCCCTGGAGTTTGGCAGCTGCCTGCAAGAGTCACGCAGGACAGGCAGAATGGGACCCTGAGTCTGCTCAGCCTCTCTCACCTGTTTTCTTTCTTTGTTTTTTGAACTTTGTAACCTCTGTCATTTGAACTTTGTAACCATCCTTTGAGAAAGAAAAGATGGGAATTACTTACCCCAAGCGACAGGGGCTCCTAAAGTGGAAGTGACTGACCCAGAACCATCCGGCTGTTGATTGGCAGAGCTGAGAACAGATCCTGGGCTCCAGGACGGAGCATCAGAAGGAAGACAAGAGGGTAGGCGGCTCAGCTTTCCTGGGAGTTCCTTCTCCTACCCTGGACAGTTCGTTTGTCTCTGTTGCACATTAAAATATTATGCCAAAACATCACCAATTCCAAACATCACCCGACCCATGAGGCAGTGAGACTGTTTCCTCCTGTTTCCTGGATACTCCCACGCTTGCTCAGTGGGGGTGGGGGTCTTCATTTACACGTTAACCACAGTGACCTCCTCAAAATCCGAGAGCTGTTCATGGAAATGGCAGATTTTTGAACCACCAACCCCAGCCCACAACCCTGCAGTCGATTTCTAATGCTCTGTGGAGTCTTTTCATTTAGAAGGATGAGGTTCTCTCTTCTTAGTAGCACCCATTGGTTTAGCCCATGGGGTCTCTGTGACTCCCAAAGTGTCTTTCACTCCACCATTTACCCCTGTGCCAGGCATATCCCACTACTTATCCTGCACTGATTTGTGGACCAGAGTTTCTACATCTTCATTCAAATTATTACTAAATCAATTCAATGAAGTGATGCCTAGAATAGAGTCCTTTACCCCCGCACTGGGAGCACGACAGCTGGCATTTGCTCAGGAATCCAGGGTTTGGAAATGAACTTCCATTCTCAAACCCTTGCATTACTGCCTGCATTACTCTGGGCTCGGCCCCAGGCAAGAGCTATTTTAAGAACAAAAGGGATGAAGTATTCAGACTCTTCCTGGATCCACCCCTTGCTACCTCTCTTGCTTCAGTCCTCAGTTCCATACACTGAATTCCACTTGCGGGCGTCAGTTAATTGGTTCAGCCAGTCAGTTGCTCTGAGCTGAGCCAATCACATTTCCTAGGCACTAACACGGGAAACGAAGCCAAGAGGCCAGTGGCTCCTGGGTACTGGACACAGTATGCGGTACTGGGAAACTCTTGGCCACCTTGTTTGCCATCACCTGGGCCAGGAAGAAGCCCCCTACTGGTTTACCTTGGGTTCCAAGAATCACCCCAAATCTTTAAAACAAAATCCCCTTTTAACTTGAGTTTCAGTCATTTGCCACCAAAGAGTCCTAAGTGATGTAAAGCCAAGCACAAGCCCTATCCCTAACCTCTCAGGACTGCACCAGGAGAATTGTCTGGACACAGGTGATCCAACCAAGACCCAGGCCTGAAAACAGGGAAAGATCAGAAAATGAATGTGCCCCCCTCCCCTCTCTGTTGGAGGGACTCAGGCCCATTGATCACACACATAGGCAGGAGACCTTCTATTCTTTAATTTTCCAGAGCAGAGTGCCATCAACGGACAATTCCTTTTTTGTCAGGCTCTTTATTTCAGAGTCCACTTTCCTTTTTCTTTCTTAATGACCTCCTATTAACGGCAAAGGAAAGTCCCTCTTCCAGGCCACAGTCCAAAGCGTGGCTTGTTCCAACCGCAGAGAAGGACAGCCGGGATGTTTGCTTATTTGGGTTGCTTTGAGTTGAGCACTGAGGGGATTTCCAGCTGAACAGCCTCTCTGAGCACAGCACAAAACGTTCATGATCCTTTCACCGCCCAGGCAGATTCCCTGGTAAACACCTGAGAGCTTCACTTTTTAATTATATATGAAGGTTAAATCAAAACAGCTTCTAGAAGGGAGGTAGGAGAAAACTGGAGTGAACTCTCCATAGCCCTCCATTCTGTCAAATTCACACAGACATGGCAACCAATTCATACAGAAAGGCCCCATCCACCTGGGGTCAAAAAAGAGTGTCCAAAATCTGCTCTTGGAACCTCCATTCTTCAGGAGGAGAGACCATCCCTCCAGATGACTCAGCATTGCTAGGCAACAGAGCACAACGACAATCAGACTCAGGGACCATGGCAGTGCTCTCTGCAATTGTCTTAAGGACATGCCAGAGAGCCAGCCACCGGGCTTAGCTCTGAAGTCACCCATGAAGCCAGCCCTGCCCTTAACACCTCGGCCACAATTAGTGTGGAATAAATGCTGATGTATCAATGAATTGAATAACCAGGACCAGGATCAGCGGGGAACCAGAGGATGCTCCTGCTTTAAGCCAGCAACACATTTTTCTCTTTGGGGATTGAGCTTGGAACCCTCTTAAGAAAGGTGTCCACTATTGAAGTTTGGAAAACATTGCTCTGTGGGAGTTTTGTAGTATTTAGAGGTCTGTGTCATTCACCACGAGGTTCTTACTAAGTCAATTCAGATATGGACGGCATAGACGAAGCCATCAGGACACAGCATCACAGGAAAACCGTAATCCAGCTTGTGAAATTCAGATCTCTTTTAGAGCTTGCTGTTCACTAAAAATAATCCCTGGGGTCACAGTTGCTCTGCCCACTCCCCTGTGCTAAGCTACCTCGTATCAGTGCAGTGTCATGCCAGCTCCCCAATTTGTTCCCTGGAATTTTCATTTTTACTCCTTTGGCCTCAGCATCCTTTGTTAGCACCTCAGATCAAAGCCCGGTCTGCGGAGCGTTGGAAGGAAGTGCAGGATCCTTAAAGGAGCACTAAGACCCTGGGTCTGCTCTTCAGGGCAAAGGACGGGGATGCTGACCAAGCACTTTCTGAGAACGCGTCAATTGCAGGAAACGGTGTTTAAATTAAAGGAACTGCCTAATCTAATTAGCCACACAGGAAATGTAATGAACCTGGAAAACAAAAGTGTAATTTATGAAGAAATATCAATTGAAATAATGTAAATAAAGGGGTCTTCACTGCGGTCTTGGTTACTTATGGAACTAAGGTAGTCATTAGGCAAGGAAGTGCTGAGCGAAATCTGGAAAGATTCTCTAAAGATGTTGCTTAGAATTTCCCACCACCTTCAGGAAAGAGCCTTAATTAATTGTATGACTTTTTGTAAGACACACGATGGGCTTAGCGGAGTCCCTGCACCCTGCATTGGCCAGCCCTGCCTGCAAAGAGGCCCAGCTCTCGACCAGGGTTTTCAGGGAGGCTCTCCACGCTCAGCATTCACTGGACGGTGAGTGTGCATCCGCCTCAGTTCGTGCCTCTCCGTTGGCCCCTGGAGCAGCCCAGTGCTGGCAACGCTGACCTTAACAGCATTTATGGGAGTGCGAATTATTACCGGTGTTCTTGTACACCTCTCCACGAATTAATTTAGCCAACTTCCTTTACAGCTTCACCTTTTCTATCTTTTGAAGTAGTTAGACTCTCAACATGCAAATACATACACACACACATATATTTTTTAATAAGCTCAGTGGCTCATTACATAAATGGAAACATAACACACCCCTGAGTAATGATTAACCATATACGCTTTAACAGATGCTCATACTCAAATACAGACTTTTTATTAATTTTTATTCTTTCACCTTTTCATACATCCGAGGTGCAGCATGCTAGCTAAAGCATGTCTGCGGTGCTTAGTGATCAGGTCAGGGCAATTAGCCTTTCCAGCTCATGCATTTGAGGGGACGGGGGAGGGGAGAGAGAGGGAGGTTAGGTAACCGGTACCAGGCCTTTTGTACTTTAAGAGAAACAGCCGTAACTAGTATTTTTTAGTGAGCTGTTCGCCAGGAGCACCTGATGGCTACTTACCTTAACTCTACCCCAGTGTGTAGCAAAGGGGTTGACCACAGTGACCCAGGAAAACAAGAGCAGTGAAAAGCAAACTCCCTCAACACCCTGCGCCCTAAGTTCCCAGTCCAGGTACCTCAACAGTGGCCAACCCAGCAAACTGAAAAGTGGAACAGAAAAGGACATGAATAGCGGGGACCTCAGTGTCCCTGCTTCTGGTCCACTCTGTCCCCTGGAAGAGCAGTCCCGCAACCAGCCAGGGACAGCAGCGCCCTCCTGCCTTCCCACGTGGCCTGCCTGCCACTCAGACCCAGGCAGGGATGCTCCGGGTGCCTCCCACCAGCTGCCCGCCAGCCTGCTCCCTCCTGCACTGGGGGAGGGGCTGCACCACTGTCCCCCCAGTGCCCCCATCCTGCTACTGCAGGCAGCTTCTTCCCCTCCCTGCTCTGGCCTTACAAAACAACTGAAGGGGACAGGAAACTAGCCCTGCCTCCCCCAACGCCCCAACTCTGCACCCCTAAAACAAGCACTCCTGCATATTCGACAGCCCTGAATGAGAACTGGAGGACGAACATCTTGGAATGTCCTTTTATTCTTCAGACAACAAATGGTCAGGGGTTGAAAGTTCCGTTCACCAGTCCTTCCTGACTCATCCGTGGGCTTTTGTGCCTCTGATAATCAGAGGCCAGTGGCTTCTTGATATTAGTGTTTTAAAGGTACAAGTAGTGACATTTATTTCTATACAAAGAAAGGAGGGAAAATCGCCTCTTGTTCTTATTTCTGGCCATCACAGATATCCTTCTTTATAATTACTTGGGCTATGGCTATTATGGCCATCATTTTCACTATTTACTATTATGGGTATTTAGAGGCTCATAAAAATGTGAGCTTCCTCAATGCTTAAACAGCGCGAGAGATAAATCAGAGCTTTGGCTGACTGGCTGAAACCTGACTGGGAACAGCTGGATTGCTCTCTTGACTAAATATTTACAAAAGGCATGATTATATCACTGAGTGACACTGTGAGAATATAACAATTTATCAATCATCTTGTTTAACACCAATCCCCACAGGAAGGGCTGCTTACCCACTTAACAATAAGAATCTACTGTATGCTAATTAATTTACTTATTTTCACTTAAGGTTATTTCAGACACATTTGCCCTGGTGTTTCTGTAACAGCACATTTTACAGAAACCAAACAAATGTTTTATAGGGAAAAAGGAGGTGGGGGCCGAGCTAATCGCCCATCTTAGCTCACACTTGGTCTCCTGGGCTGGAGGCAGGAAGAGGGGACATGTTCAGGCTTGTCCCAGGGCCTGGCTGCAGATGCTGCTGCTGATTCTGGAAAGGATGAGGAAAGTGAAGACAGAGGCCAGCAATCTCTCGAATTTGAACATGGAAGTGATGCGCAGTTGTGTCTGACCACACAGCAGTCGCCTGCCAGGTGGACCTGTCAAAGTTCCGTCCTCCAGTGCCCTCAGCCTCCCACGTCAGGCTGGAAGAAACAAGTTGAGTGCACAGGATACAGCCACACAGACATGAGCCTTTCACACCGGCAGGGAGGAACTCTGGGAAGACACCTGTGAGGTCAACAGCATAGTTTGGCATCTTCCAGAGACTTCCCAGGAAACAGCAATAGGTAGCAAAACCAGAACACGAGGACCGGCCCGTAACAAGCCCAGGTGACAAGGTTTTGATCCTAAAAGAGCCCCTGATGCCTATGTGTTCTTACCATCTACAGAGGGAAGGGGCCAAGCTGTGAGCAGGACCCCAGATGACCAACAGGTGTTCCCTGGACAGGGTCTGAGCAAATCTGATAGGAGATGCTGAGCAGGGAGGATTTTCGCCTCCAGGTAGTGAGGAGGAGGGGCCTGTGAGGACAAAGGGGAGGGGCCTGTGAGGACAAAGGGGAGGAGCCTATGAGGGCAAGGGGAGGGGCCTGTGAGGGCCAGGGGGAGGGGCTCCTGCCACCATCCAGCTCCTCCAGGCTGCAAACTGGCTACCAGCCTCCCTTCAGGAAGGGGTCACACCAAGGACACACTCAGGCATGTGACCACAACTGAGCAGGGAAGGGACAACAGATGCAAAGGGAAGAGAAGGGGCAGGAAGAAGGAAACAGAATCAGGCAGGCGAGCTGGCACTTGTTTTGTAACACTACAGAAACAACCCAAGGGACAGGGTGCCACAAACTCAGCAGGACACTACAAGTTCATCCTCCTTCCAAGACTTTGAGAAAACTGAATCCACGTGAAAATGAGCAATAGAAAAATATTCAGGTCAATCCCCCTACAAAGTGACTATAAGAAAAAAATTTATAATATCAGAGTGGCATTCCTAAAGGCAATGGAATATGCCAGAAAGACATATCAAAAAATCCCCCAAAACTTCATATACTGTTTCAAAACAACAAGCGAGAAGACCTTCCAAAATGTAAATATAAAATGTGTAAAAACAACATAAATTGGAATGAGAAAAACACAGAAATTAAGGAATAAACTTATGAAAAAAAACACACAAGAAAAATCATTTCAGAAATAAAACTAAATTTTAAGGAACAGAAGAAAAAAGTAAATGCAACTAATGGTACCTTCTGAAGGTAACAAGGGATTTTTGATATTAAAAAGTTTATAAACAAGCCCACACCTGTAATCCCAGCAGCTCGGGAGGCTGAGGCAGGAGGATCTTGAGTGCAAAGCCAGCCTCAGCAAAAGCAAGGTGCTGAGCAACTCAGTGAGACCCTGTCTCTAAATAAAATACAAAATAGGGCTGGGGATGTGGCTCAGTGGTTGAGTGCCCCTGAGTTCAATCCCTGGTACACCCCCCCCCAAGAAAAGTTTATAAACAGATGTTAAAGATGCAAGAGAAGGTGACAAACATTGGAGACAACTGAAGGACATCTAACATATGGGTCTTAGTAAAGAGCAGAACAGGGCTGGAGTTGGGGCTCAGTGGTAGAGTGGTTACCTGGCATGTGTGAGGCCCTGGGTTCAATCCTCAGTACCACATATAAATAAAGAAAATTAAGTAAAGAGCAGAACAAATAATAAAACTATAACTCAAAAACACTTTCCTCAAATTAAAAGGAAAAAAGTACACATATTGAAAATTTTCTGACATTTGAGAATATAAATCCAGAATGATTAATACCAAGACATCAATAAATTTACTGGGCTTTAAGGAAAAAAATCATTTGAACATCAGTACGAAAGAGCCTGTCCTTTATAAAGGTTTCAGTAGATCTAATTTATCAACTAAATATCAACTTTTACACCAAAAGAATATAATGAAACATATTTAAGAGAGTCAAGAAACAAAAATATGAAACAGGATTTTATACCCAGCAAATCTGACCTTCAGTTTTAAAGGGCCCAAACTATTGCTAATATACAAAACTATGCAAGTACTGCTTCTTTCCTAAAGCATCTGTTGGAACACAAACACAGACAACCAGCATGACTGGAGGGATGTCAATGAAAAGATGGGATGAGAATTAAATATGCAATTATAGAACTAAAACTAAGTGAGGATTACAAAGAAGAGATTATAATGTAATAAATGCAATATCTAAAACATCTAGCATATATGTGTGTATACATGTGAATGTATTATAGTGTGTACTCTGTGTACTGTGTGTGTGTGTTTGGGCGTGTGTTACAGCCATTTTTTATGTGGGAAAAGAATAAGGATTTCCTATCTGGGGAGGAAATCTGGGAGGGATTTACAAGTTTCTGTATTCAAAGACTTGACCAGACTCAGATTTGATGACTTTGGGAAAAGGTAGGTACTATTATGCTCTTTCATCAATATGACAATAATGTCAGTTTTTTGTTTTTTAATAAAAAAATTATGTAACTATTTTTTAGTAACTTTATTAAATTGTCTTCAGTGATCAAAATCAGTGATGGTACTATGAGTATTTCTAGTCCTGGGGTTTTTTTATGACTTAAGATGAGATAAAGCAAATGAGCAATGGTACATTCCGATCCTATCAAATCCTCTGTCCTTGATGTGGAAGGGAAAAGCTACAGGTAAAACATCAGAGAGTTTAGGTAACCCTAGTCCTGAATTTGAATTGGATCATGCCCAATGAACTTACGAGGTATTCTATTTTTAAATAGAAGCACCCACACTGACACTGACATCTATGGCCTAGTTCTGTCCACTGGAGAAACCCAGAAATCATGAGCAATCCAGATCATGGTCTTATTTTAAAAGGGCAAAGAACTCCTTGTAGACAAAGGTGAGCAGGAAACGTGAAAACAAACCTGGCACCCCCGGACACATGGGACAGCAGGCCCACAGAGCTTCAGTGAGGACACCACATCACCATGGATTGAAAACCAACTTTTTAAAGTAGTCGTCTTCCAAAGATGACAGAGAACCAATGCTGTACGTAAGTAGCCAGGCACAGTGGTGCACACCTGTCATCCCAGCAGCATGGGAGACTGAGGCAGGAGGATCTCGAGTACAAAGCCAGCCTCAGCAACTTAGCGAGACCCTAAGCAACTCAGTGAGACCCTGTCTCTAAATAAAATACATAAAAAAGGGCAGGGGATATGTCAAAAAAAATTACATAAATAGGTAAGTAAAAGAAGGGAATTAAGCACTTATCCTGCCTTTTGCATGTGAACTGCACTTCTGGGTAACCAAGATCAGATGAAGAGAAACATCACCTTAGGAAACTATTCCAGTGTTAATGTGTTAATAAAAGTAAAATGGTAGAATTAGAACATCACCATTTTGCAACCCTGTAAATCAATGGATCTAGACACTAAGGACAAATGGTTGCTAACATCAGAAAAGAGTGGAAACAGGCATTTTGCTCCTCCCCATGAAAAGCACAAAGCCACCTATACTCTTGCCAAAGGGATCAAACCTCAGTGATCTGGCCTAAATTCAGCTGCTGATCACTGGGAATACAGAGGACAGAGGAGGTGTCAAATGCCCCTGCATACCCAAGCTACAGAATCTTGACTCTGGGGAACTCAACAACCATCTCCTCTATATACAGGTCAAGTATCCCTATCATGCTCCAGAAATGGAGCATGTGACCATTGTGACCAGAAATGTTTGGGATTTTGGATTTTTTAAGATTTTGGAATATTTGCATATGCATAATGAGATATCTTGGGGATGGGACCCAAGTGTAAACACAAAATTCATTTGTTAGATATGCACCTTCCACACATAGCCCAAATATACTTTTATAAAATATTCTTAATTTTGTGCATGAAACAAAAGTTTAATGGTGTGGAATTTTTCATTTGTGGTATCATGTTCACATTCAAAAACATTTTGGATTTTGGGGCATTTTTTATTTCCAATTTCCAGATTAGGAATGTTTAACCTGTATGAATTTAAAGGAAAAGAAAAGGCTGGAGAACAATGTAGAGCTGCTGAAAGGCATACTCAATAAATGCGATCCAGGACGCATAACTGAAAGACAAAACCATTCTCTTGTAAATGCAATGAAGTGCTTCTGTGAGAAGTCCAGGCAGCAGCTACTTTTGGCAGGAGCGGAACGAGAGCCAGGCGCGTGGAGGCACCTGGGATGTCTGGCAAAGTTCTATTTCTTGACTTGCATGGATTTACAAGAGTATTTGTTTATCCTATAAACTCTAGTAGGCTATTTGTGTTTATGCGGCTTTCTTTGTCTGTTTTATTTTACAACGAGCAAGTTTTAAAAAAATAATGCCAACAAAAAGATACACAAGCTTTTATTGTGTGAAGAATATGGGCATTTGAGTCAGATATGTCTAAATTTAAGCCTGATTATGGGGGCGGGGGGAAGCTGAGACCCTGAATCTCTCTGAGTCTCAG
>JAJEJO010004639.1:0-10551 GCA_020662805.1 Glaucomys volans
TGAGATGATTTGTTGAAAGTTAGAATTCTACTATGATAGTTCAATGGAATCATGCAAGAACAATTTCCTTTGAAAATCTTCTAAATATTTGAATGTTTTTTTACCAAAACCTCCTATCTCTCATCTCCTATTAATTATCATACTAGTGTTTATTTCTATGAACTCAAATTATATAGATCTTATATGTGAGAGATTACGTGGTATTTATTCTTTTTTTTGTGCTACAAAATGAGTAGATAAGACCATCATGATACATTATTAATTAGTTAATTGATAAAAAAATTGCCATAGATAATATTTACCTGGATTTCTTAAAAAGAATTCCTTGTATAGACCTAGGTAAAATGAAACATCTGGAACACTAAAAACCAAATGTGTTTAAACCAGTCTGTTAGCAGAAATTATAAGTTGCATATCAAGGGATACAGAAATAAAATATTGCTGACTTATAAATATTTTTGTAACCACCATTTTTCCCTCATTTAGAGTGATACTCTAGTCAGATGACATAAATTCTAATGAGTTTTAATTTTCATCTATTTCAAGCTATTTCTATTATTTTTCTTTTATCAACTATTTAAAGTACTTCTGAAAGCCTTAATAATTCTCAAATTTTCAAATAATTGGAGGACTTTCAAAGGAAATTATTGTTGCATTTGAATGATCATAGCAGATCTCTACCTTCAACAAATCATCTCAACTTAGTATTCATTAATTCAAAATTATTTTTAAAATATGTTAACATGACAATGACATTAAAAACTTAAGGGAACAGAAGATTTTTTCCTAAATTCTCCTTTCCACAATAATTTTAACTGAACATGATCTAGTCTCTTTTACCAAAGGAATGAGCTACAAATGTAAGACCAATAGTTTCTAAACCAGAATATTCTCTGCATTTGTCTCCTCTAACTAAACAGAAAATCAGTCATACTCTTATGTCAGGAAATTAATTTTGAACCAAGTTTTGATCATTATCAGTTAATATCCTATTTTTCTTTGACAAGGTCTTCCTTTTATCTTCTTTCCCATCTAACAGTTTAAATTTCAATGTTCTAAGGGCTACAGGAGACACTAGAATTCAGCAATACGAAGTTCATTTCTATTGTGCTCTGAAGTCCTACAAATAACTTAGGGATTAGATATAAAATAACAATGGGGACATTGTATCCCTAGAGACATACAAATTGGAACATTATTTTGCAGTACATTATTTTATGTTATTACAGCAGTAGATACAGGAAGTAGAAAAACTGCAAAAATAAGAACTACAGATTCTATCAGAATTATTCTAGTATAACCAGAGAGCTGGTTGAACAAAGAAGTCCATCTCTGTTAGGTCGCAAACTTCTCAAAACTGCCCTCTTTAACTTCTGTTTCAGAGAGGGGTCAAGAGTTTAGAATCACTGGTCCTAAAGCCCAGAGGATGACGAGGGAGAAGAATTAAACATAATTTTTTTCAATTAATTTTGAAGTTGTTAGTCCCTGAATAAGGGCAGATTTTTCTCATATAAAAAATGAATAAGAAGACAGCTTTTTTTAAAAAAAGGGAATCTGAAATGGTTTGGTAATGAGACTGAAAACTGACTCAATAAATACCATTCAAGATTTATTTTGAATAATATCTTTACTTGGGCAAATAAAATAGAAGTTGAAGAACTTGATGGTAGCATGTAAAGAGTAGGTAACATATAGCCCTATTAAATTTGCTCTTCAGAAGAGCTGTTTGTTTAATCAGTAAAGCAAGTTCAAAGTGATAGACCTTATCAGATTGAACCATAGAAGAATATGTCCATATCAACACTCTAATTCCAGTCTCAAACTTTATAGTGAATATACTTGCTACATTAATTTTCACTTTCTTTGAAGACTTAGTAAGGTCTGAATTAGAAATTCAGAATGAATTAGAATTTTTTCAGTAGAGCTAAACAAAGTGAAGGAGTCAGACACCCTGGAGCCTGAATGGCATGTGCCAGTAGCAATCTTGGGCAAACAGGAGAGGAAATGAGTAAACACAGAGTTATTCTCTCTTTTCTCCTAGGGATTTCTTCTGTTTCATATTCTGCAATTCTTCACTTTCAGCTCCTTGATGGATACCTTAAGTAACTTGGTTTACCCTTGAGCATTTTGTGCATATCAAATACCAATGTGTGTCCTACAGTCTGTCCAAACAAGGGATCAGAGGCAAATACTGTTAGGTCTCCTATGTTTACTGAGAACTACTTAGGCTTAGAAAATCTCAACTCTATGGCATGTCTTTCCTAGAGGCAAGATGGGATGTCAAAATCTAATCTAATCTCTAAAGCTAAGGGGGAAAAGGAAGACCTTGAACAGGGTCTGGTGATTCAAGAAATATGATATTTGATATAGACCCTGAGTTCATAGAAATACAAAAAAAGATGTAATTTTTAAAAATATTGCATGTTATCTTTTATGTTTATATGAAAAAATTCCTTTGTAGAAGATAGTAATCATCTTTCTCATTTTCTCTTCCCCTACTCTCGCAGAACACTCACTTTAATTCTCCAATTTCAATCTATTTTCTGATTCCTTTGGTCTTGATGCAATGCCAGGGGCTTCCTTCTCTGCTTTTCTAATGAATGGAGAGGCTGAGACAGTTCACCCTGCCTGTCTTTATCACCAGAAACTACAGCTCTGTCTTAATATAGTGTTTTTCTCAGGTCAGGTCACATTAGTTACATTGATAGACAGAAAATTCCAGGTTACCATGGACAAGAAGTGACTCAGGGGAGCATGGACTCCCTGTGGAGTCCATCATCCACCAGGGTAGAGACAATGGAGTGGAAAATAGCAGCAGTCCTTAGAATTTCCCTCCCCCGAGTGTTTAAATTAAAAATTTGACAAAGGGGATAGGAAAGAGAGATTTTTTTCCGTAAAATCTATTTCACTATAAAACTAATTTCATTGGGTACATGCCAGTTGATCAAAACTATTTAGAAATAGGCTTCTTACAGTACATTCTTTGAAATTCATGATCAGATGGGCTTCACATAACAATTTGTACTTGTGTGAGTACACATAATTCCTGTTTTCCTATGAGAAATGTAATGCAATAATTTCTCTCATAATGCTACACTTTTCATATTTATGATTCCAAATTTCACAGAATATATTATTTACATTATATTCAATAATTCACTGTACCATTCTGCAGTTCCTGAGTATAATTGTGGGGGTTTTTGTTTTGTTCCACTTATTAGGGAAAACTTTGAAGATCAGTTCTTTATACCAGCTTAATAAGAACATAATAGAAAAAAAAATAAAAAAGGAAAAAAAGGACCTAGCATCCACTGCTCTGAATATTATTCTGTAAATAAATTTGCAGAGAGAATTTTATAATCCCTCACTTTACCTCCATACATGGGGATATTTTTCACATTCCTTTATTTATTTGATCAGTAAATAGGTATCAAATAATACTCTTGGGACTAACAAACAAGATCTGTGGTGTTAGAAATATTTGATGTACTCCAAGAAATCATCAATAAAAAATAATTAAACATTTTTTCAGGAAATAAACAAAAAGTTCTTGATAGAAGAGGTTGATGTGATACAAACTGACCAACCCTAGGAGGAACATAGTGATGACGGTCAGGGAAGATCTCTGTGATGAGATGACACTCAAACTGAGACCTAAATGATAAGAATAAATCAAATTTTCAAAGAACTGAGGAGGACAATTGCAAGAAAAAAGTATCACACATATGAGGTACAGCATCCCTGGGGAAAAAGCCTTGCAGCATTGAGGGAGGTGGAAAAGGTGGGATAGTTGAACATGGAAAGCTAACAGAGTGTCCTCAGAGGAGGTTAAAGGGAGCACAGGCAAGGCCATTTAGAACCTTACCACTGGAAAAAAAACAAAGTTCAATCTGGTAGGAGCCAGTGTCCAGAGATTTGTAATTTGATGTCCTCTATAGAGAACTGATAAAGAAGGTTAAATTTGGAAACAAAGCTGATTGTAAGGTCACTTTCAAAGACCAGGTTAAGATTATGTTAGGTTTAACGTAACTAAAACTTCCCCCATTCTGTCTCTATCTTCTGCATGTTTATGGAGTTTTTTCAATGGTTCTATACATCCCTGTTGGCTACAAACAGCATCGATTTGCTGATCATTTCCAAGCTTATATCACCGTCCCTGACTTATAAGCTGAAATAATAGCTTCCCTATTCATCTAAAAATTCGATATCTCCTTGTGGCTATGGTTTATGAATCAACCATTATACTTCTAAAGCCCATTCTTGAACTCCAATATCCATAATCCCCATAAATGTTCACTTCTTTGTAAGTTGCATGAAAATATGCCTATTTACACAAGCATCTAGGATTCAAACCTGTCTGAAGATAATTAAGGAGAGCATTTTTTTTGTATAAAACATGGCTGTTACGGAAGAATACTGAAGTTGTTGCTGGGCATGGTGGCACATTCCTATAATCCCCGTGGTTCAGGAGGCTGAGGCAGAATTATTGCGAATTTAAGACCAGCCTCAGCATCTTAGCAAGGCCCTAAGCAACTCAATGAGACCCTGTCTCTAAATAAAATATAAAAAAGGGCTGGTGACATGATTTAGGGGTTAAGCACCCTAGAGTTCAATTCCCGGTAATAACCACAATGAAAAAAAAAACCAAAAAACCAAAAAACAAAACAGAAATAATTCTTCTTTCTTGACATGTGTTATTTGTTGCATCTGTTAGGTAGATAGGCAGAGATAGACAATAGACCATTGGATGTACTGCCCTGCATTAGAAAGGTCAATTATGGTGATGTTCAAACTACCAATGTAGAGTTAGTTCTTAAAACTGTAAGAAAGAAAGAAAGAAAGAAAGAAAGAAAGAAAGAAAGAAAGAAAGAAAAGAAATCACTATAACACTGTAAGATTGTCAGTGCCTAGCTCAATTACTCAGAAATTAAGAGGGAAAAATAAATAAATTTCAATACTCAAACCTAAAGTATACAATTAATGGGTAAATAGAAATGGGTTGAAGTAATAAGAAAGGATTCAAGAGGAACTTAAATTAATTTTGTAAAAATATAATTTTGAATAACAGGAAACTAAAAAACAACAACAAAAACAGCTTTTATATATTATGATCATTTAGATAAACTAAATAAAAGACAGAATATAGAAATAATGAAAAATGAAACTCTTCACAGCCATGATTTTATAAAATTTCTTTGAAAATATATTCATCATATTAACAGAACAATAGAAAAACACATCAAACTGGCAGTTCCAAATGAATTTTTAAAAGCAAAAGCTCTGTGAAAATACACTGTAAAGAGGAAATGAGGTAAAAAGGCAGATCTTAGTTCAGAGGGGGCATATAATTACAAGATAATACAACAAATAAGAAACAAATACATTGGAATAATTGGCATAACCTAATATGTATTTCAAGAAACAAAATATCAGAATTATTTAAAAGAGGAGAGTGGAAATGTTAAAGAAAGTTTAATAATTAGAAAGATAATAATTGATATGTAAGACAACTTGGAGAGTCATAAAAGGAATAAAGGGTATATTTACATTGGAAAATGGAACAAATGAAATAGAAGCTGTTTAAACATTTTTTTCAGTATAAAAATTATTTTTTTATCCAAGGCATGTGTTGGTGAAGTTATAAAAGAACACAATGAAAGGATGATATAAATATACAGGTTAATGTTCAACTCAACAAAAGGAAACACATTAAAGTCTCAGAATGGCAGTTGAACATTAAAATAAAAAAGTAATAAGAAATCTTTTATTATTAGGTTTAAGCTTTTCTGATGGGAAAAAGCGTGACACAAGACCATACATTCAGTGTAGTGAAGTGTTTGCATATTGAATTATATAACGTCTGTAGTATGTGTCTAAATAATTAAGGAATTACGAAAATTATAAGGGAAAAACAGAAGCAAAACTACATATCAGTTGATAGAGTCAACTTTGTGTCACTGTGAACAAAATACCTGGCAAGAACAACTTAGAGGATGGAAAGTTTATTTTGGTTCATGGTTTCAGATTTGATCCATGGTTGGCCAAGTCCAATGCTTTGGCCCAAGGTGAGGTACAACAGGATGGTGCCATGGCAGGTGAAGGGAATTTGCTTACGACATGGCAACCAGGTAGCAAGGAGAACAAGGGAAATGGGTCAAAGAATCCTTCCCAGGCATGCCCCAATAACCCACCTCTCCAGCCTCTACCCACATGCCTATAGTTACCACCCAATCAGCACATTCAGTAGTTTGGACTGATTATGTTACTGTTATTACAATCCATTCATTTCATCTCTGATTATTCCTGCGTTATTACAGCAACTTCAAAAGGACACCTCATATCCAAACTATAACACTGACACATGTGGATGTATTATAATATTTTTTTACACTTGTAAGTGTTCATATATTCCATAATAAAAGTGTTAATATAAATAACTAGCAATTCAAATTTCAATTCAAGAAGATTATCTTGATGTTTTACTGCCTAGAGAAATATTTGAATTCTTAATGTGGAAAAAAGAGTTTACCAGAATTCAGGAAGGCTAGCATGTGGAGAAGAACACCATGCATGAGATTTCCATTTCTGTAGAGAGATAAAGCCATCATAAGAAGTCAGAGTAAGGAAGTGGGTGGGCATTCAGGGGAGTGACACTCCAGCTGTATGCTCTTCTGCATTTCTGTTTCCCTTCAGTACTTACTGACTGAGTCAAGGCAGAAATCAGAGAGAAGGAGGACCTGTTGACGCAGTCTGCTACAATTGGACTCAGAGAAGGGTTGATCTGGATCTCATCAAGTGAGACATTCAGGATTTCATTTATGACCTAGGTTGCAAAAGGATTTGTCAGTGGAGGAGTCTGTAATTGCTTTATCCCTCCCATTGTATATCTGAGAATTATATAAGCCATGTGGCAAATGCATGAATCTGAACTAACCAATGATACTCCTCCCAGTTTGGAGTCCTTCATCAATTGATGCTGTCACTGGGATGTAAATTAATCCTAAACAAACCAAATTCCAAGTTTATCCAGTGCCAGTGAAGACAGTAAGGTTAGATAATTTTTCTGGTAATTTTATGAGGGGAGGAGGAAAAATGGAAATGTGAAGGATTTTGGAGATCAGGTATACATTCATTCCATAGACTATCAGTTGATGGTGAATTTCATTAGTAATTAACTAAATTTTCTTTATGAGAACTATTACATGAATTTATCAATTCCTGTAAAAACCAGTAATTGGAAATTCCACCGCAATGAGAAAATCTTGATCACTTAATAGTTTGAATGACAACCCAGTTGCATGGTTCACTCAGCTAGTAGGCATTTAGAAATCAATATGGTCAAAAACAAGAGTGGGGGTTTTGTTCATTGGCTCAAAGCTTTTATTTATAGTCAGATGAAATTGACCTAATATGTTTTGTAGGGAAGTGAGAAAGTACCACATTCAAGAATCAAGAGATTTGAGTGGTAACATTGAGTCTATGGCTTATTGTATGATTTTGAGGAAGACAATTAGAACAACCATGTGACATTTTATTCAGTATTTTTAAATAGAACTAAAATTAAGTCATTCCTACTTCTTAGTTGGTAGAACCTATGCTATCCCACGTTTATGTCCTTAATTAGTCCCTCCTATTAGTAACATCATGTTGAAAATTCTTTACTGCAGTCTCATATGCTGGATGTAAAATAGTGTTTTCATGTCGTATTGCATTACATCAGTTATTCTAGTCAATAGTTGATACTCCTCAAAGCCTTCATTCCTCTATACTCCTAAGTTGCAATGTCCTGCTGCAGTTTGGAAGTGTTGGAGAGAGGACCTTGGGAATTGCCATAAGCTGAAATGTTGGCACTGGCCAAGTTACAGCTAGTGCCTTGTGTTAATCCGGGGGTCTCATGTCTCTGAGGAATGAAGGAAAGAAGCCTTATTAACTCATTTCGATCTTGCTTGCTCTGAGAAAAAGAATGGTCAGTCATGGCAAGAGGAACTGTTGTACCAAGTAGTTGAGACGTGGGGAAAATAAAAGTGGAAAGAAATAGGTAAACACAGAAGTTAATTTGAGAGGCAAAAGAAAGGAAGGCAAACATCAAAAGTGTGAGGAGCCCAACTGCTTAGGAGGCTGAGGCAGGAGAATTGTGAGTTCAAAGCCAGTCTGAGCAAAAGTGAGGCACTAAGTAACTCAGCAAAAGTGAGGCACTAAGTAACTCAGTGTGACCCTGTCTCTAAATAATATACAAAATAGGGATGGAGATGTGACTCAGTGGCCAAGTGCCCCTGAGTTCAATCTCAAACTGTAAGGATGACACAGAAAGTTGTTCAGGAAAGGAGTAGTTCTCTATGTGGTGAAGAACAGTTATCACCAAAATATCTTTATTGTTCATATTCATGCCTGGAAAATCTAACTCAGACTCTGACTTTACAGACAAACAGGGCTCATTTAAGGTGCCCTAGACGTTAATGTCCATGGATATGTTGTTTACACAGCATGAAGGTCTGTTTTCATGCATAACGTAGAAGGGATTTCAAAATGAAATTGGAATTGCAACAGATCACATTCAAGGTCCATTCAATCCCACCTTTCAATGTTTTCTAACACTATTTTAAAATTAGAGCTCAGAGGTCTTGACACCAATTTATAAGTCCTTTAGATTTTCAAGTTAATGAACTAATGTCATAAACTCCACCTGTTCTTCTGAGGAATGGAGGAAGACTCCACATGTCTATGAGGATGAGTACAAAAATACAGTGTCAGGAGCAGTAGGAATTGGTGGTGGACTCAAGCAGTACTGAAGTATAAGGGGTCGTGGAATAGCAGGAGGGTCATCCTTGGTGAATAGAGATGTTGTATAGTGAATACATAAATTGTGGGAATTTCAGAACACAAATGTGACTGATCAGGTTCATAGCCCTCTGAAGTCCCAAGGAACCCAGATTTTTTTTTGGTGGAAATTTCCATTCTTTCCTGAACATATTCTTTTTCCTTCATAATTGTTACTAACTGAATACAGTAAAGAGCACATACAGGTAGAGTCATGATAATTATTAGAGGAATTTGGGTAGAAAAAAAGAAGTGATTCATACCTCTGACCATGTTGGGTCTTCATTGGGTGACACTGACATTCTCCACAGGTGGCCACCTACACGACATTGTGCAATGCACATGCATGCTGCTCATCTCTATGAGAGGACACTGCATTTGTGTCCATCTCCTCCAAAACCCTTCCATTAGGTATCACAGGACTGCTGCTGCTGCTGTCCCTGTTGCCTCCTTGTCAGCAGCAGCATTTTGTGGTCACCTTGTATGGGACGTGTTAAGTATCTTATGTACAATGTTAATATTTTTCTGTTTAATTTTTTATTTAGTTGTATGTTTTAATATTTCACACAGAAGAAAGGACAAATGTTTGAGGCAATGCATATACTAATTTTCCTGATCTGATTGCTCTACAATATCTCCTTTAATTCCTGGCACTATCCTGACAAACTGTTATATTCAGTAGGCAAAGGATCAGAAATTGGATAAACATTGCTTTCAGACTATAACCAAGGCAGTATGACTGCAGAGCCAGATAAACTGAGTGTTAATGAGCTAGATGATGGGCAGACACCTCCTTAATTCCTCTTCAAAAAGTTACTGAGAGAACTAAACATGAATGAAACTGGCCTCCAGCTCAGATATCTTCCATCATTTAATTTTACTTCATATTTCCTCCATCCTGGCAGTGTGAGACAGAGGTTGTAAGAACAAAGGAATGGTCTGAATTGACTGAGCAGTGAGAGAGAAAAGACAGATTTCCTAGTTGTGATTTTAGCTGAGCTACTGGAAAGAAATCACAAAGAAGAGAGCAGATTTGGAATTCTGGCACTGATGGTGGTCGGGAGTGTGAACATAGAAGGACAAATAGTCACACAAGCATAAGAAGAAGAGAGCAGCATGTGGGGAAGGTGAAGGCAGACAGTGGGAGGAGAACAGCAGGGCTCTGAGTATTCGGGTATGCAAAACGTGGGTAGAATTTGATTATATTATGAATAGTTAGAAAGATTAAATGAATTTCTGGCATTTGTTTGATTAATTGATGAAAGGATTTTATATTTTCTAGAAATTGTCGTTGCTAAGCACTGCAGGCCAATAGTTGTTGCATTTAGAGCTCATCCACGTGAGAATTAAGGAGATTAAAAGATACTGAGATCCTCAAACTCTCAGAAGGCCAAAGTAGAATTTCCAAGATAGGAAGATGCTCAGTTATTTACTTATGATGGGAAGTAATCTATCTCAAGTATTGTAAATTTTCATGTCAGCATTTTAGTGAGCATGTGTGCTTTGCAAGTGATTCACAAGTGGAGTTTAAAGAAGCCATTTGTTTCTTAATTCAGAGACGTTTTCCTTGACCACAGAAGTAGGGAAACTCTTTTTTTCTTTTGGTCTGTACACAAATCATCTCATGTCATATAAGATGTCAAGAAACTCAGTCTGGTTCTTCTTAAGGTGTGTGTGTTTGTGTGCGTGTGTGTTTGTGTATGAATTCTGTAAATGTACATTGCCAGTGTTCTA
>JAJEJO010004640.1:0-31825 GCA_020662805.1 Glaucomys volans
AAAAGGGAAAGTCCTTGAGGCTTTTGATCAATTTGAAGTCATTGGCTCATGAATCCAACTGGACCTAACCTCACCTTCTGTCTCCCTCCACCCTGGAACCCATTCTCAAGGTCTTTAAAAGCAATGGCCACAGCCATGGAGTCCCTACTTGAATTGCTGGTCCTTGGTGCTGCGCGTCTTGGCCAGGAAGCGTTCCGCCAGCTTCTCCAGGTTGCGGGAGTAGTCCATCTCAATCTCGGCCTTCTTCCGAAAGAAGTCCTGCAGGTCCTGCAGCAGCTGCACCCGGAGCTCACACTGCTGGTCCAGGCATTTCATCTGCTCTGTGAGCTGAGCCCGGATCTCTGCAACAAAACAAAGAAAAAGAGTCAGGTGGCCAGCCCTACAAAAACACTGTACACCCTGACATTGGCCCAGCTTCCATTTTCTTGTTTCTTGTACTCTGGGGATTTCAAAACCCTTGATCAACAAGCCTAAAGTCTAAACTGTCAAGGCATATCCCAAAACTTCCACTAACTCCTTATGGACCATTGAAGAACACTGTGAATTAGAAATGTGCTGAATAATTTAGGAAAAATACTTATTGGACATAGTAATACTCAGAGCTGAAATTATTAACCAATTTATTGTTTCTGACACAGTGCCAGAACTTGGATTCTCTCTTAGCAAAGAAGTCCAAATAAATTATTGATCAACTGCCTTATGAAGTAGGTACTACCACATCCCCATTTAAAAGATGAGAATACTGAGTCTTGAAGAAGTTAAACTAGTAAGTAGTAAAGCCGGGATTCAAACCAGACAGATTAACTTTACTTTTTATACTTCTCCCATCATTTCAAAATGTCTTTCAGCATCTTCATAAAGTAGAGTAAGGGTCAGGATATTTTAATGGTGGTGGAAAGGAACCTGTCAAATGGTGACCATCAAGAAGGAAACAAGCACCATGACTTCTGGGCAAGTGAACCATTTAACGTCAATCATTTCATAATTTCTAATATCACAGAATGTGAATTGGGATGTGGGGGTAATACTAGCACTTGTGAGGCCCTGGGTCTGAACCCCACAAAATAACTAATTTTTTTTTAAAAGTTGACTTGGAAAGAGATCTTCTTTCACAACAAATACCACTCATATCTCTGTTGCTTCATCCTCACGGAGGCTGCCTCAGAGCATCTGTTATGTCAGAGCTATACATACTTCTGGTTAAGCTCTAGCCTGGCAGAACTCGGGCTAATCGGTCCGAGCATACACCGTCTCCATGGAACTGCAGCAATGGCAGCTCCAGATGCAACCAGATCTGCCTTGAATGCAACACTGCATGTTTGACTGAGAAGAGATCTGGCACTCCCAGAAAGTAGCCTGCCAATGCCAGAGCGCATTTCAGCTCAGAGAAGGCCTGCAATGTGAATCCTGCTGATGCCATGTCCCAAGCTCCATCTCAGAAGGGAGTCATTTCTTTCATCCCCTCCCCCTGTAGGCATGCTCAGCTTCAAGTGTGTTGGGATACGACAGTGACACCAGTTCCAGGGGAAAGAGCACCTATGTTATGTCTTTCTTTATGCATGTTCCAAATTCATTTCCCAAATGTATAGTCACAACAATGTTTGTTGTGTATGCTATGAGGCATAGCAATAATAGATGCAGGGGAGGATGTCTTCCTAGAGCTTCCATTGGAGCTGCAGATAACTCAAAGGCAAATCTAGCATTGGGGTACTAATGCTAAAGCAACAAGGATGGGTAAAGGCGCATTTGGCTTTGCTTTGGCTTAGCTTGGGGCCATAATCTAGCCCCATCTTCATTTTGGTCTCTGTTTCTATAGCTATCAGTATGCAACATACTACTATCTGGTCCTTTGTGGGTGATCTGTAAGTGCATTCTACCTCTTCATCCCCAGGTCTCCCCCTTGCCAACCACCAGCAGCCCCCAGCATTGCAGTAACCTCACCTGAACTGAAACTGAGCACCAGAGGATTGTTTCAAGCAGACAAAAGTCTGCACAGAAAAGTCACCTAGGTCATCACTCATCAGAGCTCTCTTGTTCTGTGTATTTGGGAGTCTGATTACAAGGGTACTGGGAGGAAAGATCTGCAGAGGTCATGTCAGGCACCTGGTTCTTGCCAGAGACTTCTGGGTCTCAAAAGCAAAAGCCCCTTGTCAAGACTGTTCCTAGAAGCATCTGTCCCCTTTCTGTCTTAATGAAAAGCTAGCAGTAGTAGCCATGGGGCAAGCAGATTGTGGGTGGAGATAGCATCCAAAAGGCTCCTTGGTAGTCTTTAGAACTTGTCCCTTAACTAAGAACCACCTCTTAAGGTAAAATAACTCTCTAGGTACCTAATCAGGAGCAAAGGTATTAAGGGAGGTAGAAGCGGAGTGAGGCTGTCAGGCCCCTGAGAGTCTCCTAGGATTCACCCAAGACTTTGCCTCAATAGTCTCACTAACTAGGGGAGTAGAAAGGAACATCCTAGATTGTTCTAGCAACTCTAGGCAAAGTCCTATGATACCCATGAAATTCCAGAAGTAGGTCACTTCAGAGTTGTTCTGTCCAAGAACCAAGTACATCATAGGGGACCTCTAAAATATGTGAACTAGTCTAAGACACCCCCAAGCACACCTAGCCAGCATGGAATCCCACCTGACTTCCTCAGGTGCCTCAGTGAGTGGGCAGCATAGCATGAACTGCAGCCCATCCTCAGGCACCCTCTCTGGACCCTTCTGGGAAGGGTGCCTGTATTTACTGGACTTGCATACACATCATCTCATTTAATTCTCAAAACTAGCCTATAAGGGATCTCTAATTATCCTGAGTTAGTGAGTAATTTAGCAAAGGGTCACACAATTAGGCACATGGCTAAAACTAAATTAATGTTTGTCTGACTTGTCAAAGAGGTTGACAATGGGGCAGAGAAACAAAAGAAATATAGCACCAGCATGGAGCCCCTAAAGATATTTCTGGGTAAGTCATAGTGACTGTGGCCCTTGTCCTGGATTTTCACTTCCTCCACCTGCCAGTTGAGGGGTAATTTGGGCCCCTAGAATTGAGCGTGCAGTAGCCCACTGACTCACAAGCTAGCCCATATTTTGACTAATCCACAAACAGACTGGAGCCCTTCCCTGCTTCCTTCTGGGGCTTTGGAGGAAGTGTTTTTCTTGTCCTGTGGTGTGCCAGTATGTCCAGAAGACAGAGAAAGGGAGAAAGTGATAGCTATACCCCATTCAGGAAAAGAAGAAGTTCTGCTAATAGATACCACCTGCCACCGTGACTTATGTGTGATATGACACCACTGAGCATCTCCCCTTCCTGACAATTCCCCTTCTCTTTCTCGAAGGAGAAATCCTCCGTGCTACCATCCTTAGAACATTTACATGGAAATTAAGGGAAACTCTGGTAACCCCCACTCCTAGGCCCACAGCTCTAAGACAGAATGGCTGTTCTGTCCAGAGCAGAATGTGCCACTTCAGGCTTTGCTGCTGCCACTACTATTGCTGCTGTTGCGAAGACAAACAATGGTCCCCAAGAAGGCAGCTGTGCCAGCCCCGGTCCTCTGTCCCTGTATATAAGGGGCAGGAAACAATAGGCCACTGAATGCCAACATGCCTGGGCCGTGTGCCCAGACTGGAGGCTCCTTTGCACCCTAGCCTACCAACAAGCCACAAGGGCAGAAAGAAGAAAGGGGCAATTTATAAAAACATACAGGAATTCCTCACAGTTCCCTTGTGTACTCAGGCAAGAATGCACGCGCACATGTGTGCGCACTCAGAGACACCGTTCACACCACCCACACTGTGCTTCACCACGCCAACTCAGGAAGGCTTTCCAAATCCACTTCACGGCTGATGAGAAGTCCTGAGAGTGTGGGGAGGATGGGGCCCTTGTAAGTTCGTTCCCTAGAATTGCATGGGAAAATAACAAGCTTTTACCTTCTATAAGCAACTGGATCTCGGGGATATAAAAAAATTCCCCTAGCATGAACTACCTGGAGGTCCACACCAAAAATGACTTCCCTGGGCACCCAACAGAGCCCATGTATTCAGGAAATCTCCCTGACCCATTCTGTATGGTGACAAAGGAGAACAAGACAGGGTCTAAGTCCTATCCTAATGAAGCATGGTTTGACAAAGCAGAAAGACAAGAAAGCCAAAAGTCTTGGTGTTGCTTTGAATATTCTTGACTACAACAAAGCTCCAACCTGAAGACCTAAGATTTAAATGTCATCAATAGCAGAAAGAAAAGAAATAAAGCAAAAAGCTCCCTCCCACCAAAATCCAATGCCCTCTCCTTATTGATTTTTTTTTAAATACCTGAATTAAACTTTTGATTCATTTGCAAGAGGACCAAAGGTTTTAAATGGGTTTCTTGAGAATGAGAGTTCACTGATATTTCATTCAAAGATTCAAGTCAAAATTTAACCTCGCTGTTTTGCAATTAAGATAGTGGTGTTGGTCACACAACCTAATGAATATACTAAAAAACACTGTGCTGCACACTTTGAAAAAAATAAATTTCATGATATATAGTTTATATTTCACTAAAAAAAAATAGTTTTAAAACTTTAACAACCACACAGCACATTTTGTGGAGTACCATCCTGCCAACTAAGGGGGAAATGGCCCCAACAAACAGGCACTGAAAGAAGGAAGGAATTCTTGGTTTCTATTTCTCCATTCCTAGGAGTTAGATCAGTTCTGTATTGAATATTCCTAAACAAATCTTGGAAGCTGCCCCTCTGGATAACGGCTTGGCCATAACATTGAACTTCACTGGCAGGCAGATCACCATTCCATCATTTCCAAAGGGTGTCAGATCAAAACCTGGCAGGGAGTGATTTTTAAGCATGAGTTCTAACCCAGGATCAGCAGACATACCCAACAAAGCTTCCCTTGGGGACTTCTGCCTCCCTGTCCATACTTGGCCACAGCTGATATCCTAACTACACCTGTCCTGGAAGTTCGAAGGACGCAAGATACCAAAGGATCACAGCAAGGTTGCGACTAGAAGAAAACCAGCCCTAATAGGATACTGATCATTTAACAAACACAGACAGAGCCCTGATGCACCAACAACCATACAGCCTCTAAATTATAACATCTGCCAATGCAGGTGCCACCGTCTTCTAAAAATCCCTCACTTCAGAGAACAACCAGGAAATCCCTAGGAATCCACGTGGGGACTGTGTTCAGCCTACTGCTTTCAATCCTCAGATAGTGCTTATTTCTTTCCCCCTTCCAAAATTCATCTCCACATTCAGGAATTTTCGCTAAGCCTCGAATCCTATATTTCTAAGGAGAGAATGGGGAAGGAGGATAGTCCAGGAAAGTCACACAGGCACATCCTTTCCTTTACACCTTGATGTGCCAGTACCTAGGGGGCAGGGGCTGTGGCTCCCACAGGCTCTGTTGCAGCGTGGAGCATGAGATCAGCCCAGGTTCCCCATTGGGAATCTGGTCTGACTGCCAGTCTTTTTCCACAAAATCTGCCTCACCTGCTTTTAGCCCTTTCACAAACACATGACATCACCTCAGCCATCTCAGGAATATTAATTCCCAGTACCTTTCCAGCAGTGTTACATAAGAAAACAATTGAGGCTTTCATCAGGCGCTACCCTTCATATCTCTTACCAAGACTTCTTATCACCACAGTAATCAGCCCCTCTGAAAACTGTCCCCCAGGAAACCAAATGCCAGAAGGCCCTGCCAAGTCTTGCTCTTCACCCTGCTGCTGTGCCTTTCTACAAATTTAGTAATGGGAGGGTTCTTAAAAACCCTTGCTGGACAAATATGAGAACCAGAGTCTGGAGAAAGAAAGAGGATCAACCAAGACCACACAGCTATTTAGTTGCAGATCTGGTACTGGGAAGCAAGTCACTGGTTCCCAAGCCAACGTTCTTTCTTATTTACTCTTGGGAAACACTTAGAGTACCCTCTGGTAATACAATGACAAAAGTTCTCTTGAAGTTAGTATGTTATTGGGGAAGAAACAAAAGACCTATAGCAAACAAGGTGAAATAATAACATAAATAAATGAGGTATACACACAGTGACTCACTTTCAGTGACTGACACAATTACTTATCTAAGAGTAGTTGGTATTCCAAGAAAAGGCCAGCAAGTTACTTTCAGTAAACTAAAAAACAGCAAATATTCTTCAAAGATTGTGTCTGATAATCTTTTTCCTCATAACTTTACTGAACAAGGCCTAGACATACTCATAGACATGAGATACTTCAAACAACTGATACCTCCACAATAGTTTTTCATTTCTTACATCCAAGTCTTCCCCACTCTTTGTTCACATGCTTTTGGTAAAACCTGTTCCTCTCCTCTCTCCTCCAAAGATGGTAGTCATTACTTCCAGGCCTTGGCTGGGAGCTATAAGACTTGGTGACAATGAGCATCTGAGACAGCTGCCGCCATCTTGCCATTTGTGAGGGACAAGCCTGTTTGAAAATGCAGCTGGCCCAGAGAAGCAGGGCTGAGAGATGGGGAAAAGGAAATGTGAGTGCCTGAATTAAGTCATGGCCAGAAGCCAGCTCTATCCCTGGAACATTTAGTCACACTAGCCAACTCATTCACTTTTTGTTTAAAGTATTTTGCTTTGAGTTTTTGATCACTTGCAAACAAAGAAGTCCTAATGGATAAAGTGAGGGATTCTAAAGTATTAGGAAGTATAAAGATCCAGTTCTAGAGGAATCTACAATTTAATTGTGAAGACACAATCAAAACATATTTTAAAAAATTTTATAAATGTAATATAAATAGTTTATGTTATTATATACTGTAAGCACATGGGATTAAGAATAAATACTATCAGGAAGACTTCCGAGGGATAAGAAAGATCAATGAGAACTAATATTACTGAAGCAAGGCTTCTTGAGGAAGATCCACTCCTTGAGAGAAAGAAATCTGTCTTTTTCCTAATGTCCTCCTAGGACCCAGAACAATACCTGGTATATAGCAGGCCTCCAAATATGTGAAGGAAAGAGAGGAAGGAAATAGAAGTCGGAATGAGTACTCTGAGGGTAAGTGGAAATTTCATAAATGAAGGGTGAGGAAATGATATTGCAGAAGATAAAACCTAAGCCAGCAGATAATCTGAGCATTGCCTCTTTTGGGGGTAGTGAGGATGGCCTGACTAGAACACAGTGACCAGGGGCCTTGGATGGCACAAAGGTTCCAGTGGAGGAGGAGCTGATCTAAAGGTCAGCAGAGTAGCTGGAATTCCAAGCAGCCAGAATGGTGCTAGGGTAAGTTTATGTCAGGGTGAAAATAATAAACAGATTCATGAAGATCACCTTGGAGGAGGTCTATGGGACAGGTCCCTGGGCCTTCCTAATTAAGAGATGGAGTAAGCATTCATGACCAATATGGATGAATGGTAGGGAGGTCAAGATGAGCAGAATTCCCTGAGTGGAAAATCCCTGTACATACTCACATTGATCCTTAGCAATAACACATACTTTAGAGCCTATGATCCTCAAACTAGTGATTCCAAACCATCCTGTCCTGGACAGTGTTGGGCAAACTGGATGGGTAAGAGAGACACCTGGGTTCAGAGGTAAGAGCAGTTTAGGAGGAGGGAAGGGTTGTGTGACCTGGGTCCTGGCCTCCCTGGCTTTCCTTGTCTATAGTTCCCTCTGTTGGGCTGTAAGTTTAGACATCTTCAAAACTGTCTGCCTTGTGCAGCAGAATGTCCCAAAGCTATGAAAAAAAGACCCTCTCTCCCCTTACACGAACTCCATGCTACCTAAAAACAATGCATACAGCTTTGTAGACAAAGTGACACCAGCCAATGAGAAGGAGGAGGAGAAAAATGGTCCTATGAGTTCCAAAGGACGCTCAGTCATTCATTAACTTTCCAACCCCCATGGGAAGGCAAAGAAAGCAACCTCATAAAGCCGATGAGGCGGGAGGGTGTGCAGGGCGCTAGCTCAATGAACTTTAATCATTGCGATTGCTCTGGCAGGCCGCCGTGGCTTTCAAGTGACTCAATAGCAAGTCAGAGAAAAAAGGCTCCCAGAAGAACAAGCTGCCACATCAAATGCCAAAGTAGTAATTTTAACTCGTAGGCCTTGCCGGAGATGTTTAAGAAACAGAATTCCCAAGGTCCAAAATTGAGAATTAACTCATACTACAAACTAAAGATGTGGAAGGAGAAGACCAAGAGCTCCTCTGGGAAATATCACCTAGTGGGATGCCCTGACTGCTGGCTAAAAACAAGCTACAAGTCAGTTCCCGAGGACCACAGTAACCCACAGCACACCCAGCAAATATTTATCTAACACCATCTCTGTGCAAAGATCCTGGTGACTAATCATTGGAACACACATGAATGCAAGACATTTACACAAGAAAATGTAAGACATTGTCTCACTCTCAAGGAACTTATAATCCAACTGGGGGGAAAGGGAGGATAAATGCAAAAGTACAACAGTGTAACACTCTGGCAAGATAATAGTAACCAACTAGGTTCAGAGAGGAGTGAACCTGAGTTAGTCTTGAATCCTTGAGTTAGAAAAGATTCAAGGAAAGTGAGAGTAATGGAGAAAAGAGCACTGGAGTTTGCAAAGCAAAGGTAAGGAGGCAGAAATGGGCAGGTGATGCTCAGCAGGCTCTGAGTGCGGCTCTGTGGCTTGGAGATCTACATAGAAAGATGTGAAGGTCAAAAAAGCAGGCAGAAGCCAGGTGTGGTGGTGCACACCTGTAATTTAAGTACTCGGGAGGCTGAGGCAGGAGGATCCCAAGTTAAAAGCCAGCCTCAGCAATTTGGCAAGGCCCTAAGCAACTTAGTGAGACCCTGTCTCAAAAATAAAAATAAATAAATGAATTAAAAGGGCTGGGGATGTGGCTAGGTAGTTCAACACCCCTGAGTTCAATCCCTGGTGCTGAGGAAAAAAAAAAAAAAGGCAATCCAGGGTTAACAGAGAGGGCCTTGCATGCTCCATGAGCAGAAGAGATACAAACACAGCCCAACAGGGCTCTGGTCACTGGATAAAGCAAGAGTCTTAGAAATCAGGACAGCCCAAGGAAGGTCAAAGCACAAGGGGGGGGGGGGGGGTCAAAACTCAAGGAATTAATTTCCTACCAAATAACTCCAGAAAAGACCAAATGCCAATTCAAACCAGTCCACTCTCTCAAAAGACAATGGTAAACCATATGTTGCTCAAGGCGCCAGCACAAACAGATGGAAAGCAAACCAGATCCATATTAAAATCTAGTCCTTAAGTTCCTAGAGAGCTGGCATTGGAAAATGTATTTCATTTTGTGCAGGACCCCAGTTAACACTTAGTATTGGTACATCGTTACCAGTTTAGGTCAAGCAGCAAGGACCAAGTACCTATTAGTTGTCAGAGAAGGGGACAAACAAAAATGATTAAGGAGGACCAAGACATTGACTTGGCCTGTGAAAGGCCTATGGAACATCCTGTTGGGAAAGTCATTTTATTCTCCAGACTGGAGTTCTCAGGAGAGGTCAAGTCTGGAAACAGACATTTGGGAGTCATCAGCAAGTAGATGGAGTTAGGAAGTTAACCATGAAAGTGAATGCAGCTGTCTGAAGACAGCATGCAGAACAAAAAAGAAAGTAGAACCGGGCATGGGCACCTCCATGTAGGTGGACAGCAAAGGAAAAGGAAATAGAAAGTAGATGAAGAAAGAAGACAGACACGAAAAATGTCAATAACTGCAGAGTCTTTAAATGAGACGGCAGGCAAAGAGTTCTGAACTTGGGCAATTGGGGGTTTGTCATTATTGAGAGGCGCCTCTGCCAGATTCAGTTTATATATCCCTCCCACCCAAGGGGCACACACACCTGTCTCACTGACCACCTGTTAAACTGCGCACTCTTCTAGCTGCAATGGCTGTTCTGATCCTTCATGCTGTTGACAGGCCATCCTGACAGCGCTTGGTCTTGAGCATGGGCTGCATACCTCTCAATCCCATTCCAGGGTTTCCCCGTTGCCACTAGGCATGAGATTTGGAGGGACCTGTTCAGCCAGAAGACATGTGACCAAGAATGCAGAGGAACTGAAGCTCCATGAGGCCAAACTTTGACCAAAAGAAAATGGGAGTTGACGAAACTCTTCCCTCTTTCCCCCAGTATACAGTTCAGAGATGCAGAAGGTTCTCTGAGATGTCTCTCCAGCCTAAATAAGCTTCTGCTGAAGCTATGGACAGCTTCTAAGCAGTGCTTGATATTTGCTTTCCCTCCTTCCCTTTCTCTCTCCCATTTTCTCCTCATTCCTGCTTCCTTGGATGGTTCTCACAAATAAAGTATAAGCTTCATCTTCTAGGGAATCTGGACTAAATGCACATGCCAGGCACTGTCCTAAATGCTGGTAGACAATCTCTTCTTAGATGAAACTCTTATTGCAATGAAAGTATCTACCCAGCAGATCTTTGAGGTCATCGATTACTTTTTAAGAACTCAATGTATGTGTTAAGAGATCAGTTGGTTTTAAGAACTGATTGAGTTGACTATAGTTGATTTTGTACAGAAAGGTAAACTTTCTCCATAAAAGTTATAGGTAGGCACATCTTAAATATTTAATAGTAATCACAAATGCCATTTACTAAGTGACCACTATGTGCCAAAAAAGTGTATACTGAGTTATTATTCAAGTATAAAGGTACATTGCCTCAATCCTCAAAATACACCAAGGGAGGGGAAAAGTTTGCCGTAAAGCATTGTGGTTAAGAGCACAGACTCTGCATTCAGAAAGACCTAAGTTCTAATTTGAGCTCTGCCACCTGCTAGCAGTGTATCCTTGAACAAAACACTTAATCTCTCTAGGTCTGTTTCATTATCTATAAAATGGAGTTTGTAACAGCAGTCACTCCACTGATTGTTATGCACAGTAAAAGAAATAATGTATATAAAGTACTTACTGCATGGCTGGTGTCTAGTAAGTCCCTTTGTAATTAAAAATCAACCATGATTCCTCCCACTTGAACCTTGATGTGTTGAATTCTAAAATCAGTGCTCCTAACCACTCCTCCACACCATTTGTTTATGCAGCTAAGATGTGGTCCCGTTTGATTCATTCATCCTGGGATTCTATAGATCTAGGTTGGCAATGGTTGGCAAAGAGGATTCTTGAATTTATTAATAGAGAGACTTTGTTCCCACTGTCTTTACTCTGATTATCTAAGTTTATGTGCTGGGATGGAGGAAAAACATTTTATAATTTTTCTTAAAGTTCATGCCACCACTTGGGAATGCTATCAGCTGGAGAGGCAGCAGGGGAAGAAAAACTAAACTAAGGAATCAGACTGGCCTCAAAATGCCAGCTCCATCACTTAAACAGCTGTGTGACTTTGGACAAGTTAGTGAACCTCATTCACTCCCTGTGCCTCAATTTCCCTTTCTGCAAAAATAATAGTACCGATCTCTTAAAAATTAAAATATTAACTTTTTATAGTAAAAAAAGTAAAAGTAATTAGAATAGTTCCACATATAAGTATTAGACATATTTTTGTTAAACATACAAATAAAATGTATCTCATGAGTTCTTTGTTCCAGAAGGTACAGAAAGTAATAGAGATTGAATAGACCAAATTAGTGGCTTCTAGCTTTTGCCAGCCAAGCCAATTCACATACGCACACACATTCACACACACCATTGGAATAAAAAATTCATGAAAACAATATCCTTAGTATTCGCCACAAACTCTGATATTTACTACTTTTTAAAATGGTGGTTTTGGATCACTAATTTGATTTTATGATCTACTAAAAGGTCTTAGCCTGAAGTTTGAAAAGTTCCTCAATAAACCACATGGTTGCCAAAGGCAGAACTAGAACAGAGTCTTCAAACCATTCAGCTCCTTCTTCATGGTTATTATTAAACCAGAAAGGGCCTAAGTTTCACTTCTTGCTAGAAAAGAAACTGCACATTCTGGATCTCCCTGACTCCCTCCGCAGTTCACGTGAGCACTGGAAATTCAGAGACCCACTGAGGAACCATCAGGCACTTCCTGTGTGCACAACTCATGTCACTGTTGCCCAATCCAAGGCAATGCCATTCGGCATCTGGGAGAGTTCTGGAGCCTGTTCTTTGAGCCTCATCTTCCTGGTTTTGAGGCCCAGCATCTGTGGTCACCCACTGTACCTTTGGAGCAAAGAAGCTGTTGATCTAACACAACAAAGCCATGTTATATAATTAGCAAATGGATTATAACAAACTAGATGAATTTTATTAATGGTTATGATTTTTTTAAAGTCCTCATCTCTTAGAGATAAATACTGAAATATATATATAAGGATGAATAATGCCTGATATTTGCTTCAAAATAATAGGAGAGTGGGAGTGGGTGGGAGATACAACTGAAACAAGATTGCAGTGAGCTGGTGATTTCTTTAAGCAGGACAGTGGGTGAGTGGGAGTCCATGACATTGTTCTCGCTACTCTTGACATTTTTCATAATGAAAAGATTTTTAAAACGTAATTAATGGCATGGAAAAAAAGAGAATTAGGAGACTCTAGAGTAAATGCAAAGGAATAAGATAAACTAAACAGGAAAAATATCCAAAGAACTAAACATATGAGTAAAAAAGTCATGCTATGTACTAGGAAAATGTACACAGAAAAATCAACATCAAGACATATGATATGTGAGGCTGGGGTTGTGGCTCAGTGGTGGAGTGCTTGCCTGGCATGTGTGAGGCACTGGGTTCGATTCTTGGCACCACATATAAATAAACAAATAAAAATAAAGGTCCATCAACATCTAAAAACATTTTTTTAAAAAGATATATGACATGTAAGTTTTTGACTTTCAAAGATCAAGAAAGATTTATTTAGGATGGAGAAAAGGCAACCTTTCTACAGAATCGAGGGGGAAATCAAGTCCGTCTCAGACTTCACCAGAGCATCATTCAAACCTTGAAGACAAGGGAGCCATGTCTTAAAGAATTCTGAGGGAGAGTATCTGCAATCCAAGAACATTATGACAAGCTGAGTTCCCATTCGAGTGTAAAAAAGGCTCCGACATTCTCCAACTTGAAAGATTTCAGCCTATAAAGCACTCATGAAGCCCTCTTGAGAAAGAGAAACCCTGTACTCAAGATTAATCAAAACAAAACCAGAGGAACAGGGTAGAAGGTAAAAGAACAGGCAGTTAGAACAACACCAAGACCAAAAAAAAATGGGAGCATGCAGGTTGAAATGTAAGTGCTAGAAACCCTGGCAAGGGAAAATAGATATACTAAGCCATGAACGCTGGGCACTAGGGAAGTGTAAAAACATGAATCACTGAACCTTCCAGGCAAGAAACCAGCCAATCCATCTCAAAGTGAAGAAATAGCTAAAAATGAAGTTAATATATTAATAGCAACTTCAGCCTCCTAATGGTTTTCATAATTGTATTCTTAACCTTAGAGAGAACTTGAGAAGCCATTATCTTGGGTGGAGAAGAAACATTATCTGAATTTCAACAATTTCTTCACTTTCACATTAGTTTCCTTCCTCTGTTAAATTCAAGTCTAATGAAATTCAATCATTTTCATTTCTAAAGCACATATGGTATAATGCCATTCCTATAAAATTATTTTGCTCTCACCAGTCACCTTCTGCTTATATATAGCACCAACTGTTCACACTGGAAGAGAAAGTCCATGTGCCCCATCGCCAAAGCCACGGCTTTGCCCTTCTACCTGCCTGCCTGGTCACAGCTCCTATCCTAGGTTTATCTGCCACCTGCAAGCCAGAACTTACCCCTTCTTGCTTACACAAGCCCTTCTAAAATTATAGGTATCATTTTTCCCTTTCTAGTGGATCATTCCCATAAGCAAACAAACATGCCTTATCTCCCCCCTTTTCTTATGTACCAGGGATTGAACCCAGAGGATCTTAACCCCTGAGCCACATCCCCAGCCCTTTTTATTTTTTAAGACAGGGTCTTGCTAAATTTCTTAGGGCCTTGATAAATTGCTGCGATCTTCCTGCCTGAGCCTCCTGAGCCACTGGGATTACAAGCATTGACACTACACCAAGCTTCCCACCTTATTTTTTAAAAAGCCTTTTTCCTCAATCACCCCTTTCCCTCTCAACCAGCTACTTTTTTTTATCTTGGTTTCTCTTTACAATAACACTCAAAATGGTGGCTCCTCTGCCACCAATGGAGGCTTCCTGCCTCTCTTTAACCCACTCTAACCAGGCTCTCTCGTCCATCATTCTTGTGTCAGGCAGTAAGGATCACCACACTGCCAAACACAGCAAGTTTTCAAGACTCCACTTAACTGCCACCAGCACAGAGACTGGCCCTGGAATACCTCCTCTCTTGATTTGCTTCCAGACACAGATTCTATCTCCCTTGCTGGAACTTCCTCCTCTTCCAACCACTAAATGCTGCCATGAAATCCCCCCAGTTATCAGTTCTACGGCTGCTTTTCTGTCTCTACTTGCTTCCTAGTAGGTCTTGTTCAGTACTGTGCCAGGTGACTCCCCAATTCATATCCAGTCTAGACCTCTTCCTGGACTTCAGCCTCCTATAACTGGCTTACCATTTCCTCTTAGATCTCTAACAGTTACCTAGAACTTAGGCCCAAACCTGAACTCTTGACATCTCACCCTGACCTCTTCCTACCCCACCCATGTCTCCTATCATCAAAATGCCATTGTCTGCCATGCCAAAATCCTTCAGAGTTATTATTGGGTATTTTCTTTCAAACTTCCAATTCAATTTATTAGCAAACCCTGTCAGCTCTACCTTCAAAATATGTCCAGAACCCTATCTTTTAGTCCTTCTACCTTGCCCTGCTTCACGCAACTAAGCAGCGGCATTTTGTTCTGAATCACTGCCCCTATCCAATCCTGCCACCTCAACTCCCAATGGCTTCTCACTGGAGAAGAGCTGAAGGCTTGCCAAAGTCTGTCTCACATGGCCCAGATCCTCCAGTCTCAAAAATTCACTCTTTTTTGGGGCGGGGGGTATCAGGGGCACTTGACCACTCAGTCGCATCCCCAGCCCTATTTTGTACTTTATTTAGAGGCAGGGTCTCACTGAGTTGCTTGCGTCTCACTTTTCTGCTGAGGCTGGCTTTGAACTCGCCATCCTCCTGCCCCAGCCTCCTGAGCTGCTGGGATTACAGGCGTGCACTAACACTCCCATGCCCAGCTCTAAAGTTCACTCTTACCCACTGGTCCATGGGCATACTGATCTCTCTGGTCACAGAATATTCCAGGCACTCTCCCACCTCAGAGACAGCATACGCTTCCCTTAACTGGAAGCACACTCCCCATCTTCACCTGGCTCACTCCCTCACTCCACTCAGCTCTTTACTCAGATACCGAGCTCTCATTGCCCCCCATCTGAAATCACCCCATTTTATCTTTCTTCACTACACTTACAAATCTATTAATGTATCTGCTATCTTTCCTCCCCCTCAGCACAACTCCCATAATGCAGGGACTCTGCTTTGCTCCCTGCTGATCCTGATGCCTTAGTGCCTAACACATAATAAGCACTCCATGAATGCACACTGACGAAGAATGAAAGGCTATTTTAGTGAAACAGGATTTCCAACACAAATTGCTAATTTTTTTTTAACCTGTCCAAGTTGCTCGGATTTTTTGCCACGTGTATTTTTTTTTTTTCCAAAAACCAAAAAAAAGCATAGTCCTTTAAAAATTAAAAAAGAAACCCCACCAAAAATCAAAGGAGAGATGCATTATCTATTCAACCTTGTTATATTCAACCTTGACAAATATTTTCCCCCCATTATTTATGATAGGCACAAAAGGATTTACAATGCCCAAAGGACATTTTTTCATAATTAATGCAATCTTTTTAGGAAGAAACTTTACTGGAACAAAAGTTTCAAGTGCCCAAGGCTGGCCAAAGACTATAAACACAAGCCTCCTAGTATGAGCAAGAATTGGCAGGGTTATTCCTAAATTTCACTCCCCTCTGCAATAGTTTCTTTAAATATTGCTACTATAATCCAGATGCCAGAATCCAGCATCTGTTACCATCCTGCAAACAAAAAAGCATGTTGGTCTTTGATAATATTTAAATAGAAAATTAGAGTCTCATTTTCAATAAGCTGATACTTTCTAAATGTAAGCAGGGTCACAGGACCAAAAATGCAGGTGAAAAGATTAAAAAGTGCCCCTGTGAGTCCGTTACACATGTGCCATCTAGAAAACATCCTATCTCTGTCCCTCCAACCAACCCATGCAAAGTAAGTGACATGAATTGCTTTCCTGGCCTCCAGGCAGCCTGGGGAAAGTAGAGAGTGCAGAAAGTATTCCCTGGGTCACTGATGAGAGAAGCCCAGTGAGAAATACAAGACATAAGAGGCAGACAAAAAAGTTCATGCTTTCAACCTCTCCTCTCCCTCCCCATCTCTGGTATTACCTGTATTCTCTGTTCTTTTCATGATGAGGAAGGAAACAGCAAAAGCCTGTCTACTCTGGAAATTTGGAGTAGTAATCTGGCATCATGGGACTTGACATAGAGTTTATGCAACCCTAGGGAGAATTCAGAACCCGTCTCCTAACACTTGCATCTAAGTTTTCTAAGGCTGTTGACCAAGCAATAGACTGTGAACCTTCACAGTTTTGCAGGGTCTATCACCCTGCCAACAGCAGCCACTGCAGCTGCTTTTCTTCTCAAAATATCAACAACTTTATAGTTTTCCCAATTTTCCCTTTAAAACTTCATAGTTTAGAACCTCTGTATATGAAGCAAGTGTGCATAACAGTGAGTGGCAATGAGCCAAACAGCATTAAGATTAAGGTGGTGGTTACTGTGACATATGCAATATAAAATCGACCACTTTAGCCATTTTAAGTGTGCAGTTCAGTGGCCTTAGGTACATTCATACTGCTGTGCAACCATTACCACCATCCAACTCCAGAATTTTTTTTATATTCCCCACTAAAACTCCGTACCCATTAAACACATTAATTCCTCATCCTCTTCTCTAGTCCCTGGCCACCACCATTTAGGTCAAGGGGGTTTGGAGTGCTGTACAGCTTTTAATTGTTCTAATTCTTTATCATATAACACAAAATGTGCAATCAGAGTGGGCTATGGATTAAAAACAATAAGTCTAAGAAGACTAATGATGAGATCCAATTGTCAATTAGAAGCACAAAAACAGAATCAAATCATCCAGCTCCCATTGAGATTATCTTCACCAGTTCACCAAGTCATGTTTATCTGATTAACCTTTCAGTAACAAAATCTAGTGTTAAAAATATAGGTCATAGGGAGAACCATATCCACTAGACTCACAGCTCTTAGAGGAGAGGCATCCAGACCTACAATATGCTGTTCCTTGTAGATGTACAGCTGAAGCTTTACGGTGTCTCACCAAGTAGAAAACAAAACACAAATTACATGTAAGGGCTGGATGTAGCTCAGTGGTACAGTGCATGCCTAGCATTCATGATGCCCTGGGTTCCATCCCCAGCACCTCGTGCCAAAATTATATGTACGAATAAGTCATTTCTGTTTAGTGTAAGATGCAAAAATTCCAAACATTAGATCAGGAAAGAAGGACTCTCTTGTTTTTAAATGTGTTAGCAAATAATTAAATTTCTAGCTACATTTTAAATGTGCATTTGGTCTCTAAGCATGATATTTTATTTTTAAGTTGTTTTATGTATCGTGTTCTTACATAATTTATTTAAATAAATTAAATAGTGCACATCACTTGTTAAATGAAAAAATTATCTCCATATAATGGGAGCTATTAAATTTTAAAGTCTATATTAAAAATAAGCAACATAATATTTAATAATGTTGATATAAAAGAAAATGTTTTGCCTAAATTTACTTCTTTATCATAGTTTGTAAAAATGACAACACTGGTGTTTTTTTTTTTTTAATTCCTGAGGGGATCAAAAATTATATTACTCTGAAAAGAGTTCATAAATTTCAAAACACTAGGAAATGCCAGTCTAATATATGTCTTTTTAATTTTAACCAGCTTCCTGGGCTTGCTTTCCAAAGAGATCTAGTCTTCCCAAGAAGACAGACTATAAGAAGAAATTACAATGTGATGAGCCCATTATCAGGGGAAAGAGGGTGCTGTAGAAACATACAGTAAAGAAGCCTAATTGGTCCAGGACTCAGCAAGAGGCTCCCAAAGGAGCTGCATTTGAAGGACTGGAGTTAGCAGGAGGAAGAGGGCAGGAAGAAAGGTTCCAGCCCAAAGGGAATGGCATGTTCGAGGGCACAGAGGCAAAACAGAGAAAGCCACATGTAAATGACTGAAATAATCAAAAGAAATTCATAGTAGCCAGAACATAGATTTTAAGTGGGAGGGTAAATAAAGGTCAAACTAATGGAAGAGGCAGGGATTAAGCCCTGGAGAATACCATAGTCTGAAGAAGTATGGAATTGTTCCTAAGTGCAATGGTGAGCCATCAACGTGGACACAGAGTAGAAATTGGATCAGCAAACCATACTATAATGATTTTAGTAACATATGTGCCCCCACCATCAGAGAACCAAGGTAGGAGGGAAATGTGAGACTTTTTGGTTTCAGAGGGTTCAAGGTTTCCAAGAATTTTCTTATAATGACTTCCTCAGTCTAGCATCTTCAAAATCAAGCAAAATGCAGTACCCTTCAAAACACAGAGTGCCTGGTGATCCAAATGTTAGTAACTAAATGACCACATACTCTGATCTTGCAAGTAGATAGGTCCCGTGGGTTAGATACTACAGCAAGAAAATTGCATGAGTCAGAAGATTTGAGCCTCTGGGTTTCAATTTCCTCATCTGAGAATCTGTGGTAAGTACTTATCCCCTGTCTACCCACCTCACACCATTTAAAGGCCATGTCTCAACCACATGCCTCCACAATGTCAGTGGACAGGATTTTACCAGCTGCTTTTACTCAATCCACCAGAAAGAGACAACAAAAAGCAAGAAAATCCTTCATAACATACAGTTCTAAGACTCCCTGATCATCTCACACCTCAGAAAAGACACCCTCTTGTTGAAATCTATAGATGGAAATATTCAGAATTTGCCTCAGGCAGGAAAAAAAATCAGAGCCAAGTCAGCTAACAACAAAAACACCAAACTAAACAAAATAAAAAACCAAGTAAAAGACAGTAAAACTTAACTCTTGATTGAATCTGGCACTATAGCCATGGACCAGGTTTAGGCCAAATGCAGCTGACAATAGCTATGGGCTGGTGTTCGGTGACCCAGGTTTCTGACCATGACTGGACTATGTGACTTGCTTGGTATTACATAATATTGATTTTACTGTTGCCAAATTAGTCATGATTTTACATGTCCCCATAAGTTAGTACTAATTTTAAGGATTAATGAGAAAGTAAAAGCAGAACATGGTGAGTTTCATCAGAGAAAAGCCCCCAAATTCCTGTTATTCTGTTTTGTCAATATTTTTTAGGACATATCAAAAATTATTTTTAATTATTTTATGCACCTCCAGAATTTCTGGGCAGGGATTCTGTCAAAACTGATTTAAAGCCAAGCGTCGTGGCACACGCCTATAATCCCAGCACTTGGGAGGCTGAGGCAGGAGAATCGCGAGTTCAAAGACAGCCTCAGCAACTTAGCAAGGCCCTAAGCAACTCAGTGAGACCCTGTCTCTAAATAAAATACAAAATAGGGCTGGGGATGTGACTCAGTGGTGGAGTGCCCCTGGGTTCAATCCCCAGTATCAAAAAACAAAACAAAACTGATTTTAAAAATATTTTAAAACATACATTTGAAGTAAAAGACACAAAATATCAGAGTAGCCTGACTGGATCCCCCCAGAAATTTCATTTTCTGAAAGTGGACTTCCCCAACTTTTTACAAAGGAAACCCCTATTCTACTTCTTTATTATCAAATGGCACTTTTCTCAGAACAAAAGCCTTAAAGCACAGATACTCTAATTCATAAGTTCTATTCTGAAGCACCTTATACATACTCTCTGACACTCAGCACAATGTACAGTAATTAGCAATTTACATCTGTCTTCCCTGCCAGGTTGGGAGCATCACAAGTCCAAGATCATGTCTTATTCGTTGTTACAACCCCAGCACCTACTGAAGAGCTGGCATAAATGTTGAATTGAAATAATGGAAATGAGTTGTGCTTTCCCCATCTTCAACAATGAATCTTTGCAGATTCCAACAAAGCCTTGGAGTTAACTATGTACAGATCATGGGTCAGCTAGATTCACAATGAAGATTTCTGCCTAACTGCCTCTTTCTCCACTCTTCATTCCCCTTCCCTCCCCAGCTCCGCAGGGGAGTTCCCACTGGAAATTGCACAATTCTTTGTGCTGAGAGAAACAACAAGCTTAGTTCCTGTTGACCTGAACAGCATAATATCCTGGCACAGTATCTTCCACCTTCATGGGAGAGTAGCAGACCCAATCCAGCTAGCTTTTCTAACTGAAAACTGTCATTCAAACTTCTACTTTTATCTCATCCCCATACTACCTTCTAAGGCACTCACTTCTCTTCTATTTTCATCAGTCTCATAACAAGGAAAGAGAATTTTCAGACAGACTGAGATAGTGTTTTGAAATTCTTTCTGATCATAACCCATAATATGCAATACAACACACACTCGTGCACATATACACTCATTCCTTTAAAAAAAAAGTTCGATGCAACAATATTTACCCTTTCTACATCCAATTCATTTCGATAGTTTTCTATTTTTTTAACCCTATTCCATTTAAATTTTCAAAGAAACCAGAAAATGGTCTACTAAATTAGCTTCACAACCTGATCTATAGAGGAGTCACGATCTGCAGGTGGAAAAACACTGGTTTTCACACAGGGCTCTTAGTCAATATTTCAGAATCATTGTGGAGACTTTAAGTAGTAACTAACAGCTCTTAAAAACAAAATAAATAGAAAATCAGGTACATAAGGTGAAATTCTCTTCTGGAATAAAGCATTCCATGTACTCCCTTAGAAAACCACAGCATTTCTGGATTTGGCAAAGGGGCTGGGCCTAGACTGGACCCAGATAAGCCCAATATCCAACCAGGCCAGAAGAGAGCCCTTTCCCTCAAGGAAATGAAATACATCCCAAATGGTCCTCCCCCTTTTTGTGGGTGTGAAGATGGGTAATGAAGAGAGTTGACACAGTTTGTGGATTTCTTCCTTGAGTGTGAGTTTTAAAGTACTTTCCCTTCTATGACTTCATTTAATGAGATTCACTCAGAAAGTTCATTTCCAGAATTAGAAAGTATCAGGTAGGTGGTACAGAAAAGCATTTTTCAGAGTGCTTTCTGGGACCAGAGGGGCAGCACTGGGAAACACCTTCAGAAAATTACTAATATAAAATACACTATAAGTCATAAACAGTTGAGATTCTTAAGGCAGAACAAGGGGAGAGACTGCATCAAGGGTAAGCTATACAGTATTGCTGCTCTGTGTGCCAGGGAAGCAGCTTCAGAGGAATCTCACCAATTCACCAGATCTCAAACAGGGCAGTCTGGAAAGCTCGATGCCAGTCTCTCTATTCTCCCTTGTAATAACCCCCACCCTCACCCACACCCACCACTGCACACACACCAATTCCCAAGGAGAGACCTTAGGGAGTTCAGAAGATAGTAGAGCTGGGAAGCTCTAAGATCTGATGGCACCAGCTATGATGCAGATATAAACAGATAAGATGGAGAGACTTGCTAAATAAAAACCAGGGGCCTAACGCAGTATAACATGATCAGACACCTCCTTCTCTGTCGTCTACACACCCTTATCCCTACTCTCTGACCTCAACTCCTAATTCTCCCCGTCATCCCCACCAGACCACATGGTCTCAGCCACAGTGGCCTTGTTGTCCCTCAAATTTCACAAGCACACTTGAGAATTAGGCTGTACCATAGACCTTAGGCACTGGCTGCTGCTTTTGCCTGGGATGCTTTCCCCCCTATAGACACACAGCTTACACCCTCACCTCTTTTAAATCTTTGCACAAATGTGACCTATTCTGAGGCCTCATCTAAATGCTCCTGGCCCCCATTTTAAAATGCAACCTGACTTCACTATCCAGCATTCCCTATCCCCCCCGCCACTATACTCATTACCTCCTAAATAGTATGCAATGAGTAAGTCTATAACTTAGGATATAAACACTTCTTACCTACTTGCTGATGGCAAAAACAAAAAGCAGGGCAGTCTACTCATGGAGGGTGATAAATGACTAAAATGCACATTGTCATTTACACCCTGTCAAGACAGATTAACAATATTAGGGCTCATTTTCAGGAGGGAGGAGTTACCTGCAGGGTGGACAGGCAATTGCCCAAAAGGGGGGAGAACAGCAAAGGCAGAAGAGATCTGTACAAAAAAAATCAGAGACTTTAAAAAGCTCACAAGTTATCTATGAGCTATTCCTATTTACCTTTACCTGAGTAGGAACAAAAAGAAGTTAGAGAAAAACCTTCTGGTCAAGTCTTCAAATGCCATCTAGAATGACTTATGAAGTAATGTTTGCACCTGTTTAATATGACTTCCCTCCAGAGCAGTATGGCTCTGAAACACAAAGAAAACAACTTCTCTTCATTGGAAGAAGATTCCAAATTAATTGATCCAATAGCCAGATGAAAACCGCCAAGATTTGGGGTGCCTATTGGCCCACAAGTGAGATACTTGAACACTGAGGGTGGGTGAGGGGTGGGGGGACTATAAACCAATGGCTTAGCTTTATGGCCCTGAAACCTTCACAGATCTGGGTAGCAAACACCCAACTGCAATGCTCTACCAAGTCAAGACCACGAGTCTGCTCTCTGTGAGAAGGCAACACCCTAAAAATAAAACAAGGAAAGTTAAAAGAAGATTCCTCATCTCGTCCACCTCACTGAAGAGTTCATGCCTTGGAAGAAGGTAGACAGTCTCCTGCCTAAGCAAAGTCCCAGAAAGGATTTCAGTCCATGGGGGGGCAATTTCAAAAGGAGGAGACCATAAAACAATTAAAGAGGGAATAGGTTGATTTGTAACTAGTTATAATTCATATGTCCAAAGCAGCATTGCTACTGATGGCAATCTCACATTAGTCACTGGCTTTTCAACCCAGCAATTTTCTTCACTTCTTCAAAAAAAAGCCCATAGTTTTATCACGGAGGGGAGGTAGGAAGAAAGCAGAAGTTCGATTTCTCACATCTAAGCCCCTCGGGCAATCTGAATTTACTGAAGCTATTCTCTCGGGAGGGGGCATATTGTGACCAAGCTTTCCTACACTACCTCCTGCCATCTGCAAAATTAAATTAAATGGTCCTTCGCTTTTGAAAACCTGCCATCAGTGTACCAAAGGGAACATCTGAGTATACCAGGCAGGGATGATGGCTTTTCCTTTTTACCAACACACACAAATCATTAGGAGATTAAGTCTCTGAATAGCTAATGTGCATTTTCATAAAGGAGAAGTTAAACACTCAATCTGACACCCACATGGAAGGGGCTGAAAGGGACTGGGATTGCACTTGCTGCTGCTCTTAGAAGATGATGAAAAGCCAGGCCGACCAAAAGCTAATGGTTTTTTTTTTTTTCCTTAACCTCACTTTTATTGGGGAAGGGGGATTGTGCAGCGGGTGTCAAGAATGGCCACAGAAAATCAAGTGCCAAGAGCTGGAGGAGAGGAGAGGGCTGTTGTAGGGGCTGGGGCTGCTACATGGCCCCAGGAAGGTCCCAGGAAGGGGAACAGTATCCCCCCTCACCACCACCCCACCCTGCAGGGCTGTTCTAAGAACACTACGAAGCCTGCAGTCACCACACTGCAGAGCACTGCTCTGGGGCACATTGAGATTTAAAGTAAAGTATTCCTATCATTTTTTTGTCCTTTCTGCTTTACCACAGTTTCCATTTTCTGACCCTAAAACCCAGACAAAAGGGGGCTGGGATTGTGGCTCAGTGGCAGAGCACTTGACTAGCACATGTGAGGCACTGGGTTCAATCCTGGGCACAACATAAAAATAAATAAATAAAAAACAAAGGTATGGTGTCCAGCTCCAACCAAATATTTAAAAAAGAAAAAACCCAGACAATAGATTCTGATGGTTTTAACCATCTCCCCCATCTTCCTCTAACTGAACAATTTAATTCAACAGTTATTTCCTCACCCACCTGGTCTCACTTCCAATATACCTAAATTTGGAACAATAAAAGCAAGTGGGTGAAAAGGAATAAAGAAAAGAAAATTCAGGAAATGACAATCTTTAAAGTAGCAATATATAATTTTTTTAAAAAGGAACTCAGACTGAGAACAGACTTTATATGAAAATAAAATTGCGCACAAATTGTACTCAATTCAAACCATTTCAATTCAACAATTCTTTAGTGAGCACCGACTAGCTCTGTGGGGGAAAACCAAAAATGAGTGGTCAGCACACCATCTAATGTAAAACACAGTGGACTCCTATTCATGCACCTAGAGGAGACTTTAAGGAAAACCTAGCAGAGGTTTGGATTATGATATATAAGAAAGAAACTATGCCCACCTAAAGGTCATTTCTTGTTTTGTAGTACTGGGGATGGAACCCAGGCTGGTCTCAAATTTGCCATTCTCCTGTGTTGGCCTCCCAAGTAGCTGGGATTACAGGTGTGCACCACCATGCCCAGCATCAAGATCACTATTAATGATTTCTTTGGACCCATTTGCCATTCCCCAACACCAGCCTGGACAAATGGAATTACAGAGGCCAAGGCTGAGGCAGAGACAGATCAAATGTCTGCCTGCAAAGCTCAGGAATATATGCTTCTTGATGAGCTGTCTGGCAGGATGAGAGAAAGAAAGAACCCTTGCATCATGTTCTTTAAGAAATTATAATCCACAGAGAGGTTGTTCAGCAAGATTTCTTTTTAAAAACTACCATAGTTAATAATAAACCTCTTTCCCTTTTCCCCTATCTTGTTCTAAAAGAAAAGAATTTTCAGAGGGAGAATTAAGAATAAATGTACTTCTTACCGGGAATCCAGGAAAAGATATGAGGGCATCAGAATAGACTGAATGGAAGGTCAGAAAACACACACACACACACACACACACACACACAAAATGAAATCAAAGAACTTGGAAACAAGGAACTCAGGAAAGCTCCTTGCCCCACAATGTCTACACTGCCAGCCCAACATCCAGCTGTCTTACAGACTCATATATTCGATGTCATAAAAATGATATCAACTGGAAAGGCTAATAATAATAATTCCCGTCTCTCAACACAATGACTGTCCACAGAAGCATTTTTATGAAAATGAAAAGTTCCCCCAGCAGACTTATCAAAATTAGGACAAGCTCTCTTTTGAGCTTTCACACTGCTGTCCTTAAGAGAGGCTCTAGATCAGTCTGAAACTGGAATGACATCAGACCTCTGTGCCACTTGTCCTACTGTCAGTGTCTGCCAAGAACGAGCCAAAAGCAAAAGTCCAAATTCTTCAGGGAGGAGGATTCTCACTCTGGATTCCAACTCTAATCTGAAAAAGTCAAGAGTACAATCAGTATTCCACAACAAAGAGGTTCCACTTTAAAAACCCAAGGACACAGAGGCAAAGCCAAGGTGACAGAGCTTGACGTATAGTAGGAAACAGAAATCCCCAGATAGCCTCTGCCCCTGTCCAACAGCTAAAGCTCACCAGGCTGGAAGGAAAAGACTCCTGGCACAGTATGGCACACACCACTCATTCCTGCTCCTTCCTCCCAGAAACCAATCTTCTTGTCCTCCAAAGATACAGGTCCTTCACCCAGTTTGTATGGCTGCAGGACAAAATCAGGGAGCAGCCTGCTACAGTTCAATGCTCTGTGAGTTCCAGAAACCTCCAAACTCCTGCTACTCTAAGATGTAAAAAGTGAGACAAAGGATTTTATAGCTATAAAGAAGAGAAAATGATGTTTAAAATAAAAGGATATTGCCTTTCTTAATCATTATTTCATTTTGCTTTTTTGCATATTCCAAATTATCTATGACAATCATGCTGCTTTTCTATTAGAAGAAAGCAATAAGTGTCATGTAAAATGTTTTTTGTTTTTTCTTTTTAATTAGAAGGAGCACTATTCAGAATGCTTTGAGGCAATGCTTTGCAGGTGCCTTACTCCTGGTTTTAGCGGGGAACGGGACCCTGACAGAGAAAGAATAAAAAAATCCCATTCTTTAAAAAAAGGAAAAGGTGAAAATCTGAGGGGTTGGGAAAGGATGGGCATATCCTATGCTTTAGTGTGCACACTTAGGTTAGAGAAAAATTAATTTATAACAGAAGGCATCTGGTTGGGTAGGGGCACTGCACAAGAAAACATTCCAAATAAAGAATCAGTTTCTGGATATTTTCTGAGTAGAAAGATTTTTACTTGGGCGTTCTTTAATTCCTGGGTGTTTTGGAGCTCCAAGGCCTGTGCAGACAACAGAGTCCTGAAAGCTAAGGCTTTCTCTATCCTAGTAGCTTGACTCCTGTTTCAGGAAAGGCCAGAAACAGCTCTTGGCCAGGGAGACAGGACAGGAGCCTGCTCGCCCCTACCTAAGGAGACCTCAGCTCATCTCTTTATGGTTTCTTGGAAGACTAAAGTCTTGGAAATTCTTCACCATGAGTCTCAGGAGAGAATCTTCTAATGTGAATTCAGTGTTACATGGGCCTGGGCTCAGAGGAAGCACAATCACAGCGAGAGGAGAGACAGATGCCAATTTCCAAAAGAAACATCTGTTCCTTCCAGCTCAGGAAAATCTGTTGGCAGAGAACAGTGTGGTAGGATTTTTTTTTTTTTTTTTTTGCTAGAAAAAAGCTAAAAAGCACATCACAGAGAAATAGACCAATGCTATTAGGTTAAACCAAACCTCCATGCTTTTTAGGGGAAGAGAACCAAATTCTTCTTCCTGAACTTGAGCCCACTGTCACCAAAGCCTGATCTCCATGCTTCTCCATAACAAGTCACTGGTCCAGGTCAATGTCCAGTGTTAGTGACTGAAAACCATCAGTTATGGAAAGGAAGTTCATTTAAGTTTTTTTCCTAGGTAAAAGTCTATAACTGTCCATGTCCAGACCCTACTAGGGGAGCTAGGAAGCCCCGAAGAGAAGCTTTAAACTCAAACAGCACCACCATCTCATCCCACACCCCAGAATGTTTAGAAATCTACAGCGGTACTTTTTGTTTGCCACAATGACTGGGGAAGTGCTACTGGCATTTAGCGCAAAAGGATAGGAATATAATGTCCTCTACTGGGTGGGACAGTCCCATACATCAAACATGCATACAACATGCCAACAGCATCTGTTAAGAATCACTATGGACAGGAGAAGTGACTTGATTCAGCTTAGTTTTACCTTATTTTTTCCTGAATATGCATACCATTCATTCAAAGGGGAAACTCTTTGAAATACAAAACAGTAAACAATTAAAAGTAAGTTCCCCTCCCATCCCTGCCTGCCCCAAAGTTCTCAATCTTTGAAAAAACCATAGTTACTATTTTTTTCTATATCCTCTTAGAAATACTGATGTATATATAAGCCTCTATGTATAAGTCCCTTCCTTTTTAAAAATATAGCCCTAGAACACATTCTTGCTTTCATTTAATAATGTAGATATTGCATAACAGTGCATATCAATCTATCTCTGCTTCCTACTGGCTACAGAGCATTCACCTGGATGGTCATGCTGTCATTTACTCAACCAGTCCCATTTTGATGGTTCTTACCACTGCTTCCAGTTTTTTGTTTGTTTGTTTGTTTGTTTGTGATCATAAACAATGCTGCAATGAATGCAAATGTGAGTATATTTGTAGAATAAACTCATGGAAGGGAACCCATAAGTTAAAAGGTAAACACATTTTGAAATTTTTTATGCTGCCCAACAGTGTATGAGACTTCCTGCCATCCTACATACCCCAAGAGTGCAATGCCTTAGCAAATGTTTTTATCTAATATGTGAAAAATGATTAAGCACTGTAGTTGTGATTGTAATTTGTATTTCTCAATTATGAGTAAGATCAGGCATCAGTCATTTCCTATGTTCATATGTCTGTATGTTGCAATAAGACTTTGTGGTTGTCCATTTCTTTGAAACAACAGTCCATGCTCTTTGCTCATTTTTTCTTTTGGATTATGAATCTTTTTTGATTTTGTTGGTTGTGTGAACAGTTTCTCTATAAAGGAAATTAACCCTTTTTCATCACTGCAAATACTCTCCTTTGTCTTTAGGCTTTAGGATCGCTTTTTTTAAACCATGGAGAATTTCTAAAATATATCAATTTTTTCTTATATAGCTTCTGAATTTTCTATCATGGTTAGAGTATATTCTATGGTTTAAAAAAGTAAGTCTCCCATGTTCTCTTTTAATATTCGTATGTCTTCATTTTGTACATGGACATTTTAAATGCTGTTAAATTTACTTTCACATAAGGAGAAAGATAAGGATCCAATTTATTTTTTTCCCAAATGGCTACCCACTTGTCTCAAAATCAGTTATTGAAAAATCCATTCCTCTCTCCCATCCCACCAATTTAATATGCCATGGTTTTATTCTATGCCAAATTCCTTTGTGTACTTAGATCTACTTCTGAATCCTCTATCCTGTTTTTCTGGACTCTATTTTTAATTTGAGATGCAAAAACAAAGCTAGGGAGCAACCTTGAGGTATCATAAAGAAAAGGAAATGGCCTTCAAGAGCCTGGAAGCAGTGTTCCTATAAATTGGAATTAAAATTTACTATCTCCAATGACTCTAGTTCAATATTCCATGTAACTGTACCCCACACTTTATCTTTTCCTTTTTTACAGTTTCTATTTTCAAATGTAAGACTTTTATTAAAATGTAACATTTATATACAAAAGGACACAATTCTTAAACATCTAGCTTAAGATTTTTTCATAAAGTGAAGAAAACAATGCAGCCAGCACCCAGATCCACAAACTGACCATCACCAAGGCACCAGAAGGCCCCCTGAGTTCCCTCCAGTGACGGTCTCCCCGTGGAGCAAACACAATCCTGATCACTGTCACTACAAATTGGTCCTGCCTGTTTAAATTCCATATAAACAGAATAACACATTATGCACTATTATTTTATACCTCTTCCACCCAGTATTATGATTAGCTTCATTCATGTTATGATGCATAGTTCTAATTCATATATTCTCATTACAGAAGTAGCTCACTGTATGACATACCACCACTTACATGTATCCATTTCAGGACTGATAGGCATTCTGGGAGTTGTTTAGGTCTTACAAATAACACTTCCAACACCATCCTCCTGTGTCTTTTAGCTACCCTACTAATGTTAGCCCTTTGAAATAATTTTGTTTTAGGTATGTCTTTTGTACAAAGCAAAAGAGAGTCATTCTGAAAATATTTTCTTTTCACTATTGAGTTTCAGCTCATTTGTAATTTTACATTATTGATATATTTGGTCTCAAATCTGTCATATTTTACGTTACTTTTACTGCTTCTAGTATGTTACACTAAGTGTTTTGTTTTTGTTTTTTTTTTATTCTCCCACTTAGGGGAGTTTGCATTTTCCTTCTAGCAGTTATATTTATACTAATATTTTCTTAAAGATCATTAGCTTCCTTTCCCCTTTTACTCTCCTACTATTTGGCTTGTCAGCTTTTAATGAATCCTCTGACCCCACCTATGTGTTAACTTTGTGACAGTCCTATCCTAGTCTCTCCTTTCTACCTGTCTTCCTTCCTTTTCCTCTCATTTTTACATGCATTATTTTTCAGAACACATATAATTTATATGCATGATTCGTCCACTCTTATCCTTATTTTTGCTTTAGTCTTCCATTTATCTTGAAATATAATCCATGTTTGTCATTGACCCTTTTGTTAAAATTTCCCCAAGTCAAATTTGCATGGAGGAACTTGTCATTTTCCATTTTAAAGAGTATTTTCACTATGTATAGAGGTTTATTTTGACATAGTTTTTTTGAACACTTTGAAGACATCAATTCAATTGTTTTCTGGCTTCCTTTTTATTTCTACTGAGGATTTACCTGTCAGTCTTGATTCTCCATTAAAAGTGAAGTGTCATTTTTCCTCTGGTTGCTTTTAAGATTTTCTCTTTGTCTTTGTTTTTCAGTCAGTTTTACCATCATGTGCCAAGGTACAGCTTTCTGGATCTACTAAATTCAAAGTGCTTCTCAAATCTGTAGTTTGATATCTTTTGTAGTTTGGGGAAACACTCTTATCTTAACATACTGCTTAACATTTTGCTTCTATCCTGATTTGTCTTCTGAGTTTCCAATTTGCTAGCATGTTAGATATTTTCTATGTGTGATTCTTTATATCTTTAATATTTTCTTTGATGTTTAAAAAAAACCTTTAATCTCTGTGCTTTCTTCTGAATACTTTCTTCTAATATATCACTAGTTTACCAATTGTTTATTCAATTATATCTATGGTACCTGAAATCCATCTACTACATTCTTGTTTCATTTATTATATTTTTAGTTCTATAATTACCATTTTTCCATTTTTAGTTTCCAGTTTTTCAAAAAAGTTATTAATCTTATTTTTTTTCTTACCCTTGAACAAATTTTGCAGTTGTCTTTTAATCCATATGTGACAGCTCCATTATAGGTAGCTAGATTCCCTGTAGGTCTGTTTCTATTTTCTATTATTTCCCTTAGTTTCAAATCATATTGTTATGTCACCTCATATGCCTATGTTTGGCTGCATACTGGGCATTTCACATGAAAAGCTATAGAAATAACTTAAGATATCTTCAAAGAAGATTTTCCTTTGCTTCTAAGATGTGGCTTAACAAACTGGCCATCCAATCAAGATCTTTAACCTGTTCAGGGAGTGAGAAGATATCAAACTGGTTCTCAGTTTCAATGAGGTTTAACCAATTTCCAGATCATGCTTAATCCCAAAGTTTTGCCCCTAAGAGCATCAGTACAAAGTCAAGCTCTTTGGCAGGTTCTAAATTCAATTTTGCAACCTGAGCCCAATGAATGTTTGAAAGTTTCCTAGGTTTCTAGCCTCTCAGCTGCCTATTCCAAAATCAGAAGATTCCCTAAGGGGGGAATCTGCCATAATGCCAGTCTCTGATTTTCCTTATTTCCAAGACTATGGCCCCATGATGTCTTATGGCCTTGTCAACTCTCCAATGGTTCCAGTTTTGGGGGGGGGGGTTGGGTTATTCTCTGTAAAATTACCCTGTCTGTGATATAACTACAATGAAGAAGCCAGATGGTAAGATATGAATAACTGGTTATGCACCTTGAGGATGTCATCAAAATTCAGGGTTCCATCTATAATTCTTCAGTGAATCAATACAGTATTTTATATCACAAGATGGCAGGTGGATTGCCAGATTTCTCCTCATGTCTTAAGAAATAAAAATCATCAAGCATAAGAAAAACAGGTCATGCCAGTCAAGTCTGTTTCCTTTTACATATGTTTTTTCATAAATAAGAATTTCTTCTTTGAATTCTTTTTGCTCTATTCATAATAACTTGTCTTTTCTTTTACTAGTGGGGACTATGAACAAATCAGAGGACCTTTCTAGGCCTTAGTTTCTGTCCAATAAGTTATTTGCTATAGATGAGCTCTAAGCTTCTTCCAGTTCAAACATTCTTAGATTCTTTTTTTTTTTTTTAATAAAGTAGAACGAAATAGGAGACTTAACCTATTTAAGAGGCAAGACCTGGGGGCTGGGGTTGTAGCTTAGCAGCAGAGTACTTGCCTAGCTTGTGTTACGCCCTGGATAGGATTTCTAGCACCAAAAGAAGAGAAAAAGCAAAACCTGAAGATGCAGAATGTACTGAGCTTTATCCCCTGGATAGCAGTGGTCTCAATTTAAGCTAAATCAATATACTAAAACCTACATTTAAATGTTAAATTGGTGAGAAAGAAATAGGTTCACTGCTTGAAAAATAATTCTGATCTTTAGCAGATTTTTTTTTTTTTTTTTT
>JAJEJO010004640.1:31925-122974 GCA_020662805.1 Glaucomys volans
TTTTTTTTTTTTTTTTTTTTTTTTTTTTTTTGTGGTGCTGGCGATTGAACCCAGGGCCTTGTGCTTGCAAGGCAGGCACTCTACCAACTGAGCTATATCCCCAGCCCTTTAGCAAATCTTATAAGTTTCTAATCCCTTTAAATTATGATTAGATGTATAGTAATTCAATTTGCACATGCCTAAGGACCATTATTTTCCTGCAACAGACCAATACTCCTTGGGTTTCCTATCACCAAGAATATCACACATTCCTTCCCCTCTTCATTCTGTAACCACCGTTCTATGACCTTAGGAGCAATTTTCTAAGTACTTCTCAAATCCAAAGATCCAGTTATTAATGAGCATTCAAAGGAAACACCTTTAAACCTCTAACTTGAATTTTTACATATTTACTTCTTTAGAGGTAGAATGTTGAGAGATTTCATATACTTGGTTAAAAGAAGTATGAAAAGATTCCTTATTTAATTTCCCCACCCTTTCTCACATTCCTCATGACCAACTATCCTCCCAAAAGGGGGTAAAATTTGCCTATATTATGCCAAATATTTCAGCTTCATTTTCACCATGGAAAAAACATTAAACTTAACTGAATTATTCATGAGGCCCTAGGTAACATGATCACTGTTTTTGGCCTTCAGCTTCAATACTTTCAGTCTCACAACTCTTTTTAGGGTTTCTGAATGGAGCTAACAAGGGACTTTACTATACACATCATTAAACTGTTGGCGTGTGTCCTGACATGGAAATTTACAATATATCAATACACCCATATATTTGCAAGGATGTGTGTGTGTGTGTGTTGCTGGAGAGTTCTTACTTTCATCCATTTTCCCTAGTTCCCTGAAGTTGCATCCAGATTGAATTTTCAGAGTACAAGCCAAAATAAGATGACTAAAATATTCAAGACAGAAAAAAAATTCAGCTCAGTTTAGAGATCCTCAGTCTTCCTCTGGGGATGATTATAAGACTGGTTTGACTGATGAAGGGCAAATATCACTAGGACAACACTCCATAGTTCCTTTCATTGCAGTTGCAAAAGTGTTTTTCTGAATTGGGTGCAGTGGCACATGCTTGTAATTCCAGCTACCTGGGAGAATGAGGCAGGGAGAAGCGAAAGTTCCAGGTCAGCCTCAACAACTTAGCAAGACCTGATCTCAAAAAAAAAAAAAAAAAAAAAGACTGGAGATGTAGTTTAGTGTAAGAGCACCTCTGGAATCAATCACCAATATTGGGGAAAAAAAACAACAACAAAAAGGTGTTTTTCTGAGTTTGGACATACAATTACACAGTTCATACTCTACCAGTGCCCAAAGCTTTTCCATGAGCTGGTTCATCCTTATGACCATCATTTGGACAATCCTTTCTCCTGAACTTACTCTAGTTTCACGGCTTTGGTTTGCCCCAGAGCAAAGCAGGAGGTTGGGGAGGAGGCTGATAATCTCCCCTTCCCTTATTTCAATTCCCAAGCACCATTTTCCTCACTTCTTCCCACTGAGACAGAACAGGTGCTGCCCCTTCTTATATCAAGAGACTTTCAAGTTACACCAAGTCAATCATTAACAGCTGGCAATGCAACTAATATTCCTCAACTAGTCCCAAGCTCCATCTCTACGCTAGGATAAAAATTGTAACCAGTCTCAGTTTCCACTGGGGACATTTAAGGAAATATTTCCAAAATCATATTTCCAAAATCATATTAGACAAGCAATACAGATTATGCACTCATTTCCATTCCACTTCTCTCCAGTATAGCAGTCAGGTTAATAGTACAAAACTGGACCAGTATCTACTAAGCAACCAGGCCTCAGAACAATCTGACTGCTGAAGATAAGTGCCCTCAGGGACAGGCTTAACAGAGCACACAAACAAAGCTCAAAACCTGGATTCATCTCCCACCAAAACCAGTGGGATACTAATGAGTTTTCAAAGATACAAAGCAAATTAATATCATTCTTGGCTGTCATTTATTTTGGAGTACACTAGCTACTTAATTTTGTCACAAGGCTACCAAGTAACAGATGTTCTCTTTTGCTTTCAGTGTTATCTCCTTTCCAAGTCATAAGAAACCACTTTAGAAATGCCCAGAATCTTAAATTCCTTTTTGGTACTAGGGATTGAACCCAGGGGCACTTAAGCACTGAGCCACATCCCCCAGCACATTTTTTTTTTTTTTTTTTTTTTGAGACAGGGTATCTGTAAGTTGCCTAGGACCTTGCTAAGTTGCTGAATTGGAGATCCTCTTGACTCAGCCTCCTGAGTCACTGGGATTACAGGTGTGTGCTACTGCACCTGGCTCCAAAATCTTAAGACGTGTAGAGAAACATCAAAGAATATTAACAAGGATTCTGGTAGATTTCCAGTTGCTTCCCATGAACTTTTTGGTTTTTAGAGATTTATCTTTAACATGAACTTATTTATTTTCTTTCATAGCACTTACCTCAATTTGTAATCATCTTTCTTTGTTTACTTATTTGTTGTCTATTTCCCTCACAGAATGGTTCCACGGAAGAAGAGAGTTCATTTGTCTCATTCACTGTCATATCCCTAAACTAACAGTGCCCAGTATGAAATTAAGGAATCAATAAGTATGTATTAATTGAAGCAGTCAGTATGGGTTGGGTTCTGCTACAGGAATAAATAATCCTACAAAACTCAATGGCTTAACACTACAAAAGTTCATTTTTTATTTATGCTGTGTGTCTGACAAGAGCCAGGTGGGGGAAATCTGTTCATCATTATAGTTCAAGGTCCCAGAATGACAGAGGTTCCACTTTGTCACAAACTTTCACATCCCTGAGGCAGAAAAAGAGAGCATTGAACTGTCTCATATTGGGAATTGTTTCTGCCCAGAAGTGTCATGTATTGTCACATTTTGCAGGCTAAAACAAGTCACATGGCCAACCCTAATTTCAAAGGGAAGAAGAAAAGTAGGTATGAGTGAGCCCTGGAAGTCTGAAGAGAATTAAGTAGCAATCTAGAATCATGCTAGTGAAGAGGCTTCATTTGGTTCAATCCTCTGTTGTAGAATCCTCTGTTTCTAGACAAGAATGTAATTAAAAGAAGATAACAGACAACTACCAGAAGAGCCTTTACCAAAAGAAAATATGTCTGAATTGCCTAATCAAGAAGAAACACCTGTACTCATTATGCCATTTAACATCAGAACAAAGTAAATGATTAAGGTGTGCTCTGCATTCATGCTTCTTATACCAAAACCTTCTTGGGGACTGAAACAACTGCAGAAATATGTGTGACTATGTAATGTCATGCTTTCAGATAACCAAATAAATAAATAAAACAAAAAAATCCAGTTCACTAAAATTCATTCACACATTTATTTTTTTACTGAAGTTGTACATATGAACAAAAGCAATGATCTGGTGACAGCACTTAGGCAATCTAAGACACAGTCACCCATTGCCCCAAAAGGCCTGCACATTCTGACTCACATTTGGAACTTTCTCTAGAGCACATCTCTTGGTATTTCCTGTGGATAGAGAGAGCGAGATTTAATTCCTGCTAGACAGTTTTTTTTCCCTTTTATCTCCACCAGTCAGTCTCTTGCAGTGAGATAACCTCCAGTCACAACTCTCCCTCCAAATGAATTCCCAAGTTGCCATGGTAACTAACACCTTCCTCCAATACTGTCAATATGCTTCCCAACCCTGAAGGCAGCCCTCTTGATACACTGCCAGAAGTACTGATCTCCTCCTGCAAGAGAGCACCTGCCTTCTCTCCAAGCCTATAAATGAGACCCTTCAGAAGACTCTGCTAATAATAGTAGCAGCTACCTATTGAGAGCCAACTCTATATCTATTATCTCATTTAATCATTTCCCAAAAAACACTGTACAGTAGATGTCATTCTCCTTGTTTTACAGATTAAAATATCTATATTGTCATAGGTTATATAACTTGGCCAAAGGGCAGAGCCAGGATGTGAACACAGGATTCTCTGATCACACTGCCCCTGAGGCATCTTCCATCTGCAGAAGGTCTTTTCCAGTTCAATGGAGTGACCTCACCTGTCTTAATCTCTCAGCCTGTCCCAGCTCCATTTTCCAAAAAGGTTTTCTATACTTCAAGACAATTTTGTTTGCTCCAACAGCAACATACTACTAAGATGTCACTTTAAGGTGTGTTAATGCAGGTTAAACACCACGAAAGAAAAACTTCATTCTCCTTCAACTCCAAGGACTTTGGTGGGGAGGAAGGAGATAACAGGTATTGTGTTTCGAATGGAGAATACAGGTACAAGATCTATACCTAGCAGATGTTAAGTTATCCACAGTGTATCCAGGTGCCAAGGAACATCAGTAAGAGTGGAATCAAGCAAACTCCTAAATTTGCTTTCTTGGGTCCCTTCAGAACCTGCCCCCCACCCCACCCACATGACCCACAACCTCACTGTTCTCCCCAAAACACAGGACTAGAGATACACAAAGCAAGCACTGTACTTGCTTCTTAAATGATCCCTCCCTTCCCCCACCCCCAACACACAGGGAGACTTTATGCTAGCCTTGTAAATAAGAGGGAAGCACTTACCACCCCACAGTTATTTTTCCAGTCTGCCTTTTTTAACCACTCACCTGGCAGAAACTCTTACTCCCCAGGCCAGCAGCTATTTGTAAAAGCAGTCTGCCTCCCTATTTTCACACTAAAGATACTCATTCTTCAGCAGAAAAGGGAGTATACTAAATCAGACAATTAGCAAGTCACCTCGCTTATTGCCACCCACTCCACTGAGGCACACAAACAACACAACAAGAGAATTAACCCAATTTGTTGTCTATAATAAACAGGATGTTCTACCCATTGGAGCCCCAAAGGATGGTAGAGGATGACTAATCCCAAGCAGTAATGGTTACAATGGCCCACTTCCCCATTTTCTAACTATGTGCTGAAATTCAAAGGCACTCCTCCCCACCCCATCTTCCCTTGCATGCTTCTGCACATCAATCCATTAAGAATCTGAAGTGTAATTTATCTTATTCACTATTATCCTGTTAAATTGCTCTACAGCTGCCATGGCAGTAATTGCAGTGATCAGTGATTCAGACTTCTTGAGCAAAGGGCCTTAAGTAGGTTTCATTATTAAAATTTCCAAAGGTTTTATTATTAAAATAAGCCTAAGATAGAGCAGCATGCCTCCACGGGGCAGTCATACTAATGGTTCTTGAGTTACGAAGGGATGTCGGTACTGTCATCAATGTTTCATTTGTGAATACCAGTAATTGGGAATTTATCAGTCAACGAAACCAACCAGCATTCTAAAAGGGAAGAATCTCATTTTTAAGTACTTACGCAGTACTGTGCAACTTTTTCAAAAAGCTGTCTTGGACTGGGCACAGTGGGTCATACCTGTAATCCCAGTGGCTCAGGAGGCTGAGGCAGGAGGATTGTGAGTTCAAAGTCAGCCTCAGCAACTTAGCAAGGCCCTAAACAACTTAGCAAGGCCCCATCTCAAAATATAAATAAAAATGGGATATGGCTCAGTGGTTAAGCGCCCCTGGGTTCAATCCCTGGTACTAAAAAAATAAAATAAAAAGCTGTCTTTGTTCACTGAGGCACTGCATGTAATAGCAAACACCAGCAACAACTCAAGTGTCTATTTATAAGCAACTGGTTCAGGGCTGGGGATATAGCCCAGGTGGTAGAGTGCTTGCCTCACATGCACAAGGACTGGGTTCAATCCCCAGCATCACCACCACAAAAACAAAACAAACAACAACAAAATATATATATGTGTATATGTGTGTGTGTGTGTATATATATATGTGTGTATATATATATATATATGTATATATAAATGTAACTGGTTCAACTAACAGATGCAGCCATGCATACAAGAGCTCTGATAAAAGAATGAGACCACTTTCTTTGAACCAACATAGAAAGATCCCTAGGACATAGTGGTAAGAACCAAAGGCAATCTATAGAACAGGTTATAACGTGCTAACCTTTGTGTAAAAGAATGGAGGTGGATAAGAATACATATTCATGCTTGCTTGTATTCACATAAAGGAACACTGGACAGATGTATAAGAAGCTATCAAAAGTAACAGGGCTGGGGTTGTGGTGCAGTAGTAGAGTGCTTGCCGAGCATGAGTGAGGCACTAGGTTTGTTCCTCAGCACCACATAAAAAAATGAATAAATAAAATAAAGCTGAGCAGAATGGGGCTGGAAGCCATGCTTCTCAACAGAAACCTTCCAACATAATTTTTTCTCATTTTTAAACTACCTACTTAATTCACTTGGTAGGGGTCGGATTGGTAGGGATTTGGAACTATTTCTGCTGCATTGGGAACAGATGATCAGGCTTCAGACTTCTTACCTTGGCCAGCCAGAAGTCACTACCTCCAGGACAGAGGAGTAGCAAGACTATTGCTTGAATGTCTCCTTTAGGATAAACAGCTGATGAAACTAGGTGGTCCACTAAAATTTGATTATATGTATAAGTGCATGAGCTCAGCCTTCTAAAAATGTGCAAATAGCAGGTGGGTGACACTGTGACAAAAAAGTGGGGCGGAAGTAGGACAGCAAGTAGAGAGGGGTCCTGCTTCTCCACTCCCTTTACAATTCTCATTTTATTCTTGGGTTTTCAGAAAGGACTTTTGTAAAGAAGGGAGATTTACACCCAAGTCTAGGGTTACATCTATCTTAAGGCCACTTTCAATACAAGTGCTTTTTTATGAGTCACTTCCGTGCTTCTCCTTTTCCAGAGAGAAAGAAAAGGAAAGGGGCAGCTATTGTTCAAAGCATGTCAGGGGTTTATCTTGCCTTGCAGGTTAAGGGAAATGGCATCAAAATGAATAAAATTAAGCCACCTGTCTAATCCTAGTGTCAGAGAATTCTTGCTCCAACAAAACTCCAAGGACAACTAGACCTTCTTATTTATCTACAGCCTAGTAGTCATCAATCAATGGCAGAGTTAAAAGGTCACAAATATTCCAATGCTGGGTTGGCATCAGGAGAGAAGAAGCCCCCAGAGCCATCCCAGTCAAAAGAAAGAGGTTAGCAGCAGAAGAATTGGAAAAGCAGGCCCTCAACAGAACCCACCAGCCTCCGCAGAAAAAATATTCTACAGTCACGGGATAAGCAGACAAACTGCTTAGATTTGCCTCCTCTCTAGATCCAAATTGTATAGGAAATAAATGCCTGGTGGAGGTCTGTCCCTGCCCTCCTCTCCTTGGGAGAGCCCACATTAACTGAGGAATCCAGAATTCCTGTTCCATGAGTCTAGGACTCAGGCTTGTAGGCTTTAGACCGGGTTCCCAGACCCTTTTCGACATCTCCCTCTGGATGTGTGTCCCCTATCCAAAGATTAATTCCCTTTTTTTTTTTTTTTTAAGTTTCAGAGATAACTCTGAAATGCCCAGCATGGTTTAAAAACAAGGAAGGGAAAAAAGAAGGCTGGTTACATGTCTATCTGAAGGAATCTAGAGAGAGAAAAATATGGAGAAATTAAGAGAAGGGCATGTTTGGGGAAAACTCAGTGGTCCAAAATCCCACCCAGAGGGCTGGGGTTGTGGCTCAGTGGTAGAGCACTTGCCTAGAATGTGTGAGGCACTGGGTTTGATTCTCAGCACCACATTTAAATAAATAAAATAAAGGTCCATTGACAACTTAAAAGAAATAGAAATTTATTTTTTTAAAAAGCCGCCCTACCTGAACCCAGCCATTGGAGAAGCCTTCCTTCTCCCAGTCAACAATAAGCTGTACTGGTTTATTCTCTCCTAAAATCTCTGAAAGCCTCACTTCCCCTTTATTTTCACTCATACCACCTCATTCAATTATCTCTTCATTCATTCAATAACATGGAATAAGTATAGATCAGAGCTAGGTGCTTTTACACAGAATAAAAGCAGTATGATCCCTACTTCCTGGTGGCTCAACATCTGATTATTTCTCATCTGAACTATTCAGATACAGCCTTCTCTCCAACCATTCATTCTTTTTTGTTTTTGGGGTTTTTGTTTGTTTGTTTGTTTGTTTGGCGGTGCTGGGGATTAGAACCCAGGACCTTGTGCTTGCAAGGCAAGCACTCTACCAACTGAGCTATATCCCCAGCCCTTTCCAACTGTTCATTCTTTACCCTGCACCCAGAATGTCTCCTCCGAACTTGAGTTAGATCATTTCATTCATGGGTAGGCAAACTCCTCTTACAAAGGCCAGGTAGTAAATATTTTAGGCTTGTGGGCCATATGTTCTCTCTCACAACTACTGAACTCTGCACTCTTCATGTAAAGCACCAATCACACGTGTAGAACCAATGCGGGTGACTGTTCCAGTATGATCTATTTACAGAAGCAGGCAGCAGGCCAAGTGGGCCAAATGGACTATAGTTTGCCCAGTCCTGATTTAATTAATTGCAGTGCTTCTTACTCCACTGGAATTCATCCAAATTCTTTCCCATGGCCTAGAAGACCCTGCAGCCTCATCTGACTATCATTTGCTTGTCTATTTTCCACTATGACCCAGCTACTACTATGGAGCTCAAACATTGTGCCAAGTCCATTCCCATCTCAGGACCCCTGAACTTGCTGTTCTCCCTATTAGGATCACTCTTTCCTATATCTCCCCTGAGTTGCCTCAGCTCATCTCCTCAGAGAGCCCTCACTGACTACCCCATGGGTTAGCACCTACACAGGATACAAATATTCTAAGTCCCATGGCTTTATCGATGTTCTTCAAATCACCTATCATCATCTAAAAACATCATTTGTTGCATGGTATTATCTGTCTTCCCAACCACTATACCTCTTCACCGAGGGCAGATACTGTCTAATATGTTTATCCCTAGACTCCCAGGACCAGAACTGTGCCTGATACTTAATAGGAGCCTGACAAGTATCTGTTGAACTGTTAACTGCCTCCAATCTCAATCCTTCTACCCCACTGCTATCCTTACTGCCACCAGTTATCTAAAACACAAGCAGATCATGTCATTCTCCTGCTTAAAATACTTCCACTGCTTCCCACTGGCTTCAATACACACTTGCAAATTGTATGGCAAGGCTACTATAGCCTTATCACACCTTCTGATGCTCTCCCATAGACTGTAGGCAAGGACGTGTCTTGTTTATCTTATCTCAGGTGCCTGGCACAGTACCAGGAACACTGATGGTGCACCATGAATGCAGAACAAAATCAATTAACAGATTGGAACAACTAAGTATAATGCTAAATTCCAGCGTGATAACTCAAAAATATCAAATGTAAAGGCAACAAAGCAAGATTTTTGCACAAGACTTACTTTCCTTTCTTCAGAAGCAACCTGAATGGGGGCTATATTTGTATTCAGAATCTGACTTTGGATTTGTCACCCGGATTCCACCTGGCAGATAGCCACTCACCACTTTCTAAAAGAATGACAGGAAGAGGCAGGGAGAGAAATAATGCACATTTCTCCATGCTGTTTCCTGTAAGCAGCTGTGGTGAAAGGGTTAGGAAGGGAGACGTAACACTTGGGCCTAAATGTAACTTAAGGATTCTCCACGGATTCCAAGTGTTCACATTCTCCCTGTCATCTATTAGCAAAGACAACCTAATGCTGGCTATTTTGCTATATAAAATAACCCAAGAGGTTCAGGGAATTTCTTCAGAACAGCCTCACCAATAGAATGAAAATTGTTACTTGTAGAAGAATTTCCATTAGCCCTTTGAAATCCTTCAGCATTCATTAAGGCCAAGGAGTTTTCACCTAATTCAGTCTGATGGGTGTGAGAATAGAGTCTTTCTAGGGAATACAGACTCCCAAATTGTTCATCTGGTTAGTGAGGAGGGAATTTATTATTCAAAATCAAAGGGAAATGAAAAGAGGCCAATCCAAAATGTCATTATTCTCTTTCATGGGTGGGGGATTGAGTTCCAGATTCATTCTGTCACCTTTACATGACCTCCTCAGCATCTAAAAGCTTCAGGTTGGTACAGCCAGCTAGGTTCTCTAAGGTAACACAATCTGCTTCAGCAAAGCTTATGCTGAGCTGTCTCCAGACTCCAGAAATGATAGGCTATAAATTACTGGGTCTCCTATTTGTTATAATGAAGTATAAGCTAGTGCAGTTCTGAATCACCACTCTAAATACTATTCTGAGTTGTCTGAAGCAAATTTGATGCAAGCCTGGAGGAAGCACAAAGCCGAGCTAGATAAGGGATGCATCTACTCTGAGCCTAGCTCCTTTCAACTCACCTGTGGGTCTAGTCACAGAATCCAAGTAAGGGATAGGAGAACAAGGTTCCCAGTGTTCCCCTAATATTTGGATATCTTCCATATTTGGTATCTCCATGTGAAGAAGCTAAACAGACTAAACCAATATAAAATGATTTACTCTTTACATAGAACCACCAGAGATCTACAAAACTACATCCAAGATAGCTAAATAGTCAACCCTGAGCACTAACTGATATACTGACCATCAGCAAGATTTGAGACCTCATAAAATTCTTGTCAAGGATCTGTCTCTATGGACATGAGAGACAAGAACCAACCATTCAAATGAACCAAGCTTCCTTACAAAGTCATCTCCTTGTACTGTTCCATTTAACAAAACTGTGGTCTATTATCTACCCTTGAGTCCACCTGCCAATGGCACAGAGCCAGAGCAACCTATTCCCTGACAGGAAATCAACAGAATGTCCTACTAAACACCACTCTGAAGATACTGAAACCCACAGATTGCAAGAGGAAAGAAAAGAGAGAGAATGGTCAACCAGGTACGTGCTATGCCAAAAGCACACTATAACCTCCTCCCCACCCCGCTTAATCCTAGTTGGGCTGAGTCCAAACTGATTAAATAGACCACAGGTTCTCAAACGAAGCAGGAACTCAGAACCCAGGAAGCAAGAGTAAATCCTTAACGACCACATGAGTTTCTTAATGTGGGAGGGAAGGATTCATAAATGGAATTCTGGTAGAACACAGGACCCAAAGGGGCAGAAGTTAACCTGAACCCAGGCAAAGCCTTGATTTCTAGAGTATTAGGTGTGCAAGGGCTGGAGTAACTGACTTCAGCAAGGGCAGCTTGGCAGCCCAAGGCAAGGCATACATACGATTGGCAAAATTCAGTTTAACTGAAGCAAAAGTTTCAGAAACAGGAGGATCGTGCGTGGGGGTAAAGCAGGAGATAGTCAGAGATGAACCTTTACAAAAGCAAGGTGGTTCCTGGAGATCTACTGATTCCCAGCAAGAGCCTCGTACTAGCTATGAGCAGGAGCAGGTGTAGTCCCAGGAAAGAAGGTTTATAAAAGTAATTCGGCCCGAGAGTACAGACTATGTTCACTACTAAAAGGATCCAGGCCCTTTGGAAAAATGGCTGATTCCATGTATGGCAGGATATAGGGCCTGGAACAACTGGCTGTGCCAGAAAGTAAGGAAGGCATCAAAGTTCAAAAGGGCCATGTCAAAAGGACATGGAGTCGACCTGAGGGACACTAACCTGAGACAATGTGACAAAACAATTAATAATAATGATAGCAATGGGCTGAAACATATCAAATAAATAATTATCTATGATTTTCTGAGTTCAATCCCCAGTACCACAAACAAAAAAATAAAACTATGAGCTCACAATGACATTCAGAGAACAACAATGACAATAACAACAAAGTATTGGTATGAGTGGAGGTTATCAGGTCACTAACTCATTATTCTGAAAAGTAATTTAAAAAGGAAGATGGAATAGGGAAATCAGGTATTTATCCAGTCTTTCCTGCACAAGAAAGGTGGGTTTAGAGCAGATAAAACAAATTTGGCAATAACTGCTTAATCTGAGTGCTGGGTACATGGAAGTTCTCTATTTTTTTTATTGTGTATGTTGGAACTCCCTTTTCCTCCAGCCCCAGCCCAAAAGAACCAAGACAGAACCTAAGCGAAGGACAGAGGAGACTATGAGGAGCAATTTTAGCCCTGATGGGCTGAGCCAACTGGGAGGACACAAGGAGGTGCCAAATTGCAGAGGTCTCAGGTTGCCAGCACTTGATCTGGAGTCCCAGGTCCTATGGCAGGCATGGCTTACTAAAGGCTGGATATGAGGCTGTCCAGAGAACTTCCTTTTCAGTCATAATTGGCTCAGAAACTCAAAAGGGCCTGGTCTTCAGTGAAATACAATAGAAGGCCCAGGCATAAACCCTCACATCTACAGTCATCTGATTTTTGACAAAGGAGCCAAAAACAAACGATGGTGAAAGGGCAGCCTCTGCAGCAAATGGGGCTGGGAGAACTTGACTTCCACCTGCAGAAGAATGGAGGTGGATCCCTATCTCTCACCCTGTACAAAAATCAACTCAAAATGGATCAAAGACCTTAATATAAGACCCGAAACTCTGAAGCCACTAGAGGAAAACATAGGGGAAACACTTCAAAATACAGGTACGGGCAACAACTTCCTGAACAGGACTCCAATAGCTCAGGAAAAATATAACAAAAATTTACAAATGGGATTGCATCAAATTAAAAGGCTTCTGCAAACTGGGTGTGGGGGTGCACACCTGTAATCCCAGCGGCTTGGGAGGCTGAGCAGGAGGATTGCAAGTTCAAAGCCAGCCTCAGCAATTTATGGAGGTCCATCTTTAAAGAAAATATAAAAGGGGCTGGGAATGTGACCCAGTGGTTGAGCACCCTTGGGTTAAATCACCAGTTCGCCAGTACCAAAATAAAAAGCTTTTGCACAGCAAGCAAATAATTAACAAAGTGAAGAGACAGCCTACAGAATAGGAGAAAATCTTTACCAGCTATTCATCTGACAGAAGATTAATATCCAGAATATATAAAGAACTAAAAAATTGAATACCAGAAGAATAATAAATTCAATCAATAAATGGGCAAATGAACTGGGCAGACATTTCTCAAAAGAAGTACAAATAGTCAATAAATATATGAAAAAAGCTCAACATCTTTAGCCATAAGGAAATGCAAATCAAAACTACATTGAGATTCCATCTCATCCCAGTCAGAACAGCTTATTATCAAGAAAACAAAAAAATAACAAAGGCTCAGAAGGATGGGGGTGGGAGGAACTTTTATACACTGTTGGTGGGAATGTCAATCAGTACAGCCACTATGGAAACCGGTACAGAGAATCCTCAAAAAACTAAAAATCGATCTACCATAAGATCTAGCTATCCCACTCCTGGCTACAGTCAAAGAAAACTAAGTCAGCATACCAAGGAGATGCCTGCACACCCATGTTTATCGCAACAATATTCACAATTGCCAAGTTGTAGAATTTGCCTAGATGCCCATCAGCTAATGAACAGATAAAGAAAATGTGATACACACACACACACACACACACACACACACACACACACCATGGAGTATTATTCAGTAACAAAGAACAAACTCATGTCATTTGCAAGGAAATGGATAGAACGGAAGATCATGTTAAGTAAAATAAGCTAGATCCAGAAATACAAATATCATAAGATTTCCCTCATATGTGGAATCCAGGAGGGTAAAAAAAATGACATAAAGTAGAAGGGGAAGCGTTAGGAAAGGGGAAGAGGACCATGAAGAGGGGCAGGGAGGAAGGGGAAGTAAGAGAGGGTAATAAGGGAGGGTGAATCCAATCAAAGCATACTTTATATGCATATATGAAATTGTCATAAACCCATTATTTATATAATTAATATGTACTACTAATTATAATAAAATTGATTGCTATTTTAAAAAAAAAAAAGTCTGGTCTTGAAAATGGAGCCCTTATGTAACTTCAATCAAGAAGGAGGTGAGGAAATCAAAGAGACAGGTGGCAAGGGCTAGCCAAAAAAGCACACACAGGTAAAGGGGAAAAGTTGCTCTGAATCTAGACTGCTTTACCAAAAGCACCAACAAAAGACCTCATCATGCCCTCAGTTTACCTCCATCCACATCTCAAGAGCCACACACTGCACCACCAAAGAGAACAGCCTGAGGACAATGTTCTCCTCAACAGACCAGCTGTATCTGGACACCCAGCCTCAACAACTCAGTTTAGTCCCTCCCTCACACCACTCAAGTAGCCTGCTCAGAAAACCTGCATCCTGACACCCCCACTGCCAGACAATTTAAGCAACAAACAGCGACCCACCTAAACAGCAATGCTAGCTGCCAGAAAAAGTTTTGTAGGGACAAAGAGAAGAGGAAAAGTAGATCCCTTGCAGTCTACCATGGCAAGGTACCTTCAAATGCAGAATCCATGCACCTCTGGGGCTGTGGAGATCCAAAAGCAGGCTGACTCCTTCCATCTCCTCAAAGATAAATGAGCAGGCAAGCTGGCCAGAAAACCACTCAGGACATTATAAAGAATCTTTATAGGGTCAAAGAGGAATGGGCCTATAGGCTGTGCGTATTCCCCACAGATTCTGGGGATGATGTCAGAATCCCTTTCCAGATGTGTTTTAGCACTGTGGTCACTTGTATTCCTGCCACTGAACGTCACTGCTTTGCTAATTTGAACTGATTCCAGCTCAGGCTGACCCCAGCTCCCCGGATCTGGTTACCATTAGCTGAGACTATCTTATCCATTCTGTATCCTTTCAAAAAGCCCTAAAAAGAGCTCTTCACCTGCTCTTCTAAGACAAGTAAGAATGTCTGCCAAAGAAACTGGGGGTGGGGGAGTGGGATTGAGAGAAAATACAATTAGCATATTACCAAGACAGCAAAAAGTGAAGGGAGTAAACTAGGGCTCACATTTATTTCCAAAGCTGGATCAATATCCTTTTGCATGTGTCTAAATAAAGTGCTAAGTTAAAACTGCTACTAGAAAAAAGAGAAAAAGAAAGGAAAAAAAGCAGGTCAGATAAAAGCAGACCTTATAGACAGAATAGGTAAGAATCTGAATTTTCTGTTTTTTTACCCTATGAGCTAAAGAATTGCCTCTGCTTCTAGGGATCAGGGCACTCAGAATCAATGACGGAACCTAAGTCAGCACAAATCTGATCACCAAAAACATCAAGGTGAGTTCTCTTGACCTTGAGATTGCTTCTTTAGCTTTTTGGTAAGAAAATATACAAGAACTAAGCCCTTTACCACCCCACTTGTTTGAACTGGTGTATGTTTGTCTTGTCCAGATCAAGGCTTCCATGAGTGACTGAGGCCCAGATCTGAGAAGCACCAGGTCCGCAGAGGGCTAAAAAGTAACATTACAAAACCTGAAGATGTAAAAGGAAGAATTTAGCTGACTCTTAAACTCCACTCACCCAACCATAAAAAGAATATAAACAGAGCAGGTCCGGATTCCTGGTTCCTAATTCTAGGCCATATTGTTTCCTGGGTGTATTAGGGCACGACCCTAAACTTTTCCGACCTTCATTTTGCCCACCTAATTTAAGAAAGTTAAACTAAAATACATTTTGTAACTAAAGTAAAATGAAGCTCTCTAAATGTGATGGCAATGGCACTCAGGGCCCTTGAACTTTCCTTGACCCAAAAACATCCATTAGAAAGTCAGTATCCCCAGAGTACATTTCAATCTAAACTGGAAAATGTTCACACAAACTAGGAAAGTCTAGATCCTCTGCTTGGGTAAAACTAGATTCAGTAAAAGCATGAGTTTTCTACATAAAAGGTATTGTAACAGAGGCCACAGGGAGTGGAATTAAGTATGACACCTTCTTTGTGTGTGATCAAAGTGCCTTATAAACTCAAATTGGGGCACCTTGTATCACAAACCAGATGGCAAGAAATTAAATAAATTTAAATCTTTTTTATGCCATCCCAATCACATCACGGTCAGTTCACAAACATGCTCCAGCAAATGCTGGAAGAGTCTCTCTCTCTTTAAGAGTCCCTGCTCACTGCACCCTGTTGAACAAAAGACCTCACGCACTTACAAAGAGGATGGAAACAGGCCAGTTTCAGGACACATGCTGCATGGGGAGAACTGACTGTCCCAGAGAGCCGACTCTACACCCTTCTGACAACTCCACAATAGAGTGGCTACACACAAACGCTTGAAATAAGGAAGTTCATCAAGAAAATGAACAGTTGGCAAGATCAAGGCTTCTGGTCGAAAGGGCTTGCAGCTGGTCTGGCCATTCATCAAAAAAATCTGAATTTAAATGGAAGACACATTCAACTGTGACATGTAATAAAACAACTGGAGCAGCAAAGGCTCTTGATTTTGGTTTCCTTTCCATCCTGCACATCTCCTGCCAATGAAAGGGTGAGTGTGTCTGTGGTGTTCCTGGCACTTCCAGGGCAGTTCCCATTCACACTGGTCAACCTTTTGGTATTTTCCACACATATTACCAGGTCATTGTCCATCTATACAAACCTAAAATATGCAGAGAAAAGCTCCTGTTTAAGAGATACTCCAAATCTGAAAGCCTATGGACTTCCTTGACCAGGGGACCACATATAAGAAAGACTATGGAATCAGATGTCAGAATTCTAATTTCAGATTGACCCCTAACCAGCCTCATAACTTTGAATAATTCACCTACTTTTTCTGGAGTGTGATGTTTTTCTATCAATAATGAGAGAAGAAGACCAAATGATATCTCAGATCCCTTTCAATCCATCCTTCGATGTTTTAACTAAAGTACAATATCAATAAGGCTACCAAGGGACCTTAAACTCCACACGAGCAATTGGGATTATGCTAAAAAAAATTTACGAATAAAAAATAAAAATTCTATTCCACACAGACAGAGCCATTCTGATCATATTTCTCCACACCAGCTGTCATACAGATGTGCTACACCACTGGTCCAAGAAGCCCTTTCTAAAGAAGACACTAACTGAGCAAGTGTAATAAGCTAATTTATTTACTCAACCAACAAATATTTACTAAGTACCTTGTAGGCATTTAGGGATAGAGTAGGACAAAATAGACAAAATCCTTTCCCTTGGGGAGCTTATAGTCAAGTAAATATCAGACATTAGTCAAATAGGAAAAGTGTGGTGGCAGTACATTTTATAAAGAGCAGTCAGGAAGGCCTTGTTGATAAGGTGACTTTTGTGCAAAGATCCAAGACAGTGAGGAAGTAAGCTATGCAGATACTTGGGGAAGAATGTTCCAGACAGAGGGAACAGCAGGGCCCTGAAACAGGACTAGGCCAAGCATGGCTGCCATGTTGAAGGAAACAGAATAATCCAATGTTGATGAAGAGTGTGACAGGGAGAGCACCAAGAAGAAAAGTCTTATGGGGAGCAGGGGCAGAAGCATGTAGGAGACACAAAGCCACGGGGAGATTTAACCAGGAGAAACAGAACCTGAATTCCATTTTTAAAGGATTGCTTAAACTGTGGGTGAGAGTACGCTGAAGGATGCAAGAATGGAAGCCAGGATGAGGAGGCTACCAAGATAATCCAGGTGAGAGATGATGGCAGCTAGGCCCAGGGTAGCAGCAGAGAGGAGAGATGAGGGACAGTGAGAGTCTGGGATATATCCTAAAGTACAGTCAACAGAGCAATGCCGGACAGGATCTTGGAGAATTCTACTGCAGAATCAATGAAGCTAAACAACACTAAATTCCAACATCTACTGTGAGATGCTGGGAGAAGGGAGTTATTCATCTCTGTCACCCAGTGTCCAACACAGTGCCTGGCACACAATGGATAGACAGAAAGTGCTGAATGAGTACGTATGGGACTGAATATATTATGAAGCCAAAAGACCTGCAGTTGCATAGGTCATTAGGACCCCAAAAGTATTTGGTAGTAAAACACATTTTACTAACAATGGATCCCCTCCTCTGGGTGAATCTCTCTCTTTTTGTAAAAAGTTTTCTTCTGTAATGCATTTCAAAGTAGTGAGCAGTGAAACTGCCAGAAAACGTCACATAAATATGGCTGAGATTCTAAACAATTGGGCCATTTCCCTAACAGGCCATATGTAGTCACCAAAGCTCCATTACCTCAGCACCTCTCAGCTAAAATATAGGAGAAGTTTTCATGAGTAAGTTCATGTTTCAAAAAGTACTGAGTCATGAGGACAACTAAAAAGATATGTTTGTGAAAAATATTATTACAACCAACAAGGAATAACAAAAGCCAAATCTTAACTACTCTACAGGAGAGGCTAATGGGCTATTCTTCAATGTGTTCCACTTCCTCTATGAAGTTGAAAACAGGAATTTCTAGATTCTTTTCCCCATAGCTCTACCCTGGGAAAGGTGACTATTCCTAACTACTGGAGGAACTCCCCCGCCAGTGTAAGCCTTTGGAGTCCCAAAGTTCTTAACCCACAGAGACTGACATCAAGCAAAAGGTACAGAAAATTCAACATCAGGGAGAAATAACAATAAAGGTATGTTATAAACTTACATTCTAGCAGCAGTTTTTTTCAGCTAAGTCATTGATCATCTCGAAGGGCTAAATTAAAACCAACATTAATCAGGAAGTAGGTGCAAAAAAAAAAAAGAAAAGAAAAAGGCCTTATTTACCAAAAGAGAAAAAGGAGGAAGGAAGATAAGACATGTAAAATGGTTGAGAACAAATTACATTGAAAGAGAAGCTGTGACATTTGGAAGACCAAGTCCTAGACAGATTCATCAGCTGAGTTGGAAATCATTTGATGTGATCTTGGACTAACTTTAACTTCTGTGCCTCTGTCTCCCATCTGTGCCTGAGTCTCCCACTCACTGTAAAGGAGAGCAAATGATTTCAGCCCCCTCCTATCTTAAGAGAGATGTTCTGTAGCTGAGATCATGTCTCTGGAAGCTCCAGGGATTCCCTGGGGAAATGCACTCCATAAACATGGATGTGGTCTTCAGTAAGATAATTAAGAATCAGGCTGCTTTCGGAAACACCCCCACAGTATGGAGGCTCTTTCTCCCCAGCATCACTGGTTTCAGAGTTGGGCAACCTAAATATGCTCAGATAATATGCAAACGCAGGAATGGGGCAAGCCTCTTTGCAGATAATGTCAGGATTCCTAGATGTGATGCATAATGAATACATTCAGGTGTTTACTAATAAACATTTACCGGTGCTTTTAAATCACCAGTATCTTCCCTGAAATGACCACACTGTTGTCCATCTAGGAGGAGAGACGCATGTGAGGTATGCAATAGCAGAAGGCCCATGATGGTGACCCCTGGGCAAGTTCTGATCTCAATTTCTACCTCTCTTTTATAGGTCTAACAATACTGAGGATTAAATGAGGTAACATGGGAAATACTTCTGGCACAGCCCTGGCTCAAAGAAGAAAAATAAGTGCTAAAGCTCTCCTCCCTCACAGGACTCCACTCAGTAAATGAGTGCTGTTAATCCTTTAATCACAGATCCCAGGGAAAATAAAACAGGAAAGGTTCACCCATAAATATCTCATCTGCCTTTATTCCCTTATAACCCTTTGAGTAGAGCAAACAGGCCAAACTTTAATTAGGATCTCAACGTGGGATGTCCCAGGTAAGCCAGGCTTATAACCTCCAGACAATTAGGAGGAGACTGGTTTTTAATAGCCTACTCCATACCAGTCGAGTCAATGACAGAAGCAGACCCGGGCCTTTGTCCCAGCTTCCCAAAGAAATCCATTAGCCAGGCACACATGGCTCCAGTGGGATGTGGGGTCAGAGGCTTTCTATTCCGGCCATTGTGGTCTAAAAATAGACTCCAAGCACAGGGCAAATGGACTCACAAGGATTGTGTTCATCTACTATCCATGTTGCCATCTGAGGACTATTTAAAGCAGGAGGCCAGAAAGCCCTGCTCTGGACAGGAGGACTGGTGAGGGGAAAATAGGCAGGGTGTGTTTTTAATATAGTTCTTCTACAACTGCCACTTATAGAGCTCCAGTTTGGGCCCCAGGATCTTGAGGTACACATCCATCCTCACCAGCTCAGATATCTTACTTGGCTCCCTATCAACCACTGAGCAAGGAAAGCCAAGTTCATTTTACACATGGAAAAGTGGGGACGCATGGAGGAACAGGTTTCTGCTCTGCTAAGTTCATTGCTAATAACAGAAACAAATTACAGCTGACTATGCTTCCACATGTCAGTCCCTCTCCACCTCAGTTCTAATTTCACAACCTCCCTGCAAGGTGGGCAGTCATTTTGTTCACACTTTACAAGAACACTGAGGTTCTTGGAGTAAGACAAGCGACTTATTTTTGTGATCTAATTTACATGTGGCATAGCCAGGATTTTTTTTTTTTTTTTTTTGCAGTGCTGGGGATTGAACCCAGGGCCTTGTGCTTGCAAGGCAAGTACTCTACCTACTGAGCTATATCCCCAGCCCTCAGCCAGGATTTGAACCTAGGTCTCTCTGATGCCAGAGAATCTTGTTTGGGGTTTTGGATATAATTAGATCATGCTGCTCCTCTTGGTTTCTCTCGGTTGATTTAAGAATACAAAGAACCTATAATCCAAAACCATACTGAACATTAGATCTCATGCCTTATTATTGAGGTCATCGATTTGGTAAGCAAAGAGAATTAAGTAGTCCAAGACCAACAGCAGAGTCTTCAGGGACAGAAACCAGACCATAATTCCAATTAGCTAGACCAACAGATAAATTCCACATCAAAGGAATTTTCACTGGAAAAGACCAGGTGACGTGGAGCCTCTGATAAGACTTCATCTCATTATTTCCCCTGTCCTGACACCCCTACACTCCAGCTGTTTTCATATATAGCTGTCCCTGGTATTTGGCATCCTCAGGATAAAATCTAAGAATACTCAAGTCTCATATGAAATGGCATAATATTTGCATATAACCTATCACATCTTCCCATGTACCATTTATTCATTAGTTATAACCCTACTGCAATGTAAATGATATGTGAATAGTTGTTACACTATATGGTTTAGGGAACAATGACAAGAAACATTGAGAATCTGTGAAATGGAAGGAGGTTACAGCAAGATGTGTCTACACATCTCTGCAATCTCATGAATTCAATGTAGTGTTCGGCACAGAGCAAATTCAAGTTTTGTTTTTTGGAACTTTCTGGAAATTTTTTCCCACACATTCTTATCCATTTTGGTTGAATGTGGAGATATGGAACTTATTGATACAAAAGGCTGATCCAGCATCTTGTTGTCACTAATGCAAAGGCAAGTTCTTGAGATTGCATTAGTATGAAGATTTTTATCTTACACAGCCATTTTCCTAACTGCCTCTCTACTATATACCTTTTGTCAAATTTCAGATTTCCAGAATACATCTGAAATGACAGCTCAAGGCCTTGCCATGTTCAACAGAACTGATCACAATCTGTCAAATGGGGACAAGATCAATTCTCTAGCCCTTTTGCTTCCATGTCTCTTATAGAAAGGTAACTATATTGAAATCTATCACATCACTCAAATCAAAGACAGCAATTGGTGTGAAAGGGAGTGATACACATACACACAAAAAAGAATTAGTAGCAATGATAATCTAAAAAAGGTAAATGTGGAGCCGGGTATGGTGGTACACACCTACAATTCCAATGCCTTGGGAGGCTGAGGCAGGAGGATGGTAAGTTTGAGGCCAGCCTCAGCAACTTAGACCCTAAGCAACTCAGTGAGACCCTATCTCAAAATGAAAAATAAAAAGGCTTAGCAGTTAAGCACTCCTGGGTTTAATCCCTGGGGGAAAAAACAACAGAAAAAGGAAATGTGATATAGTTAAAACCAAACTGAGCATTTTCTCACAACCCATTGGAAAAGACATTTCCTAAAAGCTAAGTCATTTAATCCAATTCTGAGATAGAATGGTCTAGGGCTGGACAACGGATCCTAGTAGTGCTCTCCATACTTTTCCAAGCCAGCTCTCCAGGCCCTGGCTTTGATATGGCTACCACTTCCACAAAAGAAGTTGACAACGATCGGTCACCTTTTTTTTTAACCCTCCTCCTCCCCATCAGATGAAGCAAGATAACTGGCATTTTATCTAGGGAGGCTAACTTGCAGCAGTGACAAATGGAAAGTATGGGGATCAAGAATAGTCAAGCACACAGTTAACGTGAATAGGAATCTGCTGCCCATGGAGTGAACTCTTGTGCAGTCTACAGCCTGTGTTTTCCCTAGGCTCATTTCTCACACATCTCAAATCAGGAGTGAAAGTGAAAGGAGGCTTCAAGTTTCCATGTACCACCTTTTTTGGGGGGTCTGAGGGGAGTGCTAGAGATCAAACCCAGGCCCTCACATAGGCCAAGCAAGCAGTCTACCTCTGAGCCACATCCCCAGTCCCCAGTACACCAATCTTTTGGGTTTTTTTTAACATTCTTTTTAGTTGTAATGGACCTTTATTTTTCTTATTCACTTATTTATATGGGGTGCAGAGGAACTCAGTGCCTCATACATGCTAGGCAAGTGCTCTGCCACTAAGCCACAACTCCAGCCCCCCCAGTACACCATTCTTAAGGAAGAAAAAAACATTTCCTTTCGTCTCAGTGGGGTGCCCTGACTACAATATCTTTTGGAGTGAATGAATGGACTTGGTGTTCAGGGTAAGAAAAAAAGGAAATGAGATTTTCTTTTCCTATTTAGAGAAATGAGGAAGTAGAATGGTTTATACACAGGCCTGATCCCATTCAAAGAATGTGCATGGAGGTAATGTCACAATATCAGTCACTCCTTGAAGAAATTCCATCTCATAATGGCTTCTAATTTAACACATTACCTCTAACATACTGACATGGAGCTGCATCAGTGTTACATAGCAAGCACACAGGGTAGGGGCTGGATGTATGTGTGCCTTACTTTACCTGGTTCAAGCATATTCACATTAGGATCATTTGGTGATAGTGACAGTGACCATATAGATCCTGGCTAATACCATCACCATCCAAATCCTGAGGAAAAATGCTACCTGGAAACATTCTCCTCTATCAATCACACCATAAGACAGGGAAGCAGCACGATCAGTTCAATTTCCAGACACTAATATATTCAAATTAATTAATCAGTAGTCACCGAGCAACCAGAAGTGGCCAGCACCTTCAAGTCATTCACCATTGTGTGCTATCAGTATGCATCAGGCATTTTTAGTCCTGCTTTTCAACTTTCAAAGGCCAATCAAGTTCAACCCCAATGTCAAAGTCTAAACAACAAATCAAAGAGTACTTAAATTGCTGAAGAAGGCTTAGTTCAATCAGCCAAAGTACCACTCTATTTCTCAGAAAGAACCTCCTGAGAATAAGAAAAGCCACTCCACCTACCAAGAAGACCCCGTTGGTCTCTGTGGAAGAAGCAGGACAAGTGGGAGCCCACTTCTTGAGACCTGATCTACCCTTTCCCTCCAGATCCCTTACACTAGAGAGGCATCCCCTCCTCCAGCTCTGTCTGGGAGTATAAAATTTTCTACCAAAAGAGGAAGGTCTGGAGGATGCTAGCAGCTGTCATGAGTTTCCCTATGACTTGAAGACTCTTGGCTATAGTCAGGGACAGTCAGAGTCCACATTCCAAAGCATCTTGTTTCCTGTTCTCTAGGTTAGAGCCCCCAGCTAAGAATAGCACTCCATTCAGCCTGCAGCGGACAGGCCTTTTCATTTGCTGGTTTCTCTCACATATGCACAAAAGTGTCTTGGTGTACCTTCTTCAAGTTAAATGGAAATATGTTTAAATGGGCACAGAGCACGAGTTTTATTCCCTGTCCAGTCTACCAAAGGGCACAGAGAAATTTCACTTCAGAGCTGAGTGTCAAAATAGTTGGGGCACGGGCTCCCTCTCAGAAGCTCCAACTAAAGACACACTCAAAGGGTGGCTCAGCAGCAAAACATATAGTATGCCCAGTATCTTCCCAGAACCTCACCTTGTGTATGCCCTAAACCTAAAGAAGACCAGAGGACTATTGAACTGGTCTCTTTTTATTAAGTAATACCAAATCACCTCCCAAATGGTGATCTCATATATTAACCTAGTAGAACCCTAAAAAGCAATTAGGCATTTCGCTAACAAGCAAGAAAGCGAAATCCAATTGTTACCCACGTGTTCCAACCCAAAGAATTTTCTGTTAGTGTTTACTAATTAAACATTTTGCAGAAAAGTTAAAAACCTATGGAACACCTTGCAAGACAGGTCTGGCATTGGTAAAAGACATCCATTCACTCTTTCATTCCACAGCTATTATGAAGTGTCCTCCCAAAGCTCCTGTGTGAGACATGCAAGAAAATTTAGAGGTGAAATGATTAGGTTATGAGAGTTTTGACCGAATCAGAGCATTATCTGATAGATTAACTGGGCAGTAACTTTAGGCAGGTAGGGTGTGGCAGGAAGAAGGAGACTACCTGGGACGTGCCTTTCGGGTTTTTATTTTGTCCCAGTTGAGTGGGGCCCTCTCTGCTTTCTGATTGCCATGTCCTGAGCTGCTTTCCTCCTCCACATCCTTCTGCCATGATATTCTACCTCACCTCAGGCCCCATAGCAATGGAGTCAGTCACTATGGACTGAGACTTCTGAAACCGTGAGTGCCAACTAAACTTTGCCTCCTCAAAAATTGTTCTTGTCACACCAGGCATGGTGGCGCACTCCTGTAATCCCAGTACCTGGGAGGCTGAGGCAGGAGGATCGTGAGTTCAAAGCCAGCCTCAGCAACTTAGCGAGGCCCTAAGCAACTCAGTGAGACCCTGTCTCTAAATAAAATACAAAATAGTGCTGGGGATGTAGCTCAGGGGTGGAGTGCTCCTGGGTTCAATCCCCAGTACCAAAAAAAAAAAATTGTTCTTGTCAGATCTTTTGGTCACAGTGGCGAAAAAGCTAAAGAACATCCATATCCATATTTATTCTTGGTCCTCAAGAGCTCACAGAGGAACAGGCAAATACAAAACAATTTGAAAACTGCTACCCTATGAATAGGCACAACTTTTATAGAACTCAATTACATTTCTAACACTGAATTTTGCTTGATTATTTGCACATGGGCCTCACCAGTGTGATGATGCACAGTTAGGGGGCAGGAACCATATTCTCTTTGTCTTTAAATCTCCAGCATCCAGCACCATTCTTATCCAACATGATGTCAGTGCCAAATACGTTTGCTGAATGACTAAACGACTCATAGGGGCTAAGTGGGCTGTTTGTAAAATGAGGTGAGTAAGCAGTGTTTCTGTTAAGAACTTTAAGGTTCTTAGAGTTCAGACCAGACTATTAATTATAGCACTAGAAAGAAAACAGCAGACTCCTGATTACAGAACCACAAAGAAAAGCAAAAAGTGGGAGGGGGCACTTGCTCTTTATAATCAAAGCAGTCTGAAATTACAGACTAAAGTCTGCTCTAGCTGGAAGTGTGGCAGCATCTTTCTCTCTCAATTTAACATCTTTTCATTTCAATCGATTTTCCGTACTTTATAAGGAAAGAACCACCAAGAACAAAGGAAGTAAAATGTGTTCTGTGAATTAAAGCAAGGGGAACAAACCCAAAGGGCTCAAGTGTGAGGGAGACAGCACTTTCCATTTGTCTTTTGGAAAACAGGGTCCACTGAGAGGATGTGGTAGTTGTGGGGTGAGGGGAGCAGGCATTATTCCCTCTGGGGACTGTGATTCTTTTATGAGTTCAGAGAGGTTTAAATTTTTTAAATGAGAAATCTAATCCATATGGGCACCAAAATAAGGATAGAGATGAGAGAAAAGATTAAGCTGACTACCAGGAGGTCAGAGTTGAAGGATGCACACACACACATGCACACACATTCTCTCTCTCTCTCTCTTTCTCCCCCCCCCCCCTGTAAAACCTTCCCAGACTTTAAAAAAAAGTCACTTGGGTCACCTTTTAAACCTAGAGATTAATTATTTCTAAAAGAAAACAGCAGGCAGAAAACCCCCTCATCTTTTAAAGTTGAATATTTTGATATAGTCTCAAGAAATCCTTCGTGTCTGTCCAGTAATCTGAGCTTTGGAGGAGGGCAGCATAGATCTCTTCCTGAAATGAAATTTTTATCTACACATTAACTTCTAAAGAGAGTCTGGCTGAGCACCACACTGCTTTGGAAGTAGAGGAAGTCTTTATCCTAATGAATTGATCTCATCAATTTAACTGCACATTTGATCCCAAGACCCTTTGTGGGCCTAATAACCCTAGGGAGGCCCAGAAGTGAGGCTATCCCCAGGGTGGCCCACTTCATCATAGCCACCAGCAGACAGGAAAGAGCCATTGGGGAGATTCTGATTTTATTATGTAAATCACAGGAAGCCACAGTTAGCTCCTCTTCTCTGCTACAACCTCCTGATTTCTACCCAGTGCAATCAACAGAGGAGGGAGAGGAAGTGTGACTGCATTAATGAAAATATCAGAGCTGGCCACTCCCACCGGTGGTGATGCTCTTCCACAAGTAACCAACTGTGAATACCTACAGTTAAGTTTCTCTCTTTTTTTTTTTTGTCTCAAACCTATTTCAGTTGATTTACTCCCACAGGATCCAAGAGGTAACATAAATGACCAAGAATTAAAGTCAAGTTCAAAAGCCCTGTGAGAAAAGCATAGACTTTGGAGGCAGTTCCAGGATTTCAGTTCCTCAGAGCTGTGTGACCTTGGGTATGTTCCTCATATTTAAAATGTAGATAATAAGTCTCACCTCACAAAGCTGTTATGGATTATTTTGGGGGAGTTTCTAAGGCCAAAGATTTGGGGAGGGCTGTATGTCTTCATTCTGCCTCAGGGAAGCAAACATCTGATATGAAAGTAAAAGAAGAGTGATGTTCAGATATGAGCTAGGCAGGGACTAACACTGCTGGATTACAGGGAGCCAGCCCTTTGCATTTAAGGCCAAATTCAAGGAGACTTCCATGGTGCTGGGTACAGTGCATCTCCATAAACATGCTCAATACCACTGCACAATTCTCACTCTATCTTATAACTGCTCGTTTGGCCAGTTTTATCCAGTTCAGAATGGAACCCAGAAACTAACAAGATCAGTCAATGTCTTCCTTTTCAAGGAGTATAAAGACAGATTCAGAGAATTCATTCTAACATGAATCAGCTTTACTAGTAAAGTCACCCCCTCAAACAAAATCCACTCTTATCAAGGCATCTGTCAAAAAAATCAAATTATCCAGGTACAGGAGCACACACCTATAATCCCAGCAACCCAGAAGGCCGGAGGCAGGATGATCACAAGTTCAAGTTCAGTCTTAGTAATTCAGCAAGACCCCCAGCAACTTAGTGAGACTCTGCCTCAAAATAAAAAATAAAAAGGGCTGGGGATGGGGATGTAGCTCAATGGTAGAGTGCCCCTGGGTTCGATCCCCAGTTCACACACATACACACATACACACACACACACACACACACAAATCCAACTGCTACAGACAAGCAGGAAAACTGGCCACACCGCAACACACAGTCCCTCTGGTCGAAAAGTACATGAAGAATTCTTTCATTTAACTTCCAGGCCAAGGTGTCCTTCTATCAGTTTAAATTCAACCACAAAAGTAGCTACTGCTTCTTCTTTTGAGTTGGGGGACTAGAGAAGGTGGCCTCCAACTGCCATCTCTAGCCCTTCATTGTGGTCTCCTTCCAACCTACAAAAAAGGGAAGAGACTGACATTCAGAATTAGCCTTACAAAGAAATTCTGTTTGCCAGCCCACAAGCATTTTGTTTGGTTGGGTTTTTTCTGTTGTTGCTGCCTGTTGCTTTCTTGACCAAGAAGTACAAAGTCTAGCACTTTTTGAGATTCACTTCTGGCTGGGAATGAATTTGTAAAGACTGGCTTTGTGGTATCTGCCAGGTCCCCAAAGTATGGAGGAACAAAAGACCTGAACTCTCTCTTAAATTCAGCTCAGAACCAACCTCATGCCAACTGCTAGGAAAATTACTTCTAACAACTCCACTCCCAGATGGAGCCCTTCCACCCTACATGGCTCTCCCAGCCAGGTCCCTGGGACCCACACTGCTGTTTGCTTTGGCACCTGCAAGCAGCTTGTTCACACACATCCAGACTACCAGAGCAAGAGGAGTTTCAGAAGTGCCCTCCAACAGGGGAGAGACCCAGAAAAAAAATGACAGGCAGGTCTTATGTCCCACAGTAACCTGTTTTCATTGCTACTCAGGCTTATTCACCACTAGCCAGAAGCTGAATTAAAATACTCAGCAACCCCTGGCCTCAAGGACCCTTTCTTTCATCCTCTGAGACAGGACAGTGCCTGCTCTGGTTCCCAGGAAGCCAAAAGCATATGCCAGTTCCTCCCCCTAGTCAGTCTCTGTGGGTCTAAGGGCACCTTCCACCCTGCCTGCAAGGACCCTCAACCCAAGAAGCAGCACTCAAAAAACAAACTGTCCTCACTCCTCCACTGTTCAAAGATTCAACCTTTATGCCATATCCACACTGGCTCCCAAATATTCCTCAGCTACAAATGAAAATAATAACACAATATGCCTTGTGCCTTCTTTCAGGGACATGGAGATTAACCAAGATAATACACATGGAGCACAGTGCCTGGCATAAAGCAAGCACTCAATAAATATTAGTTATTATCGACATTACTTTTATTACTCTAAGAATGCAGTATAGTTACTATTAAGAGGATCTTCCTAAAATACATGTTGTTCCAACCTAAGTGTAAAAGCTTCACTGTCAATTTTCAGTTCCTCATGTAAACAGAAGGAACTAGTGCAGCCAAAATCCTCAACTATAGATAGCCTAAACATTCTTATATGGATTTTGACTATGTTACGTGTAGTGATACATACACAGATCCACTTACTTAACAAAGAGTTGTTTGGATCAACTATGTATACAGTAGTGCACTAAGAGAGAGAGTGTGTGTGTGTGTGTGTTTGTATACACACAAAAAAATTAGGAAGATACATTCATATGTAGGTATATATATTTATGTATATATGTATACATGAATACATATATTTTAGATGTGTGTATATACATATATATATGCATATACATATATAAAAACTGGGCTATGGGCTAGCCAATACATTAGGAAATATTGGAGATACACAAATAAATAAGAAATGGCCCCTACTCTTTCAAAGTTTATAGTCTAAAAGAAGAAATATGATTAAAGGTACTAAATTAAAATTCCCTGTAACAAGCAACAGATGCAAAAAGGTAAGAAATATCTACAAATGATGCTTTCTTAACTGACCGGACAGTTTATCTGACATGTTTCAACTACACTCAAATACACACTGGCTGGGACCCCAACATGCAGGGGGCTAATTGCTAGAAGACCCATCTGTTGTGTATCTGCTCTGCTCTTACCAGTCAGGCTGGGTGCTTCCCCAGAGTCAGGAGGTGTATTTGTTATTTTAATTATATACTAAACTATTAAGTTAACTGATGAAATATGAGTACAAAAAAAGTGTTTCCATGAAAAATAATGAATGCTTTGAAAAGATCTGACAAAAAAAAGTCGTTTTAAAATACTACTGCTGAATTAGGTAGGCAAGACAATGAAAAAAGATTATAGTGGTAGAGTTTAAAAATCTGAAAGTAAAAAAACAAAAATCTGAAAGTATACTGCATTTTACTTCTCAAATGTATTTAAGAACTTATTCCACTTAAAGAAAACTGAAACTGGAAATCACAGATATGTTAAAAGTATAGTTTATAAAACAAAGTCAACAGAATCCTACGCTTTAAGATAAAGCCCTGGCCCTTGTTACAGATATGTGCATATATGTACCTTTATGTATTTTTAAGTTAAAATAAAATGCATAGGGACTGCTTGCTTTTGTTGGTGTTTTTGTTGTTGTTGTTGCTGTTCTTTAAGATTCTCTTTTTACCTGACTTTTGGGGATTAACTGACCAATTACTAGTCTTACTATGCCCCAGATAAGATGTTTCCAGTATACCTGCCTGTTTCTCTTAGGTTGATAGCAAAATAAGGTTATATTCCCTAACCCACCCTAACTAGATAGCAAAGAAAGTTGTCCTGGGAGTTTATTAAAATAAGCATGTTAACTACCTCTCAGTTAAGCGGAAGGAATATTGAATTTCAATCAGATTTCCAGAAATTGAGATGCTAATGCTTGTGAGCATAATCTGTACATTGACTATGTATAGCCTAAAACATGAACCCAGAAATGAAGGAGGTCCCAAATGCCACCTCAACTTTGGTCACAGGTCCAAACACAGCCATGGCTTGATCTAAACATCTGACATTCCAACCTGGCATGTGATGCTACCTCTGCAAAGAGAAAATGTCTACTTTGAGGTTTGATTGATAAAAGCTACAAGGACCCATTATTAAGGAGAAATGCGATCCCTTCCCAGGACCTCTTCGGAGTAAGTATAATACGTTCCTGTTGATTTGCATAGAACACTGGATTTCTGTAGCACATAACAAGATCCCCTGCACTGCTCTGCACTGAGCTGACATCATTAGCTTCTCACCAGAGCTCTCTGCCATCAAGATGCAGTCTGTCAAGGGAGGCAGCACAGGGCCTCACATCAAGGAAAGCGTGCAGCAGCAGAAGCCAAATGAAAGGGGGGCCCTTCAGTGGAGTTTCAGCCACCTGACAATATTTTAAGGCAGACACTTAACAGAGGATTCTATTGATGGTAAAAGAAAAATAACCAGCCCTATTTTTCCTTTAAAGACAAGTATTGGTATGAAAGGAGGAGAAAGAACTGGGAAAGCCTTTGTATATTGAGAGTTGAGTTTATTTTTGCTTTCTGCCAACAGTGGCAAGGTAATTCTACAAGCATCATTTAACTTTCTCACTAGAAACAAAATAGAGTGAGTCAGTTAATGCCTTGCATTCTACACTTCCAACTCCAGAATCACTTGTTTTTTTCCCTGAAAATTAAATTGATTCTCACAGAATGGCACCCAAATGTGCACTTTCAGAGGCAGATCCCCAATCTGATGCGATTCTCAATGGGAAGATGAGGAGGCATTTTCCATTTTAATTTGGAGTCAGGAAATCGGTGAGTGTCATTTTCTTCATCAGGGGTGGGCCTAGATGACTTCCAAAATCCCTCTCCTTTCCAAACTCCCTGATTTCGAAGGGAGAAAAAAAGAGTTTCAATGAAAGCTGTAGAATTTAAAGTCAGATATTAGGAAGAAATTCATAATTTGAGAGCTGTCAATCAGTGAAACGGGTTTCAAAATAGGTTGTGGAATCTTCTTCCCCAGAGACAGTTAAAAATAGGTTAAGCAACCATCTGTCTTGGTAGGGTGCAGCCCTTCCAGGAGGGCATCAGAACAAAACCCTCTTTTCCTCCCACTAAGAAATGATCAGGGCTATGGGAATAAAGGAGAGGGCAGCAGTTGTCTGGGCCCAGATAAAGATGGGATGAGGCAGCGAGCTGTCGCGTGGAAAGGGAAGATATAAGCAGTGAAGAGGAAGAAGACATGAAATAACCACACAGCTTTGAGCTCAGGGGAGGGCTGAGCCAATCTGCTTCCCAGGGGCAGCAGCTCTGTTTGGTTCTAGGGAGAGGGAGCTTAGCCACAACTCCTTGGGGAGAATATTATTCCCCTCCCTAGTTCCCAAATGAGTGTATACATGCAGCCTAAGTGGAAAATAGGAACTGTCAAATAAATTGAAGATCTCCCCAGGTGAACAGCAACACCTACCCCATGTCTCCAAAAAAGTTTCCCTTTAAAACAAACTGTCTTTTTTCTCTTCCTTGCCACACTCCTTGGCCATCTGTAATCCTTCCCATTTCCAGCAGTCCTGAATGTTTCTTCATTGTTATGGAAAACTCTCTTGGGGAGTGAAAAGGAATGAAACCTTCCTGGACCTTTAAAAACCGAACTCCCATGGGAAATGGAAAAGACAGCATTGCTACAACCTGTGACCTCTCTCTGTAGACAAGAGCAGTCTTCTGTCCCCATCTCTGTTCAAGCACCTCTGATGTACACACGAAGGGCTCTTAACTAAGTCTCTGTTCCTATCACCTTGTCTTCTGGAAGCACTCTAGAGTCAGACTTAGGTACCCAAAGCACTTAGGTACCCAAAGGCCTGTGTGGCCTTGTCACACAGGCCTTTGGGTACCTAACTCTGCTGACAGACAAACACAGGAAGCCCACTGTTTTCCAAGCCTCCACAGTGCAAGAGGTCCCTGCAGGGGAAAAAAGGAGGGCGGTGAGACAGAGGGGTCAGTACCAGGGCCTCACCAAGTTGATATACACCTCAAAGTAAAGAGGAAGATGACCGATGCCCACCAGCTGTGGAGAGCCAGACACCAGGGAGCACAAGGCAAAACCAGTGCCTAGGCTAGGCTCTCAACAACAACAACATTTTCTGGTTGAAGTCGCCATTGAAAAACCTGAAGCTCAAGCATGCAACCAGGTGATTTTTCCCCCTCACCAAAGCCAGAGAAGTTTGTAAGATAACCAGGAGAAAATCAATGCTGCAAGGCCCCAGGTTTAAGATGAGTCTTTGCAAAAGAGAAATCTGAGTCTGTTCTGTCCCTGTGGTTATCCTACCTCAGATGAGATGCAGCTTTTACCCCAACAAAAGGTACCAGACTTATTGAGAAGAAAAGGGAGATAGGTGATGGATATGAAAGGCTCCTGAAAACTCAAATAACCCGAAACAAATGGGTGGGATTCGTATAGTAGGACAAGGCTGCCCCCAAATTGGGTGACTAAATGGAAGCAAACCTCACCCAGAAAAGCAGAGACCATCATTCTGGGTCACTTCCTGGGGCCACTGAAGAGGCTTATCTAGGACATTCATCTTCCTTCTTGCTGGTCCAGAGGCAAAGTTAGCTATAAAAAGGAACAGCCCCCCTTCCTTCCTTTACTGGATGCCACATAGCAACTCCAAGAACATGTATGAGCCAGCACGTGGGCAGACACCCTGACCCTCTGGAATGATCCAGACACTATGGGAAAAACCAGGACTTTGGAACAGTATTTTGGGAGGTATCTGTCTTCAGAACTTAACTTGGATACAGGGTTCGGCCTGCTTTACATATCATTGAAACTCAAGGTTTGTTGATTGTTTTAGAGCTGGGATGTTAAAGGTCTTTGGAATTCACTCATCAGATACAGGATTCGGATTGCTTAACACCTTGGGGAACCACAACTAAGCAACAGAGAGGAGGTTTCCAAGGCGGAGACTGAGTAGACTTGCAGAAGCAGAGCATCCTCTAGAGGTCGCTTCCTCCACCACCTCACCACCTCCCACCCTCCACCTCTCTCTGCAAGTTAAGGGAAGCAAGTGCAGGCAGGTGAGTGGGCGTCCCGTTTTTCAAGCTCACCTGGGAAGGAGAACCCACATTATCTTTCTATAGCCTGGAGCTGGTAAAAGACGGGAAGGAAGGAACTAACAATGGAGTAACCAACCCACTAGGTTCCCATTTACTATCATAACTCAACACGATGCAGCTGGCTGGCTGCCAGCCAGTATTCTCTCCAGAAGGATACAGCTAGCTGAAAGGCTGTCAAATCAAAGTGTGGGGTTGTGAGAAGAGCATTGGATTAGACATCAAAAGACAGCAGGCAGGAAGCAGGTGATGCAAAGAAGCATGAAGGAACTTTTGGGGGTGAAAGAAATGTTCAATATAGCAATTATGATTGTGGTTATACATTTGTCAAAACTCATTGAACTATAAGGTTAAAATGGGTTCGCTTTATTGCATATAAATAACATCTCAATATTGTTTTAAAAAGAAAAACCATGCATTCTACATGGTGGTTCTGGCATTATTAACCATGTAACCTTAGGTATAACACTTGGCCTAGTTAATGCTTCTGTTTTCCCAGTTTTTAAATGGGATTAAAAATTTCTGACCTGCTGACCTCATAGGATTTTTAAGATCAAATGAGACAATATAAGTGAATCCACTTTAAAAAGCACAAAATGCTAAGCAAATGTGAACTAACTATAATTATGTCCCCAGTTCGGGTGTGCATTGCTGTACATTTCCTGTTGATCTTAAGGAGGGAAAATTCTGTTCTTTTTCCTTTTTTCCCCCAGTAGTGGAGCTAGAACCCAGGGCCTCAAACATTAGGTAAGTGTTACACCCCAGTCCTTCTTATTTTACTTTTGTTCAGGCTGGCCTTGAACTTGTGACTCTCCCGCTTCAGCCTCCCAAGTAGCTGGGATTAGGTGTGCATACCCCCCACCTCCACTCAGCTATTCAATTGATGATGGTTCAAAAATCTTTCCTCTGGAAAACCTTGATGTGAGTATTTTTTCTCCTTGCTTTGGACAATCTGCTTTCCCACCTCTTCACTACTGATGTTCACTTTATTGCTTGAGGGTGCACAGGCCCTTCTGGCTCCCACAGATAAGCACCCAACAAGGGAGCCCAGCCTGCGAGCACAGCCACTGGACAGAACGCAGACACCACAGCAGATAACAGGCTGAAATTGTGGGCTCATCCCTTTCTGAGGAAATTAGTGAGTTGGCATTTTACACACTGCCACAGAGAGCTCTTTCTGGAAGAAGAAAGGGAAAGAAAACACAGGCTTTCCTCACAGAAGGATAAAAGAGAGAAAAGCACCTTCCCCTGGGCAGTTAGGTACAAACCTACCCATCTAGGAGAATTAGTTCAAAAGGGACTGCACTGATCTAACCCAACTCTTTGATTTTTAAGAATTAGGAAACTATTTCTCAGAGCTAAGAAAATCATTAAGCAGGTCCAATTGCAGGTGTCCCAACCTTTCAGTTTTAGCCCCATATACCTGCTTACTTTCCCCAAGAGTGCCCTTAACTGGCATCTAGTGTTTTAGACACTTATCAAAATCTCATTCAGGAAACCAATACAATCTCTCACTAAAATATAAATAAACAACTACACTTCTGAGTGAGGCCTGGGAAAAGAACATTTTAAAGAGAGAAAGCTAATAGTAAAGAAACATCTACAGCCCATTTACCTACAGAAGACCTTGAAAACAGTCCTAAAATCAGACCCCAGTAAGTGGTTTTGCCCCCAGCACTAGATAAATAGGAGTATCAAAGCTTGGAACTCTTCCAGATAAATTCAAGTGGCTTTACAAAGAAGTTCAAGTGGCCTACAGAGTTGTGGGTTTTATCTGCAAGCCTGCCTTACTATCCAACAGGGCCTGTACACTAAGTAGCACCAATGACCTCTGGAAAGGTGTCACACCTTGTATAAATGGGAATCAGAGCTCTACATACACCTGCCACTGCTGCTCTTTCCTTGCAAATGCTCCTTTTATGTCCATATGTTAAGAATGCCACTCATTCTGGTTTCACCTAGTACAGAGAGAAAATAAGTCTCACATTTGTCCATTTTTCATCTGGTTCAAGCCACCATCACCTCTTGATTACTGCAAGACTCTTGCAAATGGTACCCTTTCCACTTTTTATCCACTAACATCCATTTTTCACACAGCAAGCAGAGTGATCTTAAAAATATAAATAAATCAGATGTCACTCCCCTGCTCATTGCCTTCCTTGGCTTCCCACTGCCCTGGCAATCAAATGCACAGTCCCTACTGTGTTCCCTCAGCGCCCTGTGGTCTGGTCATCCCTAAATATTCCACCTCACTCCATATTCCTCTCCTTGGTACCCTCTGGTCACACAGGCCTTAGCTCTGTTCCTGGAACATACATAACTTCAGACCCTGGTATCTGCTGCTCCCAGATCTTCTCTTAGCTAGCTCTTCTGTTTACATCACAGTGTCAGCTCAGGCATCGTCTCCAAGAGGCCTTCCCTGTCTGTGCATGAGTCAGTAAGCTCCCTCCACCCTGCCAGACAATCTCCAGCTCACCATTTCTTCGGCTTCCTTCAGAACACTCAACTGCCTTACATTACCACGTTAATCTGTCCATTTATTAGTCTGTTAAATATTTATCTCACTAAGATTACAGGTCCATGAAAAGAGGGACTTGCTCTGTCTTTTTGTTTTGTTTTTTGGTGGGGGGAGTACCAGGGATTGAACCCAGGGGCACTCCACCACTGAGTCACATCCCCAGCCCTATTTTGTATTTTATTTAGAGACAGGGTCTCACTGAGTTGCTTAGGGCCTTGCTAAGTTGCTGAAGCTGGCTTTGAACTTGTGATCCTCCTGCCTCAGCCTCCCAAGCCTCTGGGATTACAGGGTATACCACCGTGCCTAGCTTGTTCTGTCTTATTGATAACTCCATCTCTAGCATAGTCTAGTGCATAGTGGACATGCATCACTTTATGCTGACTACATAAATGAATCAATCAGTGAGTGATGAGTACAATAATGGATTTTTTAAATGAACAAAACTGAATGTCTGGTAGGCATCCTAGAGTCCACGTCCTGGGTCATGTCTGCACTCACAAGAAATGCCAATGCTAGGGTTGGGGTTGTAGCTCAGAGTGGTACAGCACTTCCCTAGCATGTCTGAGGCACTAGGTTCAAGCCTCAAAAACACATAAAAATAAATAAAATAAAGGTTAAAAAGAAAAAAAATGCCGATGCTGGCATACAGTTTAACAGGGAAATACATCTCTGAGATGCAGAAGCGAGATCAAGAGCTTCCATCAGGTATTTGCATAATTAATCACCAGCATTCCCAGGCTGAGATACCTATAATACCAACTTCAGCACTGATCTGAAGGAAACCTATTTATTTAAACTGACAAAAACATGCAGTCATTTTCATATCCATTACAGAGCATGCCAGTGTTGCAGAAACATTTTGATTGACTGAACATCTTTATCTCAATACAAGTGGCAACTGATCAATTTACCACAGAACAAATAGTTCAACCACTCAAGTCAAAAGTTGAGAAATTTATTTTTTTTTACTTATGAGGAATAAGTAGGATATTTAAAATGTATAAAACTAATACCGGAAATTCTCTTTTAAGAGACACTAAGTTGGCCAAGCACGGTGGCACACACCTGTAATCCCAGTGGCCCGGGAAGCTGAGGCAGGAGGGTCGCGAGTTCAAAGCCAGCCTCAACAAGGGCAAGGTGCTAAGCAACTCAGTGAGACCCTGCCTCTAATAAAATACAAAAAAATAGGGCTGGAGATGTGGCTCAGTGGCTGAGTGCCCCTGAGTTCAATACCTGGTTCTCCCCTCCCAAAAAAAGAGACATTAAGTTGTTACCCATTCTCTTTGGAATAAGGTGAGATGGATATACATATGAATATATATGTGTGCATACGCACATAGTATACACACACACACACACATACACAGGCATATCTATATAGTCACACCACACACAACCACTTGTGGTCAATAGCAGACCACATTCAGGACAGTCCCATAAGATTAAAACAGAGCTGAAAAAATCCTCTCACCTAGTGATGTCACAGCCAGGTAACATCACAGTGCAATGTTTTACACAATATTGTGTAAACAAACCCACTGAGCTGCTAGTCCTACAAAAGTACAGCATATACAATTATGTACAGTACATGATGCTTAAAAATGACAATAAACAGCTACATTACTGGTTTATGTGTTTACTATGCTATACTTTTCATCTTTAGAGTGCACTCCTATTTATTTATTTTTTTTAAGCTTACTGTAAAACAGTGTGCTGTGTTACACTGGCAGCAGCCTCAGGCTCCTCCCATTTACTGCATCTCTCGGTTGCATCCAGGGGCCCAATCGAGTGACTGACCCACACCATCTAGGGTGGTGTGAGTACACTCCATGATGTTCGCACAAAGATGAAATCAACTAACAACTGGTTTTTTCAGAACACGTCCCTGTCGTTAAGAACACATGACTGCATCTGTGTATATGATATGTATTATATACATAACAAGTAGCCAGAAGAACTCCCACCACAACTGCCTTGGAACATCGACTCCACAGGCCAGCAAGTGACACACCACTTCATTTCCATCAATACTAATTCTTGCTGGAGATGCACCTCAGTGGTAGAGCAAAATGCTTGCCTAGCATGCACCATGCCCTGGGTGCAATCCCCAGCACCGGGTGTGGGGAGGGGATTTTAATTCCTGTCCCTCTAGAAAATAAGCGAAATAGGAGAACCAAAAGCTCTTTGAGTCTCTGAATGATAGAAACTACAGAAATCCTGAAAGAAGAAAAAAAAAATACAAATACTGTCTCTGAGAGAGAAAAAAAGCATTTAAAAAAAAGAAAAGAGAGTCAAGGTGCTAATTGCTGAAGAGTCCTTCAGGTTGAAGCGACATCCTTGACTCTCCTTCCCCATTCTGTAGCCTGTCCTTCTTTGCAAGGGCATTGGATATTCAGAGAGTAGGTCCCCCAGTTCAATCTGTTTATCCAGTGGCCTTTTGACAGCCAAAATGCTAGGAGCTGCTGAGGTGCGGCTGCCTTGCAGGCCTGTGCAGGCTGCTACCACACCCAGGTTGCAGCTTAGTTGAAAATTAAAATAGCCAAAAAGACTTTTAATGAGTTGTTAATGATTTAAGTATTCACCGTGATATGCTTACAAGATAAGACAAAGAGAACATAAGAGCAGTGAAACCAATCAAATCAAAAATACATTCAACAGTGGTGAGTGCAATCTTGCACAACCTCTGCATAAATGTAGGAAGCTTTCAACAGAGAATTAAGACTGGAAGATCTTTCTGCCTCCACTCAGATGCTAACAAAGTGTTCTACCCTCTTTCTTTCTCTCTCTTTCTTTCTTTCTTTCTTTCTGTCTTTCTTTCTTTCTTTCTTTTTAATTTTGAGTCAGGACCTCACTAAGGTTGCTGAGGTTGGCCTCAAAATTGCAATCCTCCTGCCTCAGCCTCCTGAGTCACTGAGATTACAGGTGTGGACTACCTCCTTTTACCTTCTTCTTTAAACTCTCCCAAGCAGGCTTTTCTATAGCCTTCTGTAATTTCATCTTACTGTTCTACAAACACTTGGCTCTGTCTAATATCAGCCCTACCTCTCTTCTGCTTACTTGAGAATAGGATTAAAACTAAAGTTGTTCTCTGAAGACAAAAGTACAATGGTCAACATTAAAGATCACCTATTTGAAGTAAAACTTGCTTGAAGCAGGCTAATAAACTCCCTGCTTACAGGTTCTCACACTTGGTATATTTTTCTAAAACATCCCAACAAGATAAGAAATAGGAAACTGGCTTTCTTGGTTAGTTGAGAAAGAATGTAATCTTTAAAAAAAAAAAAAAAAAAAAAAAAAGCCCTGAAAGAATTGCCATGCTAGGAAACTGGCAGACATGTGCCTTTCTTTTGTATAATATTTCTGCAAGCAGATTTGATTTATGCCAATTTATCTAACCTGGGAATTAAAAGGAATATCACAATACCAAAATAAACTTTCTGAAGAACCTCCAATTTCCCATTCTCCACTTTAAAATAAATTAATTTAATGTTACGTCAAGACACTCAGATTGCTACTAAATAAGAATGATTCTAGGTCATGACTAAGATGTTTCTTCAAACTATCATCAAGCGTACCTACGTCTTAATCATCTAAGTGCCCAGCACTATGTTAAACACCACCAGCAGATATAAAAGGAGTGTGAAATAAAAGTTCCTGTCATCCATACCTAACAATCTAGAGACAGCCCTCAATTAATTTACTGCTAAAATTTCACTGCATAATGACATTGTTTGTTTGTAAATTTGTTATTTGAAGTTTAAACACATTTTACCATAAAAGGCATGGTTATGTATAATGCCTTGGTTCTCAAACTGGCAGAACACTGCCTTGAGCCCACAATGTGATTGAAATACATCATGAAACACAATATAGAAAACTACTGTAACATAAGAAAAATCCTACCTGTATATGGTGCTTTGTTAGCTACAAAGAATGTTTCATATATACTTCACCAGGAGTGTTGATAGGGGGTGATTTGGTAGCACATGGTAATACCTTCAATGGTGGAGGAAACAGAAACACAGAGAGCCTGGAAACTTTGAGAGTCACATAGCTACTAAGTGGCAGCTGGACTATAATGTTTGGCCTTGCAACTCCAAATCCCAATCTCTCTCCACTAACAGAAAACGCAAGAAAAAATCCGGTGTGGGGTGTTTTGTTTTGCTTTGCTTTGTTTTTTAAGGCTGGCACCTGAGGAGGAAATTTTATTGGAGAAAGACGAGGAGGTAAAGGGAGACTAAGTGATTCAAAAGGAGGCTTAGGGGCACTTTTAGAAGCTTTGAAGGTTGACAGCACCGGTGCTTTTTTGCTTTGATTTCACTTTGAGCCTGGTGGCCAGCCCTTTCCTCCTTTCAGGTTCCTCACTTACACTTTTCAAGTTCATCTGCCACAATTAGGATATGTTGGGGGAGGATATTTGCATTGGGTTTTAATTCATGAACAGGAATACACCTGGATCCGTGAGGTTTGCAAAGATTTCCTTGGGGTAAAGATGGGTATTACAAAAGAGAAGGGAAGAAGTGAAACAAGGAAGACAACTGTCTATAGGAAGGCTGCTTGAGGCAGATTTAACTGAGCTACAGGCCTTGAAAGAAGGCAAAGAAGGAAGGGGGCAGAGGGAGGGCATTATTCTATTTAAAAAACATAGGGACAAATGTTGAGTCAGCCTTCACCACTGTGCCATTAGGCCAGAGCAGCCTGACTGGGGACCCAGGAAGAAGGCAGCAGCCACACCTACCTATATATAACCATGGGTCTCTCCTCCACAGTGAGGGTCTACACTGGAGATGGCATCTATGAAATTACCAGGTGACGATACAAATAAGCCCACATCCATGTCTCACACAAAAAAATCCCTCTAATTAAATAAAACACCAAGAGTTTCATTCATTCATCCATCCGATGTACATTTACTATGTGCCAAGCACTGTGGAAACAAAGATGGGCAGAAGTCCCTGTCCTCAGGAGCTCAGAGCTTAGCAGGCAAGAAAGACGTATAAACAAACAAATGCAAAATGGTGCTATGGGTACAAGTTCCTTTACAATGAAACACCCAGTACGGCACTGGCACAGTCATACTTCAAGCATGGACAGAGCCCAATAGGTTCCCCAACACGTTCAACTTGGCAGACTTGTTATTATCATTTATCCATCCATATACAGAGGCCCACACTCTTAGGCCAAATCTACATTATTAATCACATATTTACCAGCTAAGTCACTTTCCTGATGTCTATCCTGCCCAAGTCACTGTTTTGTTTTCAAGGGATAAGAATGCATGCGTTCATAAATCTCATCCAAATTGTGTAAGAGCAACCTGAACTTGGGGCGGTGCAGAAGGAGTTCACCCTAACATGGCATGCCATTTGCAGCATGGCCCAGGAGGCAACAGGTGATTCACCTTAACAAACATCCTTGACTCAATGCTATATAGGTCAAGCCCCACTAAAACACACACCAAGAGACTGTCCACCTTCCCCTGTCACAGCAAATAAAATTTTAATTCATATTTATTTGGGCTATGTAATTTACAAAGCAGATGTTTAAGCATTATCCCACTTCATCAACACAACAAACCCTAGTTGTAGGTGTTATATGTTCATCTTATATCTGAAGAAGCAGAGGCCAAGAGAGGTTAGGGACTTGCTCAGGGCCATACAGTTGATGGCAAGGATCAGAGCTGGGACTGGTATTCAGCCTTCCAACCTCCAGCTGGGTGTTTTGCTTTGTTGTGTTTCCCAAACTGTGGCTTGGAATTCCCACACTAACCATGGGTGATCTTTGTTACTAAAAAAGAAAAAGAAAAAGGAAAAAAAAGAAAGAAAGAAAAGAGGCAGATAATAATTCCTACAGTCTCCCTGGGTCCAATGCATTGGATAAGTCATAAGCACAGGCCACTCGGCTCAAAACAGAAATAACGCTAAGATTTCAAAGGCTTTGGAGGTGATGAAGGAATGAATACATTAAGTTCAACTGCCAATACCCTGTAATATATTTTCCTATAAATAGCTTTAGCCTGATCCCCTCTTTCAACAAAACTTAAATCACAATCTCTAATCAAATCCTCTATCAAAGAACCATCTCACCATCCCAGATTTATTCAAATTAGGGTGATTAGCCACTCCTGCCTCCACACCCTGAAACAGCACTGGCACCACCCAGTCATGTTTCACCAAACTCAGCCTCTCCCACACTCCTTGGGATGCCTTTAAAATAACTTGGTCCTTAGCCAGATCTTAACCATGAGAAGCTCAGATGGTGGAGGGTGGTGGCAGGGCTTGACTTGATTTCTCTTCAATGCACAGTTGACCCTTGGAAGAGGCCTTGAACCCACATCTTGAGCAAGGCAGTACCAAACTCAAGTGTTTCCTCTCCTGGCTTAGCTGTGCTCATTCCTTAGAGGGCATGGGGAGAGAAAATGCTATTTATTCCTGAACACAAACACGAAGTTCCCTTCAAGGGGAACATTTCTCAAACTGAAAGGTAAAGATGCTGCAAACGAGGTCAGGTATTTGGCATGTACAGGAGGTGTCGTCTATTTCACAGTTTCTCTGCAACATTCCCAATTTAGAAGAAAGGAAAATGACAGATTTAATGAAGTAGGGGGTGGGGAGGAGGGGATAAGGATGACACTGTCACTTGCCTGGTGAAATTCCTGCTTCAATGAAACTGTCACCTCAAACTTAGGATGCTGAAAATAATGCTCATTATGTCATCAATTGCAGCACCTCTTTCTGAATTCCCCACGTCTATTTCTGCCATTGTCACCCTCGATCTCCCCTTCTCCCAAGCCAGAAACCTCAGGCATTCCTGATTCTTACCTCACCCTTTGTCCCCACCCCCACCTCTGCAGCTCATTTTCCCATCTTAGTGGTATCTCCTGACATAGTGTGGTCACAACATGGTACTGAGGGTAAAAGAACAGTAGCCTTTGGAACTAAAGCTGAGCTGCAATCCCCACTCCACTACAAGTCACTGTCACTTCGAATCATCTGCCTGAATGCAAGTTTCTTGTTCAGTAAATGGAGAATCACACTTTCCCCATAGGTGACTCTAGAAATTGATCACTCTTTAAAAAAATATATATATATATGTATATATATATTTGTGTGTATATATATAAATATATATAACTATATGTACAACTGTATATAACTATATATATAACTAAATATATATATATATTTAGTTGTAGATGGACATGATATCTTTATTTTATTTATTATTTATTTTATGTGGTGGTGAGGATCAAACCCAATGCCTCCCATGTGCTAGGCAAGGGCTCTACCACTGAGTCACAACCCCAGCCTGGAACTGATCACTCTTTAACAACATATTTGTAGCACCCAGGGCAGGGCTCAGCACAGGCTAGTGTCCCCTGTGTGAGCAGAAGCAGTCCTGCCTTTCCCTTCCTAGCCAGGGAGTCCCTCTGAAAGGACTTCCCCACACCACTCCGCAGTGCAGACTGCCCCCATTGTTCTCCATTGCTCCAGTATGGAGCCAGACACTGGTTGACCTTCAAGAGCATCTGAAACTCCCCAGCCTATTCTTACTCCTCTGCTCTGCTCCAGCCATAGTCTATTCACTCTCTCAGCACCCATTTATTGGGTCGCCACCACATGAAAACATGGTGCTGGATGCTGGGAATACTGAAATGAAAGGCTGCCCACTGCCCACCCTCCAAGAACTCACAAGCTTTCTGGTAGGAGTGTGTGTCTGGGAGAGGGACATGACGGCTGGGGGAGTGTGGATAAAACCATCATTGTATTAGGGTGTAGGAAGTGATGCAGGAGTGGTGAGCATGGAGGGGGCTGTGGGAACACCACTAAGGCAAGACACACTGCCTCTGTTCTTCCCTCCCACTCTCAACTTAGCCAAATCTTACTCCATAAATCAAGGTCTTATTCATTCTGGCCCACACCTCTCCCATCTCAGAATTCCTCAAGTGCTTATCAACAGAACTCATTTTTAGTCATCCCCAGGCTGATGTCATTTCTTGTATTGCTGTGGGTTAATTTTTTTTTAATTACTTTTCGTATACGTAGGCTGTTTTTCTTCACTGATGTAGTCATAGAGGATAAGGACTGGACTCTAGACAGCTCTAAACTGCTCACGGAGACTACATAACAATTATTAGTGGTACAGGTGATCTGTGTGGATCTACAATAATCGCAAAACAATGTATGTATTTTACTTTGAAAACGCATTGCCCTCTCACTGCTGGGTTCTAACTTCCTACCCTTTGTGTCCAACCCAAGATGAGAAAGAAGACCCTGGGCCTCCTCTGAAAAACTTTTTGAAATATAATTTGTTAAATTTCTTTGAATTCTTCAAATAAAATCTTAAATGGATGTCAAATAAAGTAAACATAATGGTAAAGCTGGTCTGGTTGGGGCTGTGGTAACAGCCTAGTGCTGCCTATTCTACAAATATGTAGAAACGAGATAAATGTACAAAGATGACATTAAAAATCAAGAGGAGAGCCAGCCAGGCACAGTGGCGCAAGCCTATAATCCCAGTGGCTCGGGAGTCTGAGGCAGGAGGATCAAGAGTTCAAAGCCAGTCTCAGCAACTTAGAAAGGCACTTAGCAATTCAGCAAGACCTGTCTCTAAATAAAATATAAAAAAAAGGGCTGGGGATGTGGCTCAGTAGTTAGGCGCCCATGGGTTCAATCCCCAGTACCAAATAAAATAAAATAAAATAAAACAACCATCAATAGTAGAAAAAATGTACCCTTAAATAAATGGAGGTAGGATAAACAGCAATATAAATTCAAGTTAGATCCCTACCTCACACCATATACATAAATAAATTTCTCATTTATTTAAGACAGATAAATGAAAAGTAATATTTCAAAACTTTTAGAAGAAAACACAGGAAAATATCATGATTTCAAGATAGGAGAGTGGTATGTGTATGTGTGTGTGTGTGTGTGTGTTTTAAGTAAATCCAAATAATAAAGAGTTAGATACATTTAATTATATTAAATTTGAAATTTCTTATACATCAAAGTATTCAATAGAGTGAAAAGATAAGTTAACTCCAAGATATTTATTTCATCCATAATCATCAATAACCAGAATATATAAGGAACACCTATACATAAAAAATAAGAAAAAGACCCAGTGGTTCAGGAGGCTGAGGCAAAAGGATCATAAGTGCAAAGCTAGCCTCAGCAAAAGTGATGTGCTAAACTACTCAGTGAAACCCTATCTCTAAATAAAATACAAAATAGGCTGGGGATGTGATGTGCTAAGTGGTCAAGTGCCCCTGAGTTCAACTCCTGGTACCGAAAAAAATAAATAAATAAGAAAAAGAAAAAATAGCCTTTAAAAATTGTCTCTGGGTTGCAACTTAAGAACTGCTCTGGGGAAGGCTCCAATAAAGGACAGAATACTGTAGTGTGGCATTTTGTCCCATTTATTTGTTAACATTTTATTACAGCTTGTAACGTTCATGACCATGTAACGTTTATCTATACAAAAACTCCAGATGTAAGCAGGACATGGATTATGCCATTTTACCAACCTAATCTGCAATTCTATTAATAAAAAAAGTTCTACTCTCTACTTCTTTAAAAAACACCTGTTTATGCCAAAATCCATACATGGGTCTTCCAAAACTGGAAACAACCCAAGTGCCCTTCAATAGGTAAAAGATTAAATTGTCATACACAGCAATGAAAAGAAATGTACTACTGACTCACACAACATTGCATGATGAGTCTCCAGAGAATTATGATGCAAAAAAAAGGTCAATCCTAAAAGATTACAAACTTATGATTCCATTTTTATAATATTTGTATAATAGTCTTGAAATGACAAGGAGAACATATCAGTGGTTGCCAATAACTAAAGGACTAAGGATTAAGGTGGGGAGGTAGGACAAGGGGGTAAAAGAGAAAGAACTAAAAAATGGCAACATGAGGGTTCGGTGTTTTGATTGTATCAATGTCAATGTCAATGTTCTGGTTGTGATATTTTATTGTATTGTATTGCAAGCCAGTAACCATTGGGAAAAACTAAGTAAAGGATGTGCACAATCTCTTTGTATTATTTCTAACATCTGTGTATAAATGTATAATTAACTCAAAATAAAATATTTCAAAAAAGACAAAAAACAAAGGCCTGAAATCACTCTGCCCTCATATAGCACTATTGTGAGGTCAATGAGATAAATTATAGGAAGGCAAGACGTGTGCTCTATAAATGCTAAGTGGCAATCATCATCTTGCCCCATCACCTAGCCTCACCAGCATTACTCACCTTCGGACTATTCCACTGTCCACAGGGCCTTTGACAGCTCTCTATAGTGGTCTTATCACTGAACTTTATCCCTCTAATAGACTGAAGTTCCTTGAAGACAGAAGCCTTTTAATCTCTATGCCCACAACCCAACACGGTACCAAGCACATAGTAGGTGCTACATCAATGGGTGCCAGATTAAAGTTAGCTCATGATCTTCTTGTTCAATACAAAGTGTCCCAAAAGCAGAGGAAGTGAGGAAGGAAGGGGACTGGGAAGGACACCCCAGCAGCCAAGAGCCAACGCCTTGTGAGTTTCATCAATACCCTCCTCCTTCCCGAGTAGCTGCAAAGGCCTGCACCAAGGGTGTGGCAGCAGCACAAAAACATGAGTTAACTCATCAGGCCTCTTTCTTATTCTAGTTCAAGTTCTGCAGACAAGAGAATTGACCATTTATAGTTTGGGTCACCGGAACAAGATGGAAAGGTGGGCTGTGCTACACTCTCCTGGAAAGAATGTTAAAGGTTAGCCGACAGTTCTTTTCCTGAAAAGATTAGACTCAAGAATTGCCCAGGGGCAGAAGAATGTACTAAATGATCTGTCAAGATCACTCAGAGACCTCATACTCTTGGTCTGGGCAAACATATGTGGCTGGTGGGGTGGGGAGGGGGTTCCCATGCCCTAAAAACAATGCTAGCTCCTCACTCCTACTCCAAATAGTTTTCGTGCATAAAAAAGCACAAGCGGTTGCTTTGCTGCTCCTAATGTTATCGGCTAATTTTTCAAATTCCTACTCAATTACATATCACACTCTTATCTGCAATCTCCACAGGCCAAATAGCCCTACTTTCACATCATGCCCACTAAGCCTGCGGAACCCAAGTGTCCCTCCCAAGTAATTCCTGCTCTCATAAACATGAGATCGTTTTACATTAAGTCTTGGAAGAGTATGAGGTGTGTGTGCTCCAGGGTGCCTTTTCTTCTAGGAAGACTAAGAGGAGAAATGAAGCAAGGGAGGGTTAAAAACTTGAGAGGTTTCAGTTTCTGCCTAGATAATGATTAACTCTTTTGCGACTGAATCCAAAAAAGCTGGCAATTCTGCCTGGCAATCCTGCTCCCTGGCAAAAAGAGCAGAAGAAAGAGCAAGCAAGCGTTGGCTCGCTCTCTCTCTCTCTCTCTCTCTCTCTCTCTCTGTCTCAGAGACACACACACACACACACACACACACTTAGAAAGAAATAACTGGCACAATCAGATCCAGGCTCTGGTGGTGTGAATGCTACTGTAGTCTGGAGGAGAACCAGGTGTTTTAAAATTGTGTTGTTTCTGGCCTTAACATATCCAGATCAAGAACCTCATTAATCAAAGTAACAGATGTCATCTACCCAAAATGCTCCGATGTTTGGTTTAAAATTGCTGACAGCAAAGAGCTGAGATAACTTACATCACCACAAATCACTGAATAAATAAGAGAGATCAAGTGATACGGCACAATTGGCTCCAAGGATGCCCAAAACACAAAGCCTATTAATGTCACTTAAAGCTGAAACCTTAAACCAGGACTAGGAGCAATGCATTTAAAAAAAACCTGTAATATCTGTTCTCTGGTTTCTATCCTTTCCCCAGGACAACAATCAGCATCAAGACTCTACGTGGCAATTCACTTATGCTAACCATTTTTTGGTCATATGTCCTCAAAATGATGAAGCAAGGAACTAGTAATCCATCTTTTCCCTTTTCAGCTGAGAAGTTGAGAATCCCAAAGGTGGACTGGCTTGTCCAAGATTAGGTAGCTGCTCCTCCATTACCCTACAACTCTCCCTCCCTGAGAATGGTATTTTTCAAATGCTGTAATGATAAAAATATGAGCTGTCATTATTATTAATAGTACTCATTTTAAAACAACAGACTGTTACTTAGCCTATTCATTAGCTGAAAAGAAAACAAACATAAACATGAAAACATTTCAAATCCATATTACAGCATACTTCATCACAATTCTCAGAGAAATTCCTTAGTTGACCAAGGGTCTAACATATGAAGAGGGACGTAAGAGGCAAGAGGCCATCCTCCATCCTAGGAGGGCCTGAAGTCACTTCCCCCACAACCCAGATGTCTAGGTCAGCCCTACACAGGTTCCACATCCACATCACCCCCACCCCCCGCCTAGTTTGTCCCAACCCAGATGTCAGGGATTACAAGCCTGCCTCCCACTTCCTTATTTCTTTCATTTTTGTTAGAGACAATCACTCAGACTTCCTTTTAAATCCAAGTTCCGAACACAACAACATAAATGTCTCTAATACCAAGGATTATACAAATTCCGTTTTCTCCAACAGGGGTGAGGAAACCACACAAACCAGGGACATAGGCATTTTCTCACTGGAGCTCTCTGAGCTTACTAAAAATCCAAAGCTTAATATATTTATCCTGGTTAAAGCATTCATTGTCCTAGTGATCAAGTCCCAAGTCCACCTCCAGGCCCATCGTGCAACCATTCCTCTGATTTCTCTGTGACACACATCCTTCTATCAGATCATGACACCTAACCAAATATCACTTCAACTGCTGTCCAGACCAGCACCACTCTGCCACCACCTGGGGTTCATCTTTTCTATGTGTGTGGCAGCCACGCAGAAAGTGTCATCCCAAGAATATGACTGTTTTTGTACCCACAAGCGTGCCCTACAAGGGACAACATCATCATCTTCCATGTCTTACATATGCAAGAATCATGAACAAGGAAAGCTAAGAGAATATTAGAAATTTTCTAATTTAATCCCTAACTTCCCAGATGACAAAAACAAGGCATGGATAGGTCAAGCGGGTATCACTAGGAAGACATTTAGAAGACTGTATGAACTCTTTTTTTGTATTAAGATACTAGGAAATGACAACAATCACCTAAACATACAGCATTTCACAGTTTTAAAAGGCTTCAAACGAATTCTTTCATTTCAGCCTCGCAAAAGTCAAGTGTGGCAGCAAATGCCTATAATCACAGCAACTCAGGAGGTTGAGGCAGGAGGATGGCAAATTCAAGGCCAACCTCAGCAATTTAGAAAGATCCTGTCTCAAAACAAACAAACAAACAAACAAATAGATAAAGGACTAGGGAACTGGGGATAAAGCTCAGTGGTAAAATGCCCCCAGGTTCAATCCTTAGTACCCCTGAAAAATGTATTCAGTCAGCCTGGGTAAGAGCATCACTTACTAGCCATGTGCTTTGGAGCAAGTTACTTAACCTCATTTTGCTTCATCTGTAAAATGGGAATAGTAACAGTAGCTACCTCATAGTGCTGTCAGGAATTCATGAACTAAAATATGTAAAGCACTTAAAATAGAGTGTAGACCTCTGGAGCCCTCAATAAATATTGGCCGCCATCATCATCATCATCATCATTAATCAGCACCAAGAACTGTACTCATATTATAGATGGGGAAACTAGAGATTTTGAGACCTTAGGTGAGTTATTTCCCAAATCATAATCAAAGCCAAACTAGCAGCCAAATTTTCTGCCTTCCAATCCCTCACTCTTTCTCTTCGAACCATTCGACCTGTATAGAATCCTGTCGTTCAAAGTGTTATAAAATGTCCCATTGGTCCAGAAGAAATATTGCTCCAGTAAGTACCTCAGACAAAATGCCTCCCATAGAGCAGCTTACTCATCTGCCAAGCTCTGGCCCAGTGTGCCCCTACACACACACACACACACACACACACACACACACACAGAAAAGGGAACAGATCTCTAAAGGACTTCAGTGTTTGGAGAAATTGTTGCCATCTCTTCAGAAACAGGATGTATTTTTTAAAGCTCATGGCATGTCGCCTCTTGGCCAGCTCATGCTTTTGGTTCCCTTTGTTTTCTGTGCTTTGTCTTCCTGTGGAGCTCTGGCCACCCAGTCACCAACAGCTGGTGGTGAGGTCGTCATCTCCTAGGGGAGCATTCAGACATTGCCATGATTCTAAATAGAGATCTAGACTCAAACAGCAAAGACAAGGTCCCAACTTTTACAATGCCTTTCAGGTTACCTATGCACTGATTGATATGAGAAGAAAAAGTTTTTTTTTAAAAAAAGGAAAGAAAAGATTGCCTTCTCTTTAACCTATGGTATCCTAAAAAACCCACAAAAATGAAGAAGGCACAATTCCCAGCTGTTTCTCCTCCCTGGGAAGGTGTATTTCAAGTTCAGAACGATCCATTCACTATCATAAATAAGATCAAGGCTACCAAATACCAAATGACTTGAAAAACCAGAGAGGAGAGTTTTCCTGTTTGTGCCCTTGGACCTTTCCTCCCCATTCACCATAGACCATACAGCTGCTTCTGGCCCAGTAGTATCTCTCACCAAGCCCATTCCAACAGCTCCCAGTTCTAATCAGCAGTGTTTTTAACTTCTGGTCAAGACAGATCTAAACTTTCTCCAATTTAGACTGTGAATATCTGTTAAAAATAAAGAATAAATCCTACATACGTATAGAATGTGTTCTGCTTCAATTACAAAGAAAGCTTTATTTCTCTTTTAAACTCCTGGGAATTTCAAAGTTAATATTTTTCTTGGTTTCCAAGGTAAGAGATGTGATTGAAGAAATTTGATCAAATTAAGTATAGCTCTAGGGCAGCGATGTGAAAGAGGACAGGGGAGATAATATATCAGGAGAAACATGCCCATGGATGGTGGATGCTGGATGGTGCTATATAGTTTGTACTTGCCCTTGTATAATGACGACAGTCACGATGTTCATCTATTTGACTTTCAAGTAACATTAACAAAGGAGTGACTTATTTCTGCAGTAGAAAAACTGCGGAAGTGTAGCAGCATGGCCCTGTCACATCCAACCTTAACTCAGAAAACAGTTCATTTGAATGTTTACAAACATGTTAGTGCTTACTCTGGTAGAAGTTGGACACATGGAAATGAATAAAAGACAGTTCTATCCCAAAGATGCTCAGTGAGTTGTAAACAGAGATGTAAACAAAGAAATTACAATGTAACATAATGACTGCAATAACACCAAGTGAGCCCAAGGACACTACAGAGGAGATGCTATGGGTACATTGATTGCCATGTGCAGAAAGCAAGGGGAGATGCTGGGGTGTCCTGTGCAGAGTCACCCTGCTGAGAGCCAGGATATGCAATAAAGCAGGGAGGGCTTTCAGGAGGTGATAGCATCTGAGTTGGGCTTTAATGGATGAATAAATTTTCCAGGTTCAAGGGAAGAGGACCCATCCCAAAGAGAGCACACAGCATGAATAAAGCATGAAGCATGGATAACACAACACAACAAGGAAACCAGAGGTGGTTTAAACTATGAGCAGGGTACATGGGAAATCATGGATATAAATAGTCTTTCATGCAATGATCTTAGCAGAATAAGTGGTGTTTGTTTTTCAATCACTTTGGTGATACTGTACAAAGATATACTGCCAAGATCAAATTAAGAAACTATTTCCAAAAGAAACAGTTATCTCTAGGTCATCCATTTATTCATTTGTTATTATAGTCAATACATAATTACTGAGAGTCATCATTTGGGCTACAATAATATTCTGGAAATGTTTCCCATGTGAAGGGACCTCAAAATATCAGCTATTTATTTTGCATTTAATATTTGTCATACGAGTCAGTACTTTAGATACATTTGCAAGAAACAGCAAGGCAGGTCTTGTTATCTTCATGTCACAGAAGAGGATGCTTGGAAGAGAAATTTTATGATTTAAGCAAAGTCAAAGAGCAAGGAGATAATACTGACAAGACTCCAAGTCAGGACTGGGTCTAACATCTATATTCTCTGCACTGCACTATGCCTCAAAACATTCCTACCAGAAGCATCATGGAAGAGAGAAGACTGAAATACAAATATTCCAAACATGAGGTAGTAGGAGATCAATGCTATATTAGATCTATTAAAAAAAAAAAAAAAAAAAAACACTTGTTGGGCATGATTGGTGAGGCTGAGGCAGGAGGATCATGAGTTCGAAGTCAGCCTCAGCAACTTAGTGAGACCCTAAGCAACTCAGTGAGACCCTGTCTCTCAGTGAGACCCTGTCTCTAAATAAAATATAAAAAGGTCTGGAGATGTGACTCAGTGGTTGAGGGGCCCTAGGTTCAATCCCCAGTAACCCCCCCTCCAAAAAAAAAAAGGAGAAGAAAGGAAGGAAGGAAGACACTGTATAGTAAAATAAAGGGTCATTCTGAGTACAGTGATCAAGGAAGGTATCTCGGGATAGCTGGAATTTCATTAGGTAAAGACATGGGACTGGGCAGGGAGAAAGGGCATTCTGTGAGCAGCACTCAGAACTCAGACTCTGGTGACTGTCGAGTTCTAATTCCTGTTCTATCTCCATCAGGGGCAGATACCAGCAAGTTACTGAATGTCCTACACCTCACTTGCTTTATCAGCAAAATGCTATAGCAGTACTATATTTCTCCTGTAAGGATTATAAAATAATCTTGATAAAGTACTTAGGATAATGCCTACTACATGGTAAGCCCCAAACAAACAATAAAATGCTAGCTAATAGTGGATGTGTTGAAAGAATAGCAAATAGTCCAGATAGGCCTCCAGTTCTCTTAAAATACAAAGAGAAAAGTGGTCGAAATGATAGGTTGCTAAAGACTAAGGATGGAGTTCATGTCTACCTGAGAAAGTTGGTCTCTATTCAGCAGGCAACTGGCAATCAATTATTAGAGGAAAGAAACCATTTTTATAACATTCTGGGCAGATCTCCCACGGGAGCCCCCAGACCCTCCCCTTAGCATCTGGCTCACTTGTAACCCTTCTAAAGAGGCATGATGCCCTGGGGACCAGTCCAAGCAAGGTCTATAGGAAGACAGATACTGTCACATGTCAGCTCCTAACATAGCCAAGACCTTTTTTTTTCCTTTTCTTGTTTTTGCCATTCTATACTCTCTCTCCTAAAAACAGCAATGACTAAGACACAAATATCAACTCAACTTCCCTGAGAACCTCTCTTTTTTGGAAGAGCCTCTCTTCTTTGTTTTACCATCGAGGTAAAACAAATTTTTCAGGAACAAATCTGGGTAGCTTGGATCTTTATCTATTTATTACTTTATTAAACTTAGTAATACCTGCCTTTTATTTTCCTAGCATTAAGCTCATGTCTTTTCTGTACATGATTACTGTAGTACTCATTTATTAGTACTACATTATAATGAAGAAACATTTAGGGATAATGGTTATGTTCACTATCTTGATGTGATGGTTTCCTAGGTGTATACTGTATGTCAAAGATGATCAAATTGTATCCTTAAACATGTATAGTTTATTAAACATAATAAAGTTACTAAAAATACAGTAAAAGTTTAGTAACTCATGTAATTATTAAAAAGCATGACTTTATTGTTAATAATACAAAACGTTCACATTATGAACATAAAAAAATTCATAATACAAAAATATAAATGCATATAGTAAAAATTCCAAAATATTTATCAGGACAAGTGGTTATTAGAAATATATATATAGGCTTGTATTATGTTAGTATAGAGGACATTTTTTTAAATTTTTTTTTTTAGTCGTAAATGGACCTTTATTTTTTATTTATATGCAGTGCTGAGAATCAAACCCAGTGCCTCACACAAGTTAGGCAACTACTCTACCACTGAGCTACAACCCCAGTCCTAGAGGACATTTTTGAAAAAGAAAGTACACCCATGTTCATACCAACAGTATGAATAAGTACTGGAAGCAACTCAAGTGTCCACCAACAAAAGATTTGATAAACAAAATGTGGTATGTACCTACAACAGAAGATTATTCACATCAGTGAATCTTGACGATGTCATATTAAACAGAATAACCCAGTAACAAAAGGACAAATATTGTATGATTCTCTTTATCTGAACTACCTCAAAAAGTAGAATGAAGGTTGTCAGAGAGTGATGGTAGGAGGAAGGGGAGTTCTTGTTTAGTGGGTATAGTTTCTATTTTGCAAGATAAGAGTTCTGTGGATGATGGTAATGGTTGCACAATAATGTCCCTGTACTTAGTGTCACTGAACCATACACTTCAGAATAGTTAAGATGGTAAATCTTATGTCTATCTTACCACAATTAAAAGAAAAAGAGAGAAATGTGAGTTCCTATACATTATCATAAAAGGTGTTATTCTGTAATATTTAAAACAATTTTTAAGTGCTATCATTACTTATTTTTAAATCAAACCTCTGCAGAGCTGACTTCCACAGATTCCCTAAAAGGTCAATTCTGACACCATATTAAAACGGTACCCGTGAATTTTATTGCTAGGTGAAACCTACGTATTGATTACTTTTCCCCTAAATCTAACAGCATTTCCCTAACGTAGTCCTCAGAGGTCTAGTGTATGCAAAGGAGGCATGATGCCCACGAAGAAACCCTTTATCTGAAAGGAGAATTCTACAGGAGCCACTGGACAGCTCAGTTTATCAGGAAGTGGACAGCAGGAGTTTAAGAGGCAGAGTCTGAACACCAGGTTGATATTAAAAGGGTCGAGAGACTCAACTGTACATAAGGGTCAGGTCACAGTCTGTGAACTTCACAGCAGAGAAATGATCAGAGCTTGTCTAAGCTTTTTTGACCTGTATGGCACAAGACAGATGAGGCCATAACTACCCGATGATGGACTTCTCCAAAGGAAATTTCTGTTCCCATTTCCCAAACAACACTGAATATTGGCAGAGCTAAGGATTATCCTGAACACAGTTTCCAACCATTGCTACTTTGCACAGCCCACAGCATGCCCTGGATCCTAGCCTACCACCTTCACTGGGATCTTGTAACTCTGAGATGCAGTGCTTGTATTTTTCTAAGAGCTTCATTTTCTTGCAGGAGTGCACCTCACTACAGAGTCTCTATGTTCCCTGCACAAGGGAAGAAGAGCCCTCAGCCATCTCGCAGGAAGATGATAGCAACTGCTTGGGGATTCCAAGATGTTTTACTGCAGCTTTTCATAAACTGATTATATTTAAAGCTCCCATGGGGAGTGGGAGGCAGGGGCTGGGAGGAAGAAGCTTCGGGAGACCTTTGCTGGCATGAGTGAGGAACTGCTCAGACCTCCCCTGGGGAACGAGCTTGTAAAATACCAGCATTTGGCATTTCCAAGCACATGTGCACACACAACATGACTAGAGTTTGATATTTCATCTCCACCTCCCAAAGGGCTCTGAAAGGGTTAAAAAGTTCCAGGCAAAGGCCTGTGCTTTTTCTATCAAAATGCTCCTGATGGAAATTACAAAAACTCACTTCTCAGTTCCACGGTGCACACACACTGTTCTAAGACACTGAAAGAAAGGAAGAGAGAGAGAGAAGACCCCTAATTTTTCAAAAAAGAGAAGCTGACTGCTTAGCACACAGGGAAACAGAGACTCTTCCTCCTGGAATCTTTGCATTTACTGTTGGTCCCAAGCTTTCTAGGAGAATGCAAAGTAAGGAGTAGGTAAAGCAAAAAGGACCCTGAAGAAGGAAGGACAATACCTGGGACTACAGGCAGTGATGTGAATTCACCCAAATACCACCCAGCCTAGCATCTCTGGTACCAAGCCTTGCACCTCCATCACCTTTGATAAATACCAGCAAAGAAGCTAACAGGATAGAGGCCAAAGGCACCAGATTACAACCATGAATCTAACCAGGGTTGTCAAGAACATTCAGAGATTAATGCATATGAAAGTGCCTTTGAAACTGGAAAAGCTACATGAAAAGACGAAGAATATTAGTACTTTCCAGTCTGACATTAAGAGGCATGAACTTTCAAAGGAATCTGACACCCACAAACCAGAAACAATGGTTTTTAAGAAGGCAGTTACATGGCTGGCTGACCAAGGATGCAAGTGCCCCTCATAAAACCACCCTGGGGTGGCATTAGGGCTACAGTCTCAGAAGTTCTTCATGGCACATAAAAGCAGGTGATTTCAGGAGAGGCAAAAATCATAGGATAGAAAGTTCCATGAAGTCCATTTAGAGACCACTTGAGTCAAACCATCCCAACTAAACAGCCAACCCAGGACTCTGGGTAGGGACACACAGAACAACAGTAGCCAACCAACACTTAGACAGTTTACCTGTTCATTTTGCAGAAAAGGATACTGATGTCCAAAAGGGTGAAATGACAGGCACAAAATGTCTTTTGTTACTACTAGATGAACTTACGACTCAAGTTTTGTTTCTGGATTCATTTCCTATCATTTAACAACTGGTGCTTTGGGAGTGAATACAACATGCAGGTTTACTAACTAGCCCAAGTCAGCAAGAAGGAAGACTTACTGAAGAGGGGAAGGCTACACTACCCTTGAACACTAGCACATACCGGATACTGTGCTAAGTGATCAATATATACTACCCCATCCACTCCCCACAACTCTCTTAGGATATACCTATAATTTTGCCTACTTTCCAAATTAAGAAACTGAGGCTCAGACAAATAATATTGAATGACAGAATGGAGATTTAAACAATGACCCCACTGGCCCTAAAAACTGTGCTCTTAAGCACCAATCCAAATTGCTTTGCTGTTACAGCAAATTTCTTTTTTTATCTTGGCATCTGTAAGAGAAGTAAGGCTGGCAGCACATGAGTCCCATAGAACACATAAAGAGCTAAAACCTATAATTCTGATGGAAGGCTTCCAGATAGTAAGGGGCAGAATCAACCCTGAACCCAGGCTCTTTGTCTCAAAATTCTTTCCTCATCCAGAGCTCAGGTTCTAGAATGTATGCACCATAAGGGTTTGGATTCTGACTTCTTCACTGCTATATAGGCTGCCCCCAAAACAAACACATATTAAGCACTCAATAAATAGCCCACAATTAAGGCTACAGTCCAACTGTGTGACCTTGGAAGGGCCTGTTATCCTTTCTGATCCTCAGTTTCCTCATGTGTTAAATGGAAGATGACCATAATACCTACTTCCTGGATTGATGTAAAGATTAAACAAAACCTTCATGTAAAGCAATTCAGACAGAATGGAACACAACAAGCACCCAAAATGTAAAGAATTAGCATTGTTACTACTATTATTCATTGGCAGATTTTGGTTCTTAAAGAATTTTTTTCCCCACTCTGATTCGATGATGTTTCACAGTAAAAGATACGGAATAGGGAATTAGAAATCAGTAAACCTGCTTCTAGCTTCAGCTCTCCTACCACCTTACTAGGTGACCTTGGACAAGCCTCTTCAGTTCTCTGTACTCTCCTCAGCTATACAATAAGGGATTAAACCATATAGATCAGTTCCCTAAGCATTCATTGGGCACCTTATCTGAGGACATCATGCTCAGTCACCTATAAAATTCTATGATCCTGAATAGGATCAATGGAAAAAATATCAGAGCAAAGCAAAAGTCTCCTTCTTGTGGCAAGGTTAAAAAGAAACCCCAAATAGCTGACTGCATTACATCATCACCATGAGCAATGTTTGTAAATATACAAAGTGTTTAATTTTGAGACACTCATGAGAAATCCTTTACCAATAAGAAATTGGCAGACTCTATTAACACCTATCAGACTTGAACCTTCCAAAAAATAAGCATGTAAAATCACTTTACACCTTAGTTGAATGGTGTGCTTCTGGAGAGAAATCTGGGAAAGTCAAAGTTATTAACACTGCCTATGGCAACAGTTAAGAATAGGATGTATTAAAAGAAAGAAGAAAGAAAGAATGACATATCTGGCTAAAACTGCAGGGGGGATTCCAAGAGCAGAATGTAGTGCATCTGGACAGGACATGGAGGCCAGTGGTCTATTGTTTACAAAAACAGGCCCAGATTATGAACAGTGACAAGAGGCCAAGACCTCAATTATAACTCACAACCACACCTCTCTAAATCCCAGCCCAACTGAAGCTATCAATCAGTCAACTCCCCCATCTCTGTAATAAACCTACCAATATTTGCAGCCAAGTGAATAGAAGGTCCCTTAGGGCACCTCCAGCATTGACCAAACTGATGACATACAAAAGATCCTGCAGACACAATGGGGACTTCAAACTACCTTCCAACCTTCCAAGAGATAAGGAAACTGCCCATTACACACTCTACCTCTACCCCCACCCCAGGCAATCATTAGAGGCGAGACATGTCCCTTCCCAAGTCCTCTATGATAGGAAAAGGTCTCCTTGCATTGGTGCAGGGAAAGAAGGAGGGGCCCCTCCCTCTGTACTCTGAAACAAAGGAAAACCCAGAGCTCCAACCATGTGGTGTAACATTCAAGGCCACCCACCTCTCCCATTCCCCAGCTAGGGTCTCAATGGACTGGGGCGGCATGGCTCTTTCTAGGGACTGGTCAGGAAGAGCCAGTGCCTTGCACAAACACATGCTAGGTCTCTTTCACAGGCAGGAACCCCTCTTAAGGGAAATGCTGGTTAAGAAAAGGCTATTTGGGTATGGGCTCTGGTTGACCAGCCAAGTCAGGCAGTAGACTAGATGAAGAAACAGGTCACTTGGTTTCTCCAAGTCCACATTTTGATTTACCCTTCATATTTTTGCAGAGACAGAAATGGGGCTTTAAAAGCATGTATTCCGGAACAAGGACGACAACACAGAAGGGCTTAAAAATTATGTCTCCCCATTTTCCAGAACAAGCACCACCCTAAAACCCTAACATCCCAACTCTATTCAGATTTAGGGAGGGTGGAGATGGGGTATGAATGGCCTTATTCTTTCTGTTCTCTGATCTCTAACTATATGCAGGGTGACCAGGAACCAAACAGATACAAGGTGCACCCAATATGGCTAGGGACTTTTGTGATCGGTACCATTGCAAATCTTAGGCTTTAATGTAGTGCATCAGAAAAAACCCCGCCTCTCCCAGGGCTCTCCAAATGGCACACCTTCTCAAGGTTGCCTGTCAGGACTCCCCTTCAACCTCTGAATTGAATGTCCAAACACCTGTCAGATTTCAGTTGCCCTTCAAGGAAAACTGACCCAGACGGGGAGGTGAGTGCGGAATTGCCGCCTTTCTCTCTCCAAGAACCTCCTGCCCCTCCCCCATTCTGTCCAGCCTGGGGGAAAGGGCTGCCAAAATAATAGCCAGACCCACAAAGACACTCCTAAAGCCCACTCCAGTTCCTTACCAGTGCCTGTGGCCCCTGGCACTGCCCATCCTTAGGAGGCTCAGACCCACCTATGAAACCACCTCTGGGGTCAGCCTGCCCCCACCTGCTCCACCCAAAGAAATGAACTGCCTGCAAATCAGGGTGGAAATGCATGCCTCACCAGCCCATATAGCATATGCATTATGCCATTTTTCAAAGCCCTTACCTTTGACCTGAGTATCGTACTCTGCTATGATCTCCTTATCCTTTTTGAATTTGGCTGGAGACGTCATGTTTTCCTTCTTTTCTTCCAAATTCGAATTGTGAATTGATAGATCCAGGGGAAAAATCCAACCAAAAAATCAATACCTCCAAGACCGCTTCTCCCAAGGGCAGAAGGGGCCCCCCGCGGTGGTCTCCAGCGCTCCGGGGAGCGTGGGCTGCGGGCTGGGCAGGCGGCTACGGCGGGCACATGCAGACGGTAGGCGCTGGGGCCGAGTACGGTGGCGACTGGTTCCTGTGCTAGAGCCTCAGCCGCAGCCTCAGCATTAGCCTGGAGAACGGCAGCGCCCGCAGCCTGGCCTGGGGTCTGACATCAACGACACAGGCGGGGAGTGGAAGTCCTTCCGCACAACATGGTGTGGGGGTGCGGGGGTGTGGACGCGCCCAGCTATGTCCCTGGAAGGGAGTGGGTTTGTATCGGGGTGCTGGGGGAGGGCTGGGCGTGCTTCGCGGTTTTTTGTCGTACAGGCTCGAAGATGCTGCAAATCAAATCCCAAACGGGAGCCGCAGCAGCGCGGACTGGATCGGAAGTCGTTTGCTCCGGTTCACTTGCCTGTAAATGCAGGAAAAGGGGGAGGGGGCGATCAACCCGAGAGCAGATCCTAATCGCAGCGGGGGTGGGGTTGGGGACGTCGCTCCGAGCCCGGTCTGGGCCCATTCATCTCGGCCAAACGCTGCCAGGCCAGCAGAGCCCGGCCCAGCGAGGTGGGGAGGAAGGAAGCTCCCTCCGGATTTTGTTTTAAGGCTGAAAGAAAACACTTTGGAGCAGCCGCCTGCGCGGGCTCCGGGCGGGGACTGCGGCGGGAACGCCGAGCTCCGGGCGGGGACTGCGGCACCTCGGCGGCTTCCCGAGCCCCGCCAGCACTGGGCAGCCGCCAGCCCAAGGGGGCCCTCTGGCCCTGCCCGCGACGCGGCCCCTGACCCCCTGGCTGGGGCACCTCCCTGGACATCAAAAGGGATCAAAGCCGGAGAGGGACAAGCCACCCGGGCACAACTTTTCTTCCCTTCCCGCCCCTCCTCCCAGTTGTTTTGTTTTTGGTTACTAGCTTCTCTTGGCAGCAAAATGTTGGGGGGGTGGGGGGATCTGCAGGAAAAAGCCTGCTCCGCACGGGACATCCAGGAAAACAATGTGGTCGGCAGAAGCAGGAAACGGGTTAGAGGCGAGGGTCGGAATCGGGAAAACCGGGGGATGGGGGACGGAAGGCAAACCAGGGACGAGAGTGACTTTAATGCCATCCCCAATAGTTCTTGTCACCCAAGTCCAGGAATCTCAGATACCGCACCCAATCCCAGTCTGGGGGTGGGGAGAGGTCGTGCGAGTCGCACCAGGAGGGGCCGGAGGAGATACCTCCCCGGCCAAGGCCCGAGAGGCCGGAGGGAAACCGGCGGGAACGCAGAGCCGGGCGTCTGGCTCCCTGGCGCTCCGCAGCAGGGACCCTCCCTCCTTGGCCGGCCCTTTCCCTCTGGACTCCGGGAGGAGGTTCCGCGAGTATCTTCCACTTCCCGGGGCCGGAGGAAGAGCCGCACTGAGGGAGGTCGGGAGTGAGTAGAGGCGGCGTGGTTCAGGCTGGCAGGAAGCGGAGAGGCGATTGTGAGGTGGGGTCCTGAGGCTGGACCGGGAGCCCGGAGACAACTAGAGCTCCATAAGCTTGGAAAGCCGGGAGAGGGATAGGAGAGGGTGGCCTTGAAGGTGAGGAGCAGTTAGACTGGTGGGTTGCGATGTTACGTGAAGTGCAAGGATGTTAGCAACTTTGGTACCGAGATGCGGGTCTGGGAACCGGACTGGGTGAAGAGGAGCCCTTCCGAGAGGGCTAGGAGGGTTGGACAAGGAAAGAGCCCCGGAAGCTGTGCGGAACACCCATCCCTCTGGGTCCTGGTCTGTGACCTGGGCTGTCTGCCAGAGCTTGGAGACAGGGGAAGAGACCAGCGATGGTCACCGGCTACGCCAATGACGGCTGCCCCAAGGTGGACCCAGGCCGCCAGTGTGATGAGGAAATGGGGAGGGGGCTGGATGCAGGCTGCGCTGCAGTAAGCTAGGACACAGTCTAGGCAGTGCGGTGATGGGCGGAGAGACATGCAGTCCTGAGAAGTATTATGGGCTGTACTGGGAGATTTGGAGAGGGTCGGGGGTGAGGGGGGGCGGGCTGAGGGATTCCAGACGCGCGGCACAACTAAGGCGATGCCGAGAGCAGCATCCGCGCCCTCTCCTTCCCGCCCCAGCCCGGGTTTGTTCAGTCAGTGCTCAAGCCTGCAAGTAGGGAAGGAAGGGGAGAAGGAAGGAGCCTTTACCTGGCTCTGACGCGACGAGTCTCGGGCCCCTGGCTCCACTTCCCACTCGGAGCTCTCCTCCCCTCTCTGCCCTACCACCCGCTTCTACGCAGATCGGCCCCCCAGTCCCCTGAGGAGCCTCCGCCAACTCCGCAGGACCCCGCCGGGAAACAGAACCCACCCCTTTACCAATCACCGCCCGCTTTCTATCGACCGATGGGGCCTCCAGCCAACAGGAATAGCTGATCTCCAGAGTCCAGGGACAAGGGGAGGAGCCTAGGAAACTTGGAGGTGTGACTAACACTCACTGCTGAGGCGTGGTCCCAGAGTAAGCTCCTCCCGGGGCTGTCGAACCCTAAAGTGGAACTGATAGGCGGGATTAAGATGGAACCGACGACCAAAGACAAACTCTTGAGAAAAGGCAGGACCAATTGCACATGGGTAGAGAGGAGGGGGCGTTGCGGGGAATTTTAGCCAATAGAGAGCAGAAATAGGAGGGGACTGTAGAACATCCTCCAATAAAAAATGTGAAGGGGCGTGCCTTGCCATTTCCACCAGGATGGGTGGAGGGTTATTCCGAACCTCCCGAAATCGACCAATGAGATGGGAGGCGGAGTCAAGGTTGGCCAACCAGAGAGCCGATCTGATCTCAGCACCGTTACTGGGGCGGGGCGTACGGTCTCCACGCCACTGAGCTCTCGTCAGAGGAAGGCCCGAGAGCTGCCAATGCGCTACATGGGCGAACTCTAGTTCTCCCAATCGGTGCGAGGCGCCGGCAATTCAAACTGACAGCCGGTTAGAAAGGCAGAGAAAGCGGAAGAAAGAGCAAAAAACGACGTGTTCGGTAGCAGACTGCAGCGCCGAAAGAGCCTAAAAAGCGACCCCGGCCCCACCCCATCATCACCACCGCTCGCTCAGGAGCAGCCGCTGTGGGAGAGACCTGAGGGGACTGCGAGGGAGAGCTGAGGGAGGGAGGACGCGAGAGAAACGGCGCGAGCGCGAGAAGCTGGGCGCCGAGCCCGTGGCCGAGCAGAGCTGTGGAGAGTCGCAGGAGAACGGGGACTTGAGGAAAGCCAGGGTCGTCCCGCTGGAGAAGGCTGAAGGGTTCTGAATCCTGGGAACTGGAAACGTGGGGGCAGTGGGAGGAATTGGAGAGCTCCGCGGGAGTGGCTTGGCTGGGAGAGGAACGTGGTTAGAGGGAAGCTTTACATAAAAGAGACTGCAGGAGAAGCCTGAGGGGAATTGCTGAAGGGGCGGGAGCTAACGAGGAGAGGATCGTCAGACCGCAGAAAGGGAAAGCTGATGACAAGTTTCCCTGCAAACTCCACTTGCCTCCTCCCCATCTCAAACGCCACTCCCTTCTCCGAAAGTTAAAAGGAAGCTAAATTTGTTGCACCCCATTCCCATTCAATAAATATTACTTCTACCCTTCCACTGGGAAAACAGAAGACAACTCTTTTCCTTCCCAATTTTAGAACTTATTAGAATTCGAGGCCTCGTGACTTGGTCTTTAGCCTAGGGGGCTCAAAGTAGGAAGGTTATTGCTCTCGTTTCCCTTTTCAAAATCCCGCACCTCTTCCTTCGTGGGACGCTATGTCTACAAGCAGTTGTAGTTTCAAGGATCGATGCGTGTCCATCCTGTGTTGCAAATTCTGTAAACAAGTGCTCAGCTGTAGGGGAATGAAGGCTGTTTTGCTGGCTGATACTGACATAGACCTTTTCTCTACAGACATCCCTCCTACCAAGTAAGTCAAGCTAGTGGCGGGCAACGGTAGTCTTTAACTAAATGGGCAAAGTGTACGGCTCGGATCTCTGGGAGTCAACTAGGAGGTTATCATTTGATGTTCCAGCCACTCCCAAACGTCTGATGATCCCTTTGGAATACATCTAAGTGGGCAGACTGTCTGGACAAAGTCTGTGGTTTAGCCAAAGTGGTCATTCCTGATGTAATGCTTCCAGTTCAATTAAGGTCACGTGGTCGCGCATCTCTTAAGTTGGATCCCTGGCTCAATGCCCTGCATAACCGTCCTATCTCACCGAATCAATTTCGTGACCTAGCCTTGAAGTCAATTCAGGCAAGATTTTCAGTACTGTTGGAGAAAAGAAGTCGCATAGGTTTTCATATTTCTCCAGTTTTCCACTATTATTTGCAGTTGATATACTGAATCAGCTCCATTGTCCCTAGCCCCCAATATTCTTTTCTCAAATCTCACTCTCCCCTCTTCCCCTAGTGAGAAAGACTAAAACAGATTTTGATGTGAGAAATGTGGAAACTTAGTCTTAAAATTATCTTTATCCCCCCCAAACCTATTTGGGATATTATATAGTAGTTTGCATTAATGGAACCCTTTTTAAATTTGATTTCAGCACTTCCCCACGTTTGAGTGAAGTACTTAAAATTTCCTTCCTATATGGTAATATAGCCACTTATTTGACTCAAATATACCTTTATCTAGCTCTAAAAGAAATTTTTTCTTTCCATAATCAATATATATATATACATGATTTCCACGATTTTTGTTCTTTATTGAAACTTTATTATTAAGATGAAAGTAATTATTTAAAAATGTTAATAGATAAGTATTCCTCCAGTCTTTGGACACACACTTGGAAGGAAGCAGGCTAATAGCCCTAATTCTTTTAAAACTAAGTTCATGGTAACAACAAAACTTATAAAGTTTTTAGTATGCCAAATAAAGCTACAGACTCCTTCCTTGAAATCTTTTGTGAATTGTTTTAAGTATAGTCACACCTAACTGCAAAACCAAAAACTCATTTATCTTAGAGATAAATGGATTGATATTTTGTGCTGCAAAAAAGAAAGATTTATTGTCTAGTGCTTTTTCTTTTTAGTAGCACATAGTTACATAAATTTAAAATAGTAACCTTTTTAGATTTTTCAGTAGCTAGGATAAGTAATAGGAGACTCAGCTGGGTGAATTATTGAAGGTTAGATGCAATAGAATCAGGCCTTTTCTATTGTTTATTCTTTTTTGTCAGAGTTTAATAGTGATGGATTAATGTGCTGAGATATGTGTGAATCAATGAACATATTAGATTTTTAAATAGAAGGTTTGCCATATGTTTATAGTGAGCTTACAAAAATTAACTGTTAGAAAATATTCTATAGTTTTACTTTAGAGTCTCGGTTCTTTGGGGTTATTAAATTTGTGCTAAATTGCAATTAAAAGTACATTTGATATGAGAATGTATAGAAATTAGAACACTTGCAGAGAATGAAAAATTGTACAGGTGATATGGAAAACAGCATGTTGATTCCTTAAAAAATTAAACATAGAATTACCATATGATCCAGTAGTTCCATTTTTGAGTATACACCTGAAAGAATTCAAAGTAGGATCTTGAAGAGATATGTTCATAACAGCATTATTCACATTAGTAAAGATCCAAATGTCCAGTGACTCAGCTAATGAAATGTAAACAAAATTATGTATTTATGTATGTATATACATATACACAATAGCATATTATTCAGCCCTGAAAGGAAGGAAATCCTGTCACACGATGCAAAATGGATGAACTTTAAGGACATTATGCTAAGTGAAGTAAAGCAGTCACAAAAAGACAAATACTCTATGATTCCACTTATAAGAAGTATCTAAAGTAGTTAAATTCATAGGACTTTCAATTTTGCAAGATGAAAAAGATCTGGAGACTTTGTTGCACAACAATGTGACTATAAACACTTTTGAACTGTATACTTGAAAATTCAGATGACCAATTTTGTTATGTTTTTGACCATAAAATTTTTTCAAAGCATATTTGACTATAAAATTTTTCATTCCCCAGTGCAGTGGACTTCATTGGAAGATGCTATTTCACCGAAATCTGCAAATGTAAACTGAAGGACATCGCATGTTTAAAATGGTAATTTGTGGCACTGTTCTAGATAGCCTAAGTTTGGAAGATGGATGTTGACAGCAAAGCACAGAGAAAGGTTCAGTGGACTGCAACGAACACTGATATAACCCATGCAATGAGCCATTGAAAAGCCATTTGTTACTTAGATCTATTTTTTAAAAGGGTCTGTGATACTTTGCATTTGTATATGATTTTGTAATTTTTCAAAGTGCATTCACAAGTATCTGCTTTGTTTTGCTTTGCTTTGCTTGTTTTTCCAGAATAAGACAATATAGTTTAGAGAAAAACACTGGGATTTACAGTCATAAAAATCATATTTGCGCCCTGGCCTACCTTTACTTTCTATATGCTCTTGAGTAAATTCCTTAAACCTCTAAATCTCTGAACTTCTGTTTTCTTATTTAATTTCAATTTTATTGAGATAGAAACTTAAATGTCTTCTGTATTTATCCTACAAAGTTGTTGTGAAGATGAATTGAATTATGAATGTTTAAAGTCTTGATAAACTATAAATAAAATAGAAGATAGCTATTACTTGTATTTTGAAAGGTAGACAGATTTGTATTTTTATTCTTATTATAGAGAAAAATTGAGGTTTTCACACTTAAACCTCATTTAAATGGGGTTTGAATTACAAATTATAATCCTAATAATTTAAATAAGCAAACTGTTATGTGCTAATGACTCTCTGAATTTGTTCATTCAAACAATAGTTATATTGAGGGCCTCCCATGTGCTAATCATTGTCTTAGGGACTGGAAACACAATAGTAATTGAGATAAAGTCACTGGCCTATGCACATCCTATGTTAGTTGGAAGATGATTTAAATAAATAATATATTTAATATAGTGGGAAGTACTCCAAAGGAAAAAAGAAGAAGAAGTGATAGAGAATAATACAAGTTGGAAAAGTAGATGAGAGTTATTTTAGGTATCATGATCAGGGAAGCCATCTCATGAAGATATAACATTGGAATTGAGTTCTAAAGGATGATAAAGAGCCAGAGGAAGAATGTTCTAGACAGAGGGAATAGCAAATGCAAAGAGCCCTTAGCAAGAAGAAGCTTAACATGTTGAAGGAATAAAAAGATGATGGTCAGTAGGACTGAGATGTGAGCATGGGGGGAGAACAGTATGAGCAAGTTAAAGATGAGGTCAGAACCCAGATAATCTAAAGCAGTGTTGTCCAATAGAAATACACAAGTAACATATGTATTTGAATTTTTCTAGTAACATTTTAAAAAGTTAAAAGAAACAAGTAAATTTTAACTTAAATATACATCACCATTTAAATATGTATATTTTATTTAATCCAGTATATCTAAAGTATTATTATAACATGTGAACAACATAAATTATTAATGAGAATTTATACATTATTTTGTTCTTAGTCTTTGAAATCTGGCATATGTTTTACACTTATAGCACATCTCAGTTTAGGCCAGCCACATTTCAAGTGCTCAATAGTTACATGGGGCTTAGTGGCTATTGTTTTAGACAGCACAGATCTGGACCTTGGTGTGACTGGTTTTTCATTTCCTTTATTGGCCAATGGGAAATAATTGAAGGGGTTTTTAACAAGGGAGCAAAATGATCTGATATGTCCCCACTAGAATGTTAGCTCTATTAGAATAAGGACTTAGTATAGAACTGGATTCCTAATATAGAATAATACCTGGCATTTAATAGATACTCAAAAAACATTAGTTGAGTGAATGAATGAATGGAGGAATAGGAGTAAACTTAAAGTCATAGATTTACTCTTGCAATATAGTCTTACAAATAATTGTCAGCCCTGGTCCTCAAACAATTTTTGTTTTCATTTGTTTGCCATATAAGCAAGTTATGATCAGAAGACATATTTTAGGTAGTCTAGTACTTTTCATGGTATGTTTATAGGGTCTCACAAAAGTGACTAACTCCTACATCTCACAGGATGACATCAAGCTATAGTAAGAATTTTTACATATCAAGGTAGAAACAGCTTATTTTGTATTTTTTAGAAGTACTAACTCAGACATTCCGTATATGTCATTCTGTTTAGTATGTGACTAGCTAGTTTAAAAAATTGACTGTAAGACAGAGTGAGGTACTTACAGTCAGCTGGAAAATACTGAAGACAGTAAAAACTTTTTCCAACTTTCTCTAGAGGCTGAGATTTGCTTTATTTCTGAATTCCTTCAAAAACACTGAAACTAAAATTAGAGCAACCATCTTGTGTTTGGTTTACAGGGATTCATGCTGTCTTCCTACTCCTCCATCTGTTGAAACAGTTTTTAGGTGCTGGCATGGAACGAGAACATAGAAGAACCCAATTTGCCATGGTCCTGGGGATAGCAAAAACCTTTACCCATCTGAGTGTATTTAATATATTTGTTTGTATCACTATACATCAATTTCGGGTACTTTACAGAACAAATCACAGCCTTGTATTTATACTTTATAGAACAAATTACACCCAGACGCTAGCTTCTGAAGGAAAAATTATAATAGCAAAGAAATGCAAAACTATGTTAGTATTATTTCACTTAACTTGCAGGCTATTTTCTCACTTGATAATAGAACTACAGTTTTTATTAGAGGTAATTCCAATCTCAAAGATCCTAGCAATGGGAGTAATTTGGGAGAAATAGGGATCTAAATTATATGATCTATTTACATTAGCACATAAAACTGCTTCCATGGGTCAGATATTACATGGTATCTAATAACATTTACTTTTGTTTTTAGTGGGAACATTGTAGGTTATCATGTGATTGTTCCATGTAGTTCCTGCCTTCTTTCCTGCAACAACGGACACTTCTGGATGTTTCACAGCCAGGCAGTTTATGGTATTAACAGACTAGACTCCACTGGTAAGAAACAATTAACTTAGGCATTTCTCTGTAACATTTCTCTACCAGTAACTAAGAACAACTCCCAATAGATGATTTCAGAATTCCTTTGAGACCTTCGTGGCTGGGTTGGATCAGTTAGTGAAATTTTAATCCTTTTCCCCTAGACTTTCATTTATGAAGACTCTTGGTCAAAATTTGTTGCCATTTCTATGTTTTTCATTGTATATAAGGACTTCCAACTTGGCTTGACTTCTTGGTCTTTTAAAAGTAATTTTTTATTGCTCTAAACTACTACCTTGAAATATATTCTGACTCCAGAGAATTTTTGAAGATTTTAGATTAAATAATCGTGTGTGTATGTGTGTTCGTGTGTGTGTATGTGTGTGTGTGTGTGTGTGTATGAGAGAGAGAGAGAGAGAGAGAGATGTGAGAAAGAGTGTACCTGTGGGGGGCACTGGAGCAGTGTGGATGGAATAGGAGGACTAGGCAATCTCTGTATTTGGTGATTCTTCAGGATAAAAATAGACATTCTGACAGCTATATTAATAAGATGATAAAATTTTAGTCAAGGGAAATATTTAATATCAATGTTTTGTTAATTATTTTAGTAAGAAAATACACTACCAATTCTTTTTTTTTTTTTTTTTGCCACCACACCCATCTTGTACTTTATTATTGTGGTAATATACATAATGTAAATTTACTATTTTAACACATCTTTAATATGTAGAGTTCAATGGCATTATGTATATTTACTAGTGGGTATAGTCATATACCAACAAAATTATGTTTATATAAACAGACATTGGGATGGATTTGACCCTCTGGTTTACTATCAGTTCTTAAGGGTATGTATATAATCCTTTTTATATTGTCCAGAGCCATTCAGTTTTGTTACAGGAAACATGTTCTCAAAATCTAATATCTATTTATATAACAAACCAAATTGACATGAAGGAACTTGACATTCTAATTTGACACTAACATGCTCAGGGTTTTCAATGTACGTTTTAATCTTCTTTGGAACATAAAAAGTATCTCCTTTTTAAAATATAAATTATTTCCCTTCTCAGATCATGAATTGCAAGCAGTTGTCAGGGTCGTTAGGCCTTCCAATTATGCTTGTTTTTTTATACACTGATTTTTTTTTTTTTAAATCACTTGAGATTCAACTATGTGGCTCTTAATCCAGCATTTGGCAGTCCTAAGACTCTATGTGTTAAGAAGGCAATTTTCCAGCAAGGACTTCTCTAAACTCCCCTAAGTAAGATATAGATTTCTAATTTAGGCTTTTAGTTATATATTTGTATCGCTCATGGGACATGTTACAGGAAGTTTCTGCTTTGATACTGTTTTTCCTGCTTCACAGGATTCAAAACACAGGGTGGAGATATTTCGATTTTGATTTACTTTTTAATATTGGTCAATTTTTCAAAGATAAAAGCCCAACATTCTTTCATTCACACTGAATCTAATCCATGAGAAACAGATGTATCACAGGATTTCCTTCCTCCCTTCTTAACAGAGAAAGGAAGGTGGCACTTCTGTCAGATTCAATCTCTTAGTTTATTTTTTCTTCTTTGAACCAGTTGTGCTGAGCTACGTACGTTATGGCTCTGAGTATTGACTCCAAGAATATCAAACTTCTCCTTTGTAACCCTAATATTATGATTTAAAGTAAGATTTGGGGGTATAAAAGAGGATTTCTAATGGCATTGGAACTGTTCTTGAATCACCTAAAACAGTAACATCAAAAGAATACATACACAAGTTTTATAAAATTCTAGAATGTTTAGACTGAAAACAATCCTAGGAGGTCTGTGTTCTAGGCTAGCCTTCACATACAGATCTGATTTCCCAGAACTTTCCCAAAGAGGCTTGGGAATTCTCAGCCCAAATTTCCTAGAAGTTAGGCAAATGTTCCCAAAGGCAAGTGGCTTCAGCTCTCCACTTTTACTTTTATGGGTTCTGATTTTCACTTAGATTTTTGTCTAGCAATTCCTTGCAATCCTGTCAGTTCTTTAAATGTCATACTACCAGAACCAGACGATTTGTTCTTGGGGATAAGGGTGGGTAGAGGAGTGTTTTTTGTTTTGTTTTGTTTTTTTAATAATAAGTGATTCAAATAAAATAAATACAAAAATAATGTGGTTAACGTCTATGTGCCTACTAGTATCAAGTAAATGCTAATTTCTTGCCAAATTAGATCCTAGTATCTTTCAGAGAGTCAGTTGATTATTTCCACTTTTCATCAATTTAAACACACATCTTTGTACTTGTCTCCGTGGGTACATGTGTAAATAGGCAACTAGAGGAAGGGAAGAGTGGTAGGCTATATTTGTAACATTTTTTTTTAACTCATATCATGGAATACTCTACAGAATTTAAAGGAGCTAAACCTACACATATCAAATAGGAAAAGCTCAGAAACATAAAGAGTGATAAAAGCAAATTAGAAAAACATACAGAATAATACCATTCAATAACAACTTGAGAAACACAAAACAATAATATATATTGTTTATGATTGCATACATTAGTAGTAAAAGTAGTAAAGCCATCCATGTAGTATTGGTAGAGTTGGAAACTGGAACCAAACCACATCTTTAAGCCCTGGCACATTCCATTCTACCATGTGGCCATGTCTTGGTGTGGAGTGGATATCCAGCTACTGAGTGGGTATCCAGCTACTGAGTCTGCCTTGTGCGTACACTGTTGACTAGACAGTTTGAGATTTGCTTTTCTCATGAAACTCCATTGGCTCTCCTAGAGGTCATTTCCCCTACTCCTCTAATTTAGTACTTTTAAGCTATAATATAGTACATGCCCCCCCTCAAACCTTCCCATTATCCTCAGTATGCTTGCTCTTGTCCTATATAAATCTGTGGTAGATTCTTCCATCTCAAATCCATTCTTTTTTAATGAGATTTTAGATTGTTCTTTTGTTGGTAAATTTGACTATTAAAACCCGGTTCTAAAATTTACAGCTCTGCCTTAGTGTCTCTCGACTAAAACCTGCCTACTTCAAGGATTGTAGTTCATATTATAACTGGATCCAAAAATGTTGCCTTTTTTTTTTTTTTTTGAGTCAGTAAAATGGCACCAACTACTGCTATGCTTATAGAAGAGATAAAGAAGTCTTATTCAGGACTTTTCCCTGTACCCTCCAAAGAGGCACTTATTCTAAAAGAATCTCACAAGGTCTCTATTCTTAAAGATCATTAAAATATATTAGAAAGTTATCAGTGATTATGGCATCATATAGCTAGAGGAAGCAGGGTCTGAAATTCTTTTGAATTTTAAGATTCTAAAATTCAAGTTCTTGCTTAAAATGGTTTAAAGAATGTTTATATCCTAGATGGATAATATTAGACAATTTTATTTATAGTATGTGCTTTAATAGCTATTTACTGCTAACACTATGTTTTTATCTAAGCATGTTAACATATAAAGCTTCATAGATCGTGTTCTGCATTGTAATATTAGTGAGCACTAAAGAATTTATGACCTTCTATTTTCAGGTGTAAACTTCCTACTTTGGGGCAATTTGCCGGAGATAGAAGAAAGTACAGATGAAGATGTGTTAGATATTTCAGCAGAGGAGTGTATTCGATGAATGGAATTATGATATATGTGTAATATTTTTATAATAACTTCTTCATATTTAAAATATGTTAATGGATCAACTTAAAATTGTAGTGAGGATTTACTGTGAGTTTTCTCTCTCCCTCCCTTTATTCTCTTTTAAAACAAAAAGGGGCATTTGTTGATTTATTTATTTGGTGTCTCAAATTAATTACCTCAGTTTCAGCCAATAAAGTTATTCTTTCCTTCTACTTTTACTTCTTCCTCTCCTCTACAACTTCTGTCCAGTATAAGTGTATTTTTAACTTCAGATAGAAGATTCTTTTACATGTCACTCAGCTACCTCCCAATCTAAGGAAGTTTTTCTTACAGTCTAAGACCACATACCATTGATTTTTTTATGTTCCTGAGTAAAGGGCATTAGTACCCACTCATATCAAACATACATATATTGAACTCATCTAAGTATGAAGGGGAGGGTTAAAAAAAGCAAACTGTGAGGTTTCCATGGGTAATGGTTAGCATATGTTGATAACTGTTTTAATGTGGAGCAAAACTTTGTGAATCAGCTTATAGATTAAATTCAAACTCTAGAATATATGGAAGAATCCTTTTGATTCCTTAGCATGATGTTAGATAAATGAATTTTTTAAAAATTATCAATATATACTGTTTACTGATGTTATTTATTTACATTCTCCTAAAGCCATTATGGGTATTGTATTATGAAAGTCAGATAAACTAAACCTTAATCTTTGTTTTTCCATTCCCTAGGGCTTTCTCTGTGAATAGCAAATTTTAGATGACTAGTGTTTGTCCAAAACCTAAAATAGAAAGAAACTTAAGCCACTGTATATTATAAAGAGTTTTTATTTTTCATTGTTTATTGTTTTTAAAAGCTGTATTCAGAACCACACAGAAATAGGAAACTGGGATAATGTTGAATTCTGGTTTTATGTAAAGCTAAAATCAATGTATCTCCTTAACTCATATCTTAGTTGCAGGTATTTTGTCAGTAATGGTACCAAAGCAGACTGAGTTGCAGTTTTGTAAATAAAGTTCTAAAAATGACCATCCTTCCTTTAATTTTTTATTATAACCACTTATCATACCCCAAAATATAGAGGGACAGTATATATAGTCTAGAATATAAGGGCTAATGTTTATTGAATACAGACTGCATGCCAGACACCAGTCTAAGGGCTTTACATATTTAATTCACATATTCTACAAATAAACCCATGAAGCAGGCACCATTATTATTTCTTTTTCACTGATAAAGCAGGTGAGACATTCCTAAAGCAACTTGTCTGAGGTCATATAAGGAGTCAGAGATGTGGACAAACTCAGACAGACTGACTCCAGAACTCCCACTCCAATCTTCATGCTGTATCCTCTGAGCACCTCCAGACATGAATCAGTGATAGTCATACTTAGCCAGGATGCATGCTGGTAGTTAACTACATCATTATGAAACCTAGATGATGGCAGTAGTGATGGATTTTAAGGTTGAACAAATTTCAGTTTACTTGCTCTTCAGATTAAAGTGATCTGTAGGTATTGACAGAATCATTTGCTATAAACCAGGATAAAAAGGTGCTTCAAGAAATGCTGTCACTAATGTCCGTAGAACTTTTCCACAAGTCTTTCACACTAACCACCTGAACTAACAGAAGTTCATCCAAAGAGCCAAAGGAAGGAGTGTGAAAAAATTGGTTTTTGGATTTAGCTCTTTTCTTCAACCTCTCAAATTCTTATTCTTCTGGAATAAGGTGGGCATGTGGATAAGAGAAAAAAAATTAAGCATTGCCAGACACCGTGGTACATGCTAATAATCCCAGTGACTTGGGAGGCTGAGGCAAGACCAACTTGCCTCAAGACCAACTTCAGCAATTTAGTGAGACCCTGTCTCAAAATTTTCAAAGTGCGGGTGGGGGGGTGGTACTTGGAATGTAGCTCAGGTGTAAAGTGTCCTTGGGCTTAATCTCTAATAGTGGTGGGGGGCAAGGGAGCACTATATATTTCTTCAGTTAACTTGTTCAATTAGCAGTGTAATGCTAAAGCAAAGAACATGGCAGGTTCGATAAGAGTTCATCCAGTTTCTGTTCAGGTCATGCCTTCAAAGGCCATGGTTGACTATAGGCTCTTTGAAGAGCAAAAGCAAGATAGAGGTGCACTAATTGAAGCAAGCCCTAAAAGTGAATTCCATTCCAGCTGGACAATATTTCAAATTACTCAGCTACTTTTAGCTAACTGGGATATAGGAAAGTCAATTTTAAGTAGAAAGTGGTTGATAAATTTTTATCTAGAGAAATATATTCATGACACTGTTTTTTAATAAAGGCAAATGACATACACTCTGGTAATACCAAAAGCAGAATCATATGTATGCAGATTGCACATACACTTTCTAGTCCTAGCATAATTCCTAGGCCTAGAAAATCCACCTGTGCTTTGGTTGTCTTTTAATATTTGATTCAATTCAACAAATCTTATTCTCCTACAGTGTGCTCATACTTGACTTCAGGGAGCATGCAGTGTGTGTTGGGGAGAGGATCTAATTCATTGTATCAAGTGGTTAACAAAAGCATGCTTAAAGTGCTGTGACTCCACAGATGAAAGAACAATCTTTCTGAGTAATAGGAGAGTAGGAGTTGAGAAAACTACACAGAAGAAAGGATACTTGAGATAGGCTTTGAAGCCCAGGAGTTTGCCAGCTAGGCTGAGAGCTTCAGGCAGAGAGAGTAGTGTAATCAAATAGATGGGGTTTACATCTGGCATATTTGGGAAATTCTAAGTGGTCCCCATATCTTCCAAACTAAGTATGAAGAATTAATTAGAAGGTAAAACTAACAGGGAAGGTTAGGATTGTTGTGTGAATATTCTATGCCATTGGAAGTTTAGACTTCATCCAGGAGCAATGTAGAGTTATTGAAGTTTTAAGCAGGAGAATAAAATGATAAGATTTAAGACAATAGCTCTAATAAAATGTAATCAAGGTTAGTTTTCATAATATCCTTTCTTTGATGATTTAACAACTTGACCATGGGCATTTTATTTATTGCATTTATGCTAAGAACCCATGTAATTCTTTAAGTTCTCTGAATTTGTCGTCTTTCAAGGAACCTTTGGTCTGTCATGGACCACTGCTTTTTTTTTCCCTTTCCATCTCATCATTCCTGAAGTTCAAGGAGGGGGATAGTGAGTCATCATTTCACCAGCCATGGCTTTTTCTGCTACTTCATCTTTTTCCTCAAGTCAGTTTCTCAACCTCAGACTCGGGCTCCATTGAGGCATCTTGTGCGGGGCCTAACCTTAAAGCTTTAATTTTTTGTTGTTGTCATTCTACTTTGTTATACATGACAGCAGAATGCATTTCAATTCATTGTACACAAATGGAGTACAACTTCTCATTTCTCTGGTTGCACACGATGTAGAGTCACACCATTCATGTAATCATGCACATATATGGGGTAATGATGTCAATCTCATTCCACCACCTTTCCCACCTCTTTGCCCCCTCCCCTCCCCTCATTCCTCTCTGCCCAATCCAAAGTTCCTCCGTTCTTCTCTTACCCCACCTCCTGTTATGTATCAGCATCCACTTATCAGAGAAAACATTGGCCTTTGGTTTTTTGGGATTGGCTTATCCCGTAAAGCTGTAATAGTCTGAATAACCCAGGCTCTGAAAACCAGGTCCTTAAATATTAGTAGTTTAGGGAGATTATTCTACAAAGAACCATTCCTTTGACCTCTGAGTCATACATGGCTGATTAAGAATAGTCTATATTTGCTTTCCTTTGGTAAGGAGGAAGTTACCATAACATATAAACCATGATAGAGAAAACAAGTAACTATGAGAACACAAATAGGGAGTGGGGAAGGTAGGGGAGGTTATGGATCAAACAGTCTTGCTTCACTGGTGAATTACTCCATGAAGGCTCTCTCTATTTTAACATTCATGCTTAGAAAAGGAAATAGTTTCCTTTTCTGCCTTTTTTTTTTTTTTTTTTTTTTTTACTTTAAAAGCAGCCTAAACCATAGTTTCTTTCTTGCCTGGTATTGAGTGTATGCCAAATCTACCCTAAACTGCACAGATGGAAAAAATTAGTCTATGTCTGTGGTACCTCTGGGGTTGAATATTTTTAGTACTTAAATCTTTAGCTAAAGATTTTTTCTTCCAACACTCTCAAAGAATCTTTTTATTGTCATCCAGTAGACAAGCTCACTGAGAGGAAAATTAGCAATATCATGATTTTGTTTAACTCTTTATAGTTTATTGTGAGCTTTTGCATCCCCTTTAATCTAATTTACAGAATAACCTTCAGAGCTATCATTCCCATTTTACAAATTAAGAAAGAAAATCTAGGGGCTGGAGTTGTGACTCAGTGGTAGAGTGCTTGCCTAGCATGTGTGAGGCACTGGGTTTGATCCTCAGTACTGCAAATAAATAAATGAAGAAAATAAAGGTCTATCAACATCTAAAAAATATTTCAAAAAAGAAAGAAAATCTTAATTCCAACACCCAAAGAGTTGGAAGGATTCAAACTTAAATCAGTCTTCTCATTTTAGTTGAGGGATCTCTCCTACCTCCATAAGTGACCCTAAATTGAGATTTATTTTTCCCTCAACAGCTAAAAGAGTTAGAACAAAATTTCTTTGACTTTCAAACTCAGAGTCCATCTACTTTCATTAATTAATCCATTTTGCAAATATTGAGTGCCAGCTATACACAAAATAATTGTTAAGGATACAGAACTAAATAAGACAAAATCCCTGCTTTCATGTAGGACTGACATTCTAGTTGAGGGGAAGGAAGAAAGTGAGGTAACATTATTGAGTGTTTACTGTGTTCAGCCATGCTCTAAATGCTTTACATGCAATCCCTACTAGTTCCTATTATCCTCACCATAAAAATCAGAAAACTGAGGCAGAGAGAGGTTAAGGAATTTTCCTAAACTCACACAGTAAGTAAATGACATCCATGTTAGATTTGGAGGGGACACAGTTAACTTAATATGGTGTTTCCTTTGTACTTTTTTAGTGTAGTTGTCTTCCAGTCAAATAAGGTCAAGTTTTCCATTAGCAATCTTCCTGTACACATCTGTCCCTATTGGTCCTTAGCTGATTTTTGTTTAAAATTGAGTTGGGACACCGGCCTCTCCCTGTTCAGTAAGGGAGACTCGGTTTACCTGTAAATGACAAGAATGCTAGCCGGGTGCAGTGGCACACGCCTGTAATCCCAGCATTTGGGAGGCTGAGGCAGGAGGATCGTGAGTTCAAAGCCAACCTCACCAACTTAGCGAGGCCCAAAGCAACTTGGTGAGACCCTGTCTATAAAATAAAAGTACAAAATAGGGCTGTGGATGTGGCTTAGTGGTGGAGTGCCCCTGGGTTCAATCCCCAGTATCAAAAAAAAAAAAAAAAAAAAAAAAGAAAAAGAATGCTAGTCTTCTACACTATGGAAAAAGAAAAAAAGAATTATGGAAAGCTCATAGTTTCCATGTTTTCTGTACTATCTGGAAACAAAGTCATTTTTACTAGTCTAGATTTTTCTTACAAGTAACAAAAGTTCACACAAGAATAAATATCTATTCTTTAAGGTATTCATATGTCTCAAAAATAGTGAAATATATGGAACCACCTAGATGCCCTTTAACAGATGAATGGATAAATATGAATATATATATACACACATACACATACATACACACACACACAATGGAGTATTACTCAGTTTTAAAGAAGAATGAATTTCTGGCATTTGCGGGTAAATGGATGGAGTTAGAGAATATCATGCTAAGTGAAATAAGCCAAACCCAAAAAGCCAAAGGCCAAATGTTTTCTCTGATATGCAGATGCTAATTCACAATAAGGTAGGGTGGTAAGGAAGAATAGAGTTACTTTATATTAGGTAGAGGGGAGTAAAGGGAGGGGAGGGGGTATGGGGGAAGGAATGATAGTAGAGTGAAACACATTATTACCTCATGTACATATATGACTGCATGACTGATGTGATTCTACAATATGTATAATCAGAAAATGAGAGATAACACTCCATTTACATATGATCTATTAAAATGTATAAATGCATTCTACTGTCATGTACAACTAATTAGAACAAATAAAATAAAAAATTTAAATTTAAAAAAGTGAATTAAATAACCACCTTTTGCAAATTTCTCCAGTCTCTGTTTTCCTTTTAAGCTTGAACATGAAGTCTATTTCAATGGAATTTCAGAAGCAGCCTTGCCTTAAGTGAGCACTATTAAATCTTCACAACAAGATTACGTATTTATGAGGAAAGCAAAAGCAGGTATCAAATCCACATTCAAAATTTTCATTTTAAGACTTGCAAAAGAGTGGGTGGACAAATAACTGACGATTAATTGGATCTGCCAAATATGGGCACTAGTGAGGTTTGCCCACCAGAATACATCTCTCCACCTCCGTTCACACAAATCACTTCCTCTGGAAAGGGGCCCATAGCAAAAGTAGGCATATGGGAATAATTCACTTGGGGAAAGTGGTACCCAGAATATCAAAACAGTTTGCTTTGTGTCTCTATATCCATGCCATAATTTTTCTACCCAGAGGAACCACCTGCTATTATGGCTGGGACACCTGAAAAGCTTTCTGTATATTGCAGGAGATTGCTCACGCGTGGGTAGATTTTCAGGCTGTTCAGTGGTATTTTTAAAAATGACTCTTTAGGGGAAATATTCTCAGACTGGAACATTGCCTTGTCTTATCAAAATTGCTTCATAGTTTTGTTCACAAATACCTTAAAACAGTGAGCTACAGATGGAGTTCAGTAGAAGACATACTGAGCTAATTTCCTTTGTGTGACATTACCCAGAGAAAGCAAGCTGTCAGTATCCTGAAGAACAAGCCTGCAAAGGGAGAGGGTGGCCAAAGTCATGGGGCAGCAAGATGATGAGGAGCTTGCCCTTCACGAGCCTCTGCCCAAACTCATCGTTTCTGATGAAAGTTTACTAGAAACACACAGGTTCAGTTATGTTTTACTTGGTGTGACTGCACAGTGATAGGAACGACAGCAAGTACGAGGTTGAGAAAAATCTGGAATCCTACATCTTTTTGGTCACTCCGTGATAGATTCATAAAGGGAAATGACAGAAACAGGGCTTTAGGCATGTAGAGCATCATACGCTGGGTTAACTGGAGACCATCATCCCTAAATTATGCCCTTTTTTTAATCAAACTTTCGTTCCACCATTTAACTCATATTTAACGAGCAGGCTTAAATGTGGGCACTATTTTAAGTTTTATTCAGTTTTAAAAAAACATAAAAAGAAAAAAATCCTGTCCCTAGACTAAAAAGATAAAAGTTTCATTTTCCAGACTTTGTTACAACTAGGGCTTCACACTTAATTTACTATTTTGCTAATTAGATGCACTTACACAATCTTGATTTCAAAACTAATTTAAGAGGGGGAAAGGTGGTAACTGCACATTAATTATCATATATATATATGTATATATATATATATATATATATGATTTTTTTTTCCATACTGGGGATTCCACTGAACTATATCTCCAACCCTTTCTCTTTTTTTGAGACGGGGTCTCACTAAGTTGCTGAGGCTGGTCTCGAACTTGCGATCCTCCTGCCTCAGCCCCCTGAATAGCCGGGATTACCGGCATGCTCCACCATACCCATTTTACTAGTGTGTGTCTTTGTGTGTGTGTGTGTGGTGTGCTGGGGATTGAGGCACAGATCATGACTAAGGTGATGTGTCTCTGAAGTTAGAAAGTGGTGAATGGTTTCTGGATCCTACCTTCTAGATTGTGGCAGAAGTAGTAGTTTCTCTGGCAGGCCAGTATTACCTGACAGTCAATTCTGGAGGGCACACCTCATACCTGCCCATTGAAGGACTCTCCAGTGGTCTTACAAGCCCTGAATTCATTACATTTCAGTTATCTATTACTATGTAATAAATATCCTTAAATCTTAGTTTCACTGGGCAATTCTGTTGATCTCACTTAACTTCATATGTGCTGTGTATTTGGCTGTTAATTGTGCCAGGCTGGAAACCTAAATGGTTTCATTCCAGGCCTGGAATTTTGGAAACCTCTGTCACCATTTCAGTCATCCAGCCTAAACTTCTTCCTATGATGGTTGTCTTCTAAGAGGGTGAAATGGGAGCCAAGTGTGCAAGTCACACAGTCTCCCTTCTGCCTCACTACTGGTCAAAATTAATCAGAAGCCTGGCCCAGAATCAAGGGAAGAAAAAATAGACTCTTGGTCTTTATGTGAGTTGTAGCAAAGTCACATTGCAAAATATTTCGTGGGTTGAAAGGATTGTTGTAGCACCAATAGGCCTCAACTATATTAAACCCCTTACCCCTATGGGACAAGGGACCCCTGCTGATGGGAAAAAGAGAGAGGATATTCATCTAAAAATAGTGTCTGCTCTCCAAGAGAAGTATATTCTCTTTAAATACCCAGTTAGACACCCAATGGTAATACTTAATGAAGCAAAACCAAGAATAAAATCAACATTTCTTTGTCCCTTAGTTATAGGTAGCTGGGTAGCATTTGCTCTTTCCATACCTTGGGAAGTGGACATGGGGGGACATCCTTCCCCCCATATTTCAGGGTGGAGGGTTAGATGATTAAATGAAAGGCAAATACTTAGCAGCCTGCTGATGATTTTACTTTCCTTTGTGTTTAAATTAATGCTGTCTAAGCCTCTGTAAAGGGAATGCCCATCACTGTTTATATCATCAATGACACAAGACTGAATTCTCATTGACAGTGAACCTGTATCCACCCCCCCAACCCTCCCCCACACCCTCACACCCACACCCCCACACCCCTCTCCCGGTGCTGGAGATTGAACCCAGGACCTTGTACATGCTAGGCAAGTGCTTTACCACTGAACTATATGCCCAGACCTATCTGTATTTTTTAAATATATAAATGGGAAGATATTTTCTCTCCTTCCTAGTCTGGGACTGTGAATCAAGGGCAGTCGGTGGCTAAATTATACCAATGCCTTCTCCCCCTTTGCAGTTCAGTGGTTGCAAGGCAGCCTGAAGCTGCAGGAGCCATGTGCTATGATAATGATTGCACTGATTAAGTGCCAATTACTCCTGAGACTTTTCAAAGGCTTCTGCCACAGAGTTGAAACTGGGCTTTCTGTCTGATGTTAGATAGAACTATGTCATTCCAGGCTATGGCTGGTTTAGGATCTCTAGCAATTACTTGTGTCATGTACTTTAATCAACAGCGTGCCTACTATTTTAACAAGTCTCCACACCCATTAGGAAGCATTACTCAGACTCTGTATCCCTTTGCCCCCATTCTGCTCATATGAACCTGAGCTTTTGACCTGTGGGTGACTAAGTTGCTCTAGTGAATCATCCTCAGTGGAATGGGGGAAGCCTTCCTATCAGAACTAGCTAGCTCTTCACCAACCAAGTGCCTGCCTGGAGGGATGATGGAGCCCACAGGCCCAGCCAGAGGTCAGGTTTTCGGTCTGTTGGATAGCAATCTCCTGTTTAGTGCCTGCTTCCCTTTACAAATATTTAGGAGGGGCCTATGCTTACATGTTGTCCCCCCAAAAACTCTTTCCAACTAAGTTTTGTATCTACACATCACTGGATGATTCTGACAGCATCTTTGAAATAGCTGGGAGACTGTAATAGATCATTGGTAGGCCGAAAGTTGAGCTAAAAGGCGACTAAGTCTGACTTACTGTGTAACCTTGGGCATTTATTTCAAAACAAGATGGTTGAGCAATATGTTTTCTTAGAAGCCTTCCAACTCTAGATTTGGTGGATTCGTTTTATTTTTGCAGAAAGCTTCTTGTTCATTTGCCAGAGGTAATTATATTCATTTGCTCAGGCTGCTGAGACAAAGGACTGCAAATCAGGTGGCCTAAGCAATAGAAATTTATTCTCTTGTAGTTCTGGATGCTGGAAGTCTGAAATCAAGGTGTCAGCAGGTCGGTTCTTTCTGAGGGTTTTGAGGGAAAATTCTGTTCCAGGCATCTCCTTGGCTTGTAGGTGGCTGTTGTCATTTTTATGTGATATCCTTCCTTTGTACTTATCTATCTCTAAATTTTCCCTGTTTATAAGGTCACCAGCATATTAGATTAGGGTCTACTCTAATGGCCTCATTTTAATTTGATTACCTCTGTAAAGACCCTATCCCGAAAGGAGGTCCCATTCTGAAGTATTAAGTATTAGGAGTTTAACCTACGGATATGAATAGGGGCACAAGTTAACCCATTACAAAAATTAAGTATCAAATATATATAAGGAATAAAGAACAATGATTTGGTTGATTTTTAAGACTGGTGACTGACAAGGGCACCGTATGTTAGTAAGCAAGTATAGAGAGTTGAGTTTTTATTTCATACCCTACTGGTTTAAACTTACACCTATACCAGTCTTTATCTCCCCATATGGATTTCATGTAACAATCAGCTGTGAATCCCTTTGTGCCTAAAGGTCTTAGTTTTTCCATGAATTACAATGTTTTTTCATCTGGTTTTATAACTGAATGTGAAACTTTTTGAAAGAGTCTTGTGACTACTTAACCAATTGTTGCTCAAAGGAGTTCCTGAAATGTTAAGTAGATAGGCCATTACGTAATTAAATAGCCTTGTCAAGGATTGATTGAGTTTGGCCATCATAGGATATCATTATGAGTAAAACATCCTTTTCTGTGTTGAAATGGAGCTCCTGATAGTATAACGCTATTCCTAAATTAAGAGGAGAGAAAAGGGCTGCATTAGATTCTGCTGACTCTCAGGAACACATTTGGCTTTAATGAAAATAAATAAAAGAGTTCAACAATGTGAACAAGGACAGATTAGAGGTAGAAGGGTATTGTCACTAAAGAAACGGACACAAGTCCAAAATTATCAGCAAAAGCACATCCTTTTCATCACTGGTCTGTTTTCTAGAACTTCTTTAGCTTGGAAGTCCACTAGGTGGAGTAAAGGATCAGGAATTGCTGACCAAGAATGCTTATAAGCAAATAAAGGCCAGTACTACAGTTATTCTTTTTCTCCATAAAACCCAGACAAAGACTGGGGCAAACTAAGTTTCTGGAACTGCTTGAGATCAAATGTTTCCTGCTCATTAAAATGGACAGTAGCCCTAGGAATAAAGAAACCCAGATTTGCTGAGCTGGGCACGAGTCTTAAATACACAGGAGGCACACCCATCTTGGACTATTTCCCCTGGTTTGGCTCTCATTACATATTTCCTTTCTGCTTTCATTGGTGGCAGATGGAATTTCAGGCAGATCTCTTACCCAAGCTCCTGTAGTTAAAAGATCCTATGCTTAGATCCTACCTCTTGTTTTTCCTGCTTTTTCCTGCCTGCTCTAGCCATTCCAAAGTTCTGGTATTAACCTGGTTTCTATTTAAATATGTTCTCTTTGATTCCAGGCCTTTGGATCCTGACACTTCCTTCCTCAGATTGCAATCTTGTCTTGCTTTCTGCACTTATGGGTTAGTTAGCTGAACAGGGGCCAATTCTTATTTGAGGTCCCCCTCCTCCCCTATACTGGAGATGAAACCCAGGGCCTTGTGAAAGTTAGGCAAGCACTCTACCACTGAGCTATATCCCCAGCTCTAGGAGTCTTAGGTGTAAACGGAAACTGTCCTTATTTTTCTGTTAGTTTTTCATCTCTTGTGCAAAGTGTCCTCTGTCTGTCTTTGCATTCAAATTGCAGGGGTTAACAGTCCCGTGTCTCAGTCCAAATCTGTTACCAATGCAATACAATTTGTTTACTGCAATTGTCATTCTATAAGACATAAATCTATTTTGGATATGAGATGACCCTCTCACCCCCCAAACTCCTGTTAATTCAGGAATACTCAGAGGTAAAATAATTAGATTATGGAAGCTGTAATCTAATCAGATAGTTTGCCTGGACTGACTGGGTGGTAACTATAGGCAGGTGGGACTTGACTGGAGGAGGTGGGTCTCTGGGGACATGTCCTGGCAGGGTGCATCTTTTCCCATGCACCTCCCCACCCATCCCTATTTCTCTCTGCTTCCTGACCCCACCATGAGTTAAGCAGCTTTCCTCCACTGGGCCCTGCCTCCAGGAGGTGCTGCTTTATCTTGGGCCCTGAGTCACGGAGTTGGTCATCTGTGGACTGGCACCTCTGAAATCGTGAGCCCCGTGTAGGCTTTCCCTCCTCTAAGTTGTTCTTGTCAGGTATTTTGGTCACAGCAAAGTCATCAGTGGACACCTCTGTGGCAACCAGTGTGGACTGACAGCTAGCAGAGTCTCTGCTGGGCTTGGTACCATGTAAGACCTTGCACCACCCTTGGAGGAGGGAGCCCCAATAATGACTGAGATCACATTTTCTGCCGATTGAACTATATGGGGGAATCAGTGAGATTAAAGTTTGGTTTAAGGAAAATAAAGAAGATATTTCTTGCATGTCTTAGTTTGTTTTCTAAGTTTTATACTGGCTACACTATAATGAAGAGTTCATTATGGAAGTTTGAAGTTATATAGGGGCAGTGTAGTGTGGTGGCCATGAGTTTTGTCTCTGGAGCCAGGGTGCCTGGTTACAAATTCCCGCTCTGCCATTGACTAGCTGTGAATTCTTGGGCAAGTTACTCAGCCTCTCTTTATCATGATTTTCACCCTCTGTGAAAGGGGAATGATAGTATAGAACTTACAAGTTTGTGGTAGAATCTAATCAAAGTTTTGAATAATCAGTATCTAACATGCAGATACATTCAATGAATGTAAATCATTATTCTATAGATTTTATTTATTTATTTATTTTTTGGTACTGTGGATTGAACCCAGGGGCACTCCACCACTGAGTCACATCCCCAGCCCTATTTTGTATTTTATTTAGAGACAGGGTCTCACTGAGTTGCTTAGGGCCTCGATAAGTTGCTGAGGCTGGCTTTGAACTCGCAATCCTACTGCCTCAGCCTCCCGAGTCACTGGGATTACAGGCGTGCGCCACCAGCCCGGCTATTCTATAGATTTTTGTATCACTATTGTGATAGTTGAAATTCTAATTTTCTGAATATATATTTCATGTATGTGGTACAAAAGTTTAAAAAGGTATACAATGAAATATAAGGACATACAATGAAAAACAGTTTCCTAGTTTTTCATTCTAAATGCAACCTACCTAGACATAGGTAGGCATACCTTTTCCTCCTTTTATGGAAATCATTTTTCAGTAGTGTTCCATTATATGGATAGACTCTAGCTTTTTAACTTGTTTAACCAATTTTCTTCATGAACATCTATATGTCTGTTCTTTTCTCTTATAAATACAACTACAATGAAAATCTTTACACCTATATCTTTGAGCACATGTCTGGAATATTCGTGGGATAAATTCCTAGAAGTGAATTTCCAGAAACTTAGAAGTATGGAATTCCTAGAAGTATGGAATCTAAGCCTTTGTGCACCATAAAATCTGATAGACATTTTTCCGTGGCTCCACATGTAGAGAACTACATTCCCACCACTTTGTTTTTTTTTTTTTTTTTTTGCAAGAATATCAACAGAGCAGATTATTTTCAATATTTGACAATCTGTTGATTATCTTGTTGTTATTTTTGTTTGCATTTATCTTAAGAATGGCATTCAGCATTTTTTATATTTAAAAAATCCTATTTCTGTTTCCTTTGGAGAAACAGTCTATTATAAAATGGACTGTTCGGAAGTGAAAATGATAAATTCACCAGTTAAAGAAGATCCTTTTAGTCTCATCAGGAAACAATATTTCTGCCATCACAAGGTGCCTGGCAGTTTCATTATGTGATGTACTCTGAATTCTTTGTGGTTGTCCCTCAATGCCACTGCACCAGGAAACTAAAAAGATCACTGTTCTCTTTAGTGTATTTGGTAGTGGAAGGTACCTAGGGAGCAAAGAGAGTGCTGAGATGCTTCCTTGGGCACATTAGTAGAAGCTGGCACTTGCTCAAAGAATTTGGAGAATACAAGAGAAAAAGAACCCGAATAAATGTTGTGGCTCCAAGATACCCCAGTGAAGGCATACACAGGCAAAACAAGCAGGAGACTCAAATTTTGCAAAATGAATAATTTAGGCATGATTATCTTGTGCTGTTAGACTCTACAGTTTTTCTGTGCAAGTGAAAAATAACTGAAATGACAATACATCAGTCAGATGTCAGTCATATCAAAGGAGCTTCAGGGAAACCAGAAGCTCTGTTCTCCAGGCTGTTATCTGGAAAGGAAGAGACACTAGGAGAACAGTGCATTTGGAGCTAACAATGAGCAGAGGGAGTGGGGAGTTGATCAGAATGAGCTGTTCTGTCTGACACACACAGTTTCTTTTCCAGGAAGGAAACATTGCTAACTAGGAAGCCAAATCCAAATTTAGGGATTTAATTAATCTTCCATTTGAAAATTATAACCAGGATAATCAGAGCCTATTCTTAGAACACCCTAAGCATTAGCATACCCATGTGAGTCATCCGCCTCAAAGGTGAATTGGTTTTCCAACCATAAGATAGGCAGAATCAAACATTTCAGGGATCATCTCATTTAGTATTTTATAAACACAGGAATCTAAGCTGAGTCAATCAGCTTCTCCAGGGCTATACCTTGGAAAGTGGGGGCCATTGTTTAGGGAACACATGTTTCTCACTGTATTAGAGTATAGGGCTTTTTCCTTCTGTAAAACCAACTGTGGGAGGCCTTATCCGTCACTATAACAGAATAGCTGAGACTGAGTAATGTATAAAGGAAAGTGGATTATTTAATTCATGGCTCTGAATGCAGGGAAGTCCAAGATCAGTTAGCTCTATCTGACAAGGGCCTTGTGCTATGTTATAACAGGTCACATGGCATCACAAGGTAGGAGCACATGTGAGAGTGGCAAGCAGGCACCTACAGAAGAGAAGATGGGACAAAACCTACTCTTGTTGAGAACCAATCCATTCCCATGAAAACTGATCCAGTAATGAATGGATCAGTTCATTACTCTTAGAGGTCCTGTCTCCCAACACTGCTACATTAGCAACGAAATTTCAACATGAGTTTTGGTGAGACTGAATCACATCCAAACTGTAGCACCAATTACATGGCTTCTATAAGGTTCTATTTAAATATGTATTTACATAAAAGCCTGTATCAGTCTACTCGAGCTGCTGTAACAAGATACACTGGGTGGCTTAAATAACAGAAGTCTGTTTCTGACATTCAGGATACTGGGAGATCTAAGAACCAGGTGCTGACAGCTTTGGTTCCTGGTGAGGACTCTCTTCCTATCTTGCAGATAGCTGTCTTCTTGTGTCCCTCACATGATATAGATAGAACTCTGGTGTCTCTCCCTTATCTTAGATGGGCACACATTCCATCATGAGAGCCTCACCTTCATGACTTCATCTGAATTTACATATCTCCTGAAGGCCCCATCTCTCCACATCATCTTATTGGCAGTTAGAGCTTCAACATATGTATGTGGGGGGTGGGGTGCCATACAGTCCACAGCAATAGGTATGTATTTGTTTGGTTTGGTTTTGTTAGCCACCTCCGGGAAGCAGACTCCAGGAAAGCAGGAACTTGGTCTGTTCAGACTTGAATATTCCCTCCATCTAAACCTGTGGCATATGTGGAGCCACAACTATTTTCAATAAATATCTGTGGAATGAATGGATTTCTTGAGTGCTTGCTACGGTCCAGCACTGTTTAAGCCCTTTACATTAACTCATACCATTTTTTAAAATATAGTGTCAAATCATTTTATTTATTTATTTATTTATTTATTTATTTATTTATTTATTTTGCAGTGCTGGGGATTGAACCCAGAGCCTTGTGCTTGTGAGGCAAGCACTCTACCAACTGAGTTATATCCCCAGCCCCAGCTCATACCTTTTAATAGCCTAATAGTCCAGTATGTTCTATAACTCCCTCAATTTTTTAAAAATATTTTTAGATGTTGATAGACCTTTATTTTATTCATTTATTTATATGTGGTGCTGAGAATCGAACCCAGTGCCTCACACATGCTATGCAAGTGCTCTACCACTGAGCCACAACCCCAGCCCAACTCCCTCAATTTTTACATGAGGAAATCAAGGCACACAGGAGTTAGGAGTTGCTCTGGTATCCTAAGAGTCAGAACCAAATTTTGAAACAAGGTGACCTGTCTTCCTTAGACCATTTTCTCATCCATTCCACTATGCAAAGAGTATAATTTCCCCCCCAAAAAAAGCCTACTAGGAAGTGCTTATGCCACTAAACATTCCCATGACTTTTAAAATACAATATTGGCTAATGTGTTGACGTTTCCTCTGCATATTCCATAGTTTCTAATAACGTTTCTGGTGACAACACCCCAAATTCTTCAATAAAAACCACCCATTTCAACATTTCTATTGTGCTGTCATTTCTCAGTTTTGTGTTGTGAGCACCACTGACTCTAGTCTTGTGCTTCTGCTCACTGAGGGAGGGGTTCCTTCCTACTTTGATTCTTCCCAATACTATATTGTCATTGACTTAACTTTCTATTTTCAGGGTCTTTCCAAGGTTGTAAAGAGTGATGAGAGGTAAAATTGTTGATTGGTATGGTTTGGATGTGAGGTGTCCCCCAAAAGCTCACATGTGAGACAATGCAGGAAGGTTCAGAGGAGAGATGATTGAGTTGTAAGAGTCTTAACCCAATCAGTGAATGAATCCCTGATGGGATTAATTGAAGTAGTAGGGTGTGGCTGGAGGAGATTGGAATTGGGGTGTGGCCTTGGGGTATATATTTTGTATCTGGAGAGTGCCGACTCTGCTTCCTGATGATGCCAGCTGCTTCCCTCTGTCACACTCTTCTGCCATGATGTTCATCCCCACCTCGAGCCCCGAGGAATGGAGCTGGACTTCTATGGACTAAGACCTTTGAAACCATGAGCCCTCAAATAAACCTTTCCTCCTCTATAATTGTGCTGGACAGATCATTTAGTCATAGCAGCAAAAAAGCTGACTAAAACATTGATAGAAAATGACCTTGGGTGGGGATGGAGGGCAGTGACAACCTTTAGGGTTGCACCAATAGCAAAACATGACACAGCCGGGTTTTGAGATGAAACGTCATCTTGCTGGCAAGTAGTATAATCTAGGAAAATGACATAAATTCCAGTTCACTGTGAGCTAGCATTTTCATTTTTGATTTTAAATAATTGCTACTTAATCTTGAGCTGTGGGTATGGATAAGACACCGAGGACTTACAGCTATTAAGAGGAGGAACTGAGATTTGAATCCAGGTCTGTGTGACTCCTTTTATTTTAAAATAGATTTATTGAAATAATTCATGTATCATAAAGTTCATCCATTTAAAATGTGCAACTCAATGTTTTTTAGTATATTTACAGAGTTTTGCAATGGCTCACATAGACTGTCTAATTTTAGAACAATTCATCATCCCCCCAAGGAAACCATACACTCATTAGCAGTTACCCCCCAGTCACCATGTCCCCAGTTCTAGACAACCACTAGTCTGTTTTCTGTCTCTAGATTTGCCTATTTGGGACATTTCCTATAATGCTGTCATGCATCCTCTGGTCTCTGGCGACTGCCTTCTTTGACTTAACGTGATGTTTTTGAGGTTCATCCATGTTGTGGCATGTGTCAGTACTTTATTTCTTTTTATCATCTGCAAAGTCTCCTTTTAAAATATCCTTCCTTCATCTGTAAATTTGTTGTGAATTTGGCCTGACCACTCCAGTGAGCCCCACCTCCACCAGAGCCTATTTTCTGGTGAACCAGCTTCAGGACAAGGACATACAGACAGACCCCAGGCCCCTTTCCAGGCCACTGTCAGTAGGAATCCCAGAATTCCTAGGAAGGACAAGGCTCTGCAGATGGTAGGCTGGTGAGGACATTGGGATCTGCTTTGCCTGGGGCTGATGGCACAGTCCCTCACTCTTTTATTTTTCTTGTGTTAGGATTTTCAAATGAAAGGTTTTCACTCGATCGCTGCTTCTCCTCAGCGTCATTGGAAGCTCCTACAGTCATCTCCAGGAGCTTCCGCAACCAAAAGGCTTGATTCTGCTGCCACCTGCTGTCCTTAAGCCAGAGACAGGATGGGAAGAGGCCTTGTTCAGAAAGAACACAGCGTACAAGGTAGGCGGTCCAGTTCTAGAAAGGTTCTTCTTCCTGATGCTATGTTGTTTATTTCAGTCTTTTCTTTGTGTCCGTATTTTTTGGGTTTCTACCTAAAAGGTCTGATCCTGAAAAATGCATCCTGGAGTGGCTCACTAAAGCTTTCCCAGTAGGAAAAGAGTCCTGTAAACTTTATTTATTTATTTGTTTATTTTTCCTTTAATCAGACCTCAGGTGCTAGGCTAGCCTGTGGAATCCATTTCTTCACTAATGCCCCCCTTTCATCCTTCTTTTGCGGGCATATTTTAGTGTTTATTATGCACTAGGTTTTGTGAGGGCTGCGAAGGTGTTCCACGTGGAAGACTTGGGCCTTTGCCTTTGGATGACACTGTGGGGGACAGTTATGCTTGCTAGTGTGGGTGGCCCCTTGGGCAGTGAATCCTTCAACTTCTCCTCCAGTAATTATTTATTTAAATTTATTTTTTAACGAATATATGAAAATAGTAACAAGGTACCTACCATGTGATGTTGCAATACCTGTATACTCATTGGATGTTTTTTCTATGAAAAGAAAGTGGGCATAATTTTATTCCTTGTTTTTCTTTTCACCTTAAATTGGATTTGGAGATCCTTCCATGTCTCATATCTCCTACTTTGTATGTATTTCACTGTATTTATGGATCATGGTTAATGAAACCTGTCCACTATTAGTTAAGCATTGGGTGGTCTTTATTTTCTACTTATACAAGCAAAGCAACAGGGACTCCCTGTGCATGTCTCTTGGGGGTACATTTCTAAGGATTTCACGAGGTCACACATTTAAAAGGAAGTCAATTACCGAGACAAAGGAATCTGTTTTTCAATGCAATAGATAATGCTGAATTTTTTTTTTCAAGAAGCTGTCCAATTTACACCTCCACCAACAGATCCAGGCTGCCTGGTTACATCCAGCAACATGAACACTGCACATTTTCAGGCTTTAGTTTTAGCCAATTTGATGAGAAATTTGTGTATCATTTTGATTTGTATTTTCATGCCTAGTTAGTAAGATTGAGAATGTATTTTTGTATGTTTATTTACTTATATTTTCAATGCATTATTTGCTTATCTTTTGCTTATTTTCTATATTTGTCTTCCTTTCTTTAAAAAAAAAAAAATTAAGGACTGGGGATGTGGATTAGTGGTAGAGCACCTGCCTTGCAAACTCAAGGGCTCCGGTTCAGTCTCAGTACCATGCACGTGTGTACACACACACGAAGAAGAAGAAGAAGAAG
>JAJEJO010004640.1:123074-162556 GCA_020662805.1 Glaucomys volans
TGTTTGGCACACAGTAATTGAACATGTTTAAGAGGTGCAGTGTGAAATTTCAGTACACGTATACAATGTGTTAATGATCAGATCAGGGTAGTTGGCCCATCTATCACCTCAGACATCTATCATTTCTTTCTGTAGGGAACATTTAAAATCCTTTCTTCTCATTCTTTTGAAGTATTCAGCCAATTGTTATTAACGATAGTTATCCTACTGTGCTAAAAGATGTGGGAAGTTACTACTAGTATCCAACTAGACCTGGTACCCATTAACCACCTTTCTCCACACCCCTCTGGATACCTTCTCAGGCTCCAGAAACCACTATTCTAGTTTCTCCTTCTTTGAGATCAACATTTTAGCTTCTTAATATAAGTGCTTTCTGTGCTAGGCTTATTTTGACCTCACATAATATCCTCCAGTTCTATCTATGTTACTACAAATGACAGAATCTCATCTATTTTTATGACTGATAATATCTCATTGCATTGTTTACCACATTTGCTTTTTACATCCATTTTTTAAGCCACCACCTTCTTTTTTTTAACTTTTATTTTTTATTTTTGCAGAGTGCATTTTGATTCATTGTACACAAATGGGGTACAACTTTTCATTTCTATGGTTTGTACACAATGGAGATTCACATCATTCTTGTAATCATACATGTACATAGGGTGATGATATCTGTCTCAGTCCATCATCTTTTCCTCCCAACCCCACCCCATTTCCCTCTACACAATCCAAAGTACCTCCATTTTTCTCTTACCCATCCCTGCCCGCCACCTGCCCTCCCCATTATATAACATCATCCACTTATCAGAGAAAACATTCGGCCTTTGCTTTTTGGGGGTTGTAAGCCACCACCTTCTTTGTAATTGTTTTGACTAACATTGCCATATCATATATAATGGTATATGTTTATAATTTTTTTTAATATATTTTGTTTGAGTTGTAGGTACCTTTATTTAACAATACCTTTATTTTATTTTTTTAATTTTTTGGGGGGGGGAACCAGGGATTGAACTCAGGGGCACTCAGCCTCTGAGCCACATCCCTAGCCCTATTTTGTATTTATTTAGAGACAGGGTCTCTCTGAGTTGCTTAGGGCCTCACTAAGTTGCTGAGGCTGGCTTTGAACTCATGATCCTCCTGCCTCAGGCTCCCAAGTCGCTGAGATTACAGGCATGCGCCACCGTGTCTGGCTTACAAAAGATGTTTATTGGTAATTCAGTTTCATTTTGAGTTTTCTTTTAAAATAATATGAGGCAGACATTATTACCCTATATACATTTATGAAAAAAAATTTTAATAAAAAAATTTTAAATACAACAATATTTATGCATTTACAAAGAGTATTTCTGGATGATACTTTGACTGTAAACTTGAAAGCTATATACTACATCAATCCTGTGGACTACAAATCTACAAATATAAACCAGACTTATTTAATCCTAGGTGTTCACATTTTTCGAAAGCATCCTCATATCTTTAAAGTTGAATACTATAAATGGTTCTTGCAAGGTTGTTGTGGACATAACACATTCAGGTATTTGCGGCCAATTTTACATGCCTATCTGATTCAAAGTCTGACAGAGCTAAAAATCAAATGGCCTTACAAAAAAGATAAAGTCACGGGCAGCTTAATCAAATTTTCAGACAATACAGCTTCTGAAGCTCTCATCATCCTGCTCCCCCCTTCTTTTTGCTCTCACTTACATATTCCTTTCTTTTTAAGAAGCAAAAAAATTTGTAAGTTCACCAAAATTCTGAATGTCAGTGTGTAGAGCATTGAATGAGAGTGGCTTTGGCATTTGGTATTACAAAGTCATTTTCATCACAGATGTTTTCTTCATTCTGGGTCAAGGCGAGGTAAAACGGGAAGAATAAGATTCCCAAAGGCAGAGTCTTGAGTTATGAAGCACCCAGCTGAATGTGCATGAGCAGCTGCAAAGCCGCCTTCTGCTGGGTGGGATAGGCTGCTGCTCTGCATGATCCCGGAAGTCCTTATTAAGAGTGGGTCTGCAGAGTGCAATGCTTGTCCTGAAGGATGTGCTGCCATCTTCCTGTTTTCTGTTTCAATTATATTCAGAGGCGATTGGTGAGCACTTTACCGTCACCTTGAGGTGACTTTACAGCGGTAAGGGTGCTGGGGAGATCTCCCTGCTGGTCACAGCTATCAAGGTGGAACACACCACCTAGAGAGGCAAAACCTCCACAACGTGCCCTACTACAACCTCCTCCATCCATTTTTGTTTGTTTGTTTGTTTGTTTTGTGGATTGAACCCAGGGCCTTGCACATGCTAGGCAAGTGCTCTACCACTGAGCCACTGAGTCACATCCTCAGCCCTGCTTTATCCATTCATTTGAAGATGGTGGGTTGTATTTTTCTAATTGACTACTAGGTGCTCTTTATATATTCTGGATTGTAATTCACTGTTATGTTTCTTGCAAAATAGATACTCTGTGTACAATTTCTTTTTCTCTTAGCAAACATAGACTGTAGGTTTTATTATCTCTATAGCAGGACTGTCTTTCTGAGCCTAAATGTCCTCTGGGTGTGGGGCATATGACCACTCCTCTTCCCAGCATCTATTGGTAAGATCTAATGGGCAGGGCGTTCTGTGTATGTGCACAAATGCACACACATGCATGTCTAAGAATGGAGAAAGGAAAGTGGGAAGAAAACGGGGATAAGAAATAGTGTGGTACCTGTTCTTCAGGCCAGTTGATGGAGGGAACCAAGGCAATATAAGGGGCAGGTACTGCTGTTTCAGGGACCAGGTGACAAAGCATAATCCAAAGTGAGAGGAGTGCCATTCTTCCTGTTTCACCCAGAACACAGCAGAAGCACTCAGTGGCCTACTGGGCAGTAACTGTGAAGAGTCAGGGAGGCACCTCCTCCTGGCAGACCTGGTGGCTGTGATAGTGGCCAGAGGTCCTCCCCAGACAGTTTGTCAAGAGAACATAAGCACATGTGAAACCTCCCATAGGTGCCCAGAAATAACAGAGGAAGTCTATGGTGATGCGGCTGGGGGCCCAGTGGTCAGCACATTCGAGTATTAACATTACCACAGTCTCACCGCTCCCCTAGGCATGGGCCAGCCGGCACATTTGACTTACATGTATGTGAAGACACTGAAGCCCAGAGAGTGTAGGTAATTTGCCCAAAGTCATCCAGCATATAAGCAAAGAGCCAAGTTTGCCTTGTGACCTTTCAAACATGGTTCCCAAATGGGATTCTCTCAAGCAAAACCTGAAGAGGCAACTTCTTCTTCCTCTTCTTATCCTTCTTCTCCTTCCCTTTTCTCCTCCTCCTCCTTCTCCGTCTCCTTCTCCTCCTCCTTCTCTTCTCCTTTTCCTTTTCCTCCTCCTTCTTCTATGAAGCAGGACCTGAAAAGGAGATAGCGGGGACAGATTCTGTGTTCCAGGCAGCCCATTAAGAAAAAGTGTTACAAGTCCAGATTTTCACTGGCTGTTCTGTTCAAGAGGCTTGCCCTGCATACTCTGTCAATCAGGTCACATCTGCAGGCCACAGGGGAACGGAGCCCAGCTGGACTTTCCACCAGATTCGTTGAAGTCCAGATGTTATAAAGACCCAATATTGGGTCTGCAGGCTCTATTCAGAAATTTCATATCATTCATTCAGGCTGTTAGCCAACAAATAACTACTTAGTTCTAATCTGGTTCCTAGACCCTGTCCTAAGTTTGAGAAGGGTAGATAAAATCTACTGCTTCTGCTTCAAGTATCTCATGGCCCAGTGAAGGAAGCAACAGGTAAACAGATAATTACAACACAGCATAGTAAGTTGTCTTAGTTCATTTTCAAATGTAACAAAATATGTAAGACCAAGTATTTATAAAGAACAGAAAATTATTTGGCTTAGAGTTCTGGAAGCTGAGAGGTCCAAGAGCATGGCATTGGCATCTTCTTGGCCTCTGGTAAGGACTTTCTTCTGCACTAGGCCATGGCAGAGGGCATTGCCTGGTGAGACAGAGCAAGTGTGTGAGCTCTGATGGCCGCTTCCTTTTCTTATGAAGTCATTAATACCTTCATGTGCCCCCCCCCCACCATGACCTCATCTGATCCTAATTACCTCCCAAAGGTCTCACTTCCAAATAGCATTGACTTAGAATTTGGGGGATTAAGTTTCCAACACATGAACTTTTGGGGGACACATTCAACACATAGTATAAGCGTTATGAAGAGGAAGTCACAGGACTATGGGGCCCTAGAGGAAGATCAACAAATGCAAACTGGGGAGAGGTTCTTATGGACATTTTTCTTGAATCTGTGTTCTCTACTATAACTTGAAGGACAAGTAAGAATTCATTATGAGAAGAGGAGTGAAGGAACCAGAGAAACAACAGTTGTACCCCTTCTGTGTACAATGAATTAAAATAAATTTAAAAAAAAGAGGAGTGGAGGAGTGGCAGTGTGAAGTGACAAAAACTCAGAGTGAGGGTGGAAAAGGGCTTCATGATGGTTGGAGCTGCAGAAGAAGGTCGAAAGTGGGTCAAAATCAGATCGTGCAGGGCCTCCTGTGCCATCTTCCAGAGCCTAGGACAAGGCTCACTTTGGGATAGCTTATCTTGGGAAGTTCCCATGGAACTGAAGAGAGAAACTGGGAAGATGAAAGAGGAAGGAAGAGAAATCATTTCCAAGGACACCCTAGCAAGCTGGTCACAAACGTAAGCCACTGGGCCTTGATCTTCCCGGAAGCAGAATTGTCTGCATGCAAGATCCCAGAAGTATTTATCTACCTGCTGCTGCCCAGCACCGGTCAAGAGTTGTTCTATGGAGTGACAACTTCCTCATGCTTCCAGGTCATACATACACACTGCCTGAGCTAGCTCCTTCCTGCAAGTGTCCCACAGGTAGAGAAGCCCTGAGATATAAAGCGAGGGGTGCACAGCTGAGGAGAGCAAATGTGGGGTTACATTTGCTGCAGCTTGAGTAAAAGCTAAGCCAAGTGTGAGCATGTGGTTGGTGTCTGATATACTGCACTAGGGAGCTTGGAGCATTTTTTTCCCTGAAGATAATAAAAATCTAACAATGTCATGAAATTTGCTTTTCAAGTCAACCCCAGTAGCACTAGGGAGAACAAATTTTAAAAGATTAGGATGCAAGCTGAGGTGCACAGGTGAACTTCACAGGGTTGTATATCATATGTAAAATGCTGTGCTATGTGCCATGTGATTCTTCTGTGGAGAGAGTTCAAAGTTTTCATCAGATTCTCGGAGGGTGACCATTAAGGCAGCTAATGCTGCTGTGCGGGTGAGTGATGCTAAGAATATGACCATGGCTGTGGGTGGCATGACTGGGAATAACTGGCTTCCCTCCAGGCACATCAGACTGCGGGTGGTAGAACAATTATTTGGGACTTTCCTCCTCCCTCAAATAAATTGCTAGAAGGAGAGGAGGCAGGGTGTCTTTTCTTGCTTTTTCGCTGTGTGGAAATATGGAACCCAAGACTTCATATGAGCTAGGCAAGTGCTATACTACTGAGCTACACCCCAGTCCAAGGCAGGTTTTTGTTTTGTTTTGTTTTGTTTTGTTTCTTTTGGAGGGGGCAGTATTAGGGATTAAACCCAGGGGCATTCTACTAGTTATGTCCAACATATATGGTAAGTTGCTCAGGATGTCCTTGAACTTGTGATCCTTCTGTCTCACTCAGCCTTCCAAATTGCTGAGATTCAGATGTGAGCCACTGCACCTGGCAAGGCGGGTATTTTGTAGCTGTTGCCTTTAATCCTGTTTCCACGTGGCTCCTGACTCTGAGGGTGCTGTTTTGGTGTTCTGTCTGCTTCTAACGTCACAGGATGCCTGATATCATCATTGTCTCCAACACTGAGCAGCTACTGTCTCTTCTGTCAGTCTCAGTAGACAACGCTCCACTATGAAATGGTTCCTTCTTAACTTTTCTAAGCACATTGCAGCACCATTATTATATCTTTATTATTTTATTCAAGCAACAAATATTATGCAAGTGTTAGCTGTGTACCTGATGGCCCTTGTGTTGGGTACCATGAGTACAACAGTGAACTATGGTTCCTGCCCTGTGGAGCTTAGAGATTTGCCAGGCAATGACAAGGCCCAGTTGTAAATGCTGTGACAGGGAAGTACAGGGTCTGTCAGAGTACAGAGGAATGGCACCTAACTCAGATTTAGGAGGTCAAAGAAGGCTCTTGGGAAGATGTAGTATCTAATCTGAACCCTGAATGTGAAATCAGAGGGAGACGGATGAAGGGGGAAAGAAAGCCTGGGCCAGGGATGCAACTTTATTTCATTCTGCCAAGACTGATAGTGCTTGTCCAAGAAGGAGGTCACAGGCCTGCCCCCATTGTTTCTTTATCCATTCATCCATTGATGAGCACATTCAATGCTGATTGCATAACATGGCTATTGTGAACTGTAGCACCTTCAGTTTTAATGTACTCTATAATGTCCAAAGATCTTTTACAGAGTTCACTGATCATCAACATCCAAAAACTGCCATTATGGTTTAGATGCGAGGTGTCCCCCAAAAGCTCATGTGTGAGACAATGCAAGAAAGTTTAGAGGTGGCATGATTGGGTTATAAAAGACTTAATCTGATAATGCAGTAACCTCCTGATAGGGATTAACTGGGTGCTACCTGGAGCAGGTAGGACGTGATGGAGGAAGTGGGTCACTGGGGGAGGTGCCTTTGGGCTATATATTTTGTCCCCATGAGTGTAGTGGCTTCTTTCTCTCTCTGCTTCCTAGCATCATGTTTCCCAGTTGCTTTCCTTCACCACACCCTTCTGCCATGATGTTCTGCCTCACCTATAGCCTAGAGCAATAGAGTCAGACATCTGTGAACTGAGATCTATGAAACCATGAACCCCCAAATAAACTTTTCCTCCTCTAATTGTTTTTGTCATGGTTTTTGGTTGCAGTAATGAAAAAGCTGACTAAAACAGAAATTGGTACCAGGAGTGGGGCCATTTCTGTTACTAATCTGACCATGTGATTCTGAATATTTTGGAGTTTTTTGGAATTTGTGGGAGGAATTTTGAAAAGTTTAGAGATGCAAGGTATAAAATATTTAGATTTTCCTAAGTGTATCATAATGGGCAGTTCTTGTGGGAGTTCAAAAGACCAGAATGCTGACTGGATGGTAGACAGTAAAGATTGGGCTCATGAGGTTTTAGAGAAAAAAGAGGATTCTTTTGGAAATTGGACTAGAGGCTGTTCATGTTATGGTCTCACAAAGAAATTGTCTATGTTTTGCCCATGTCCTGAGACTTTTGGTGAGACTGAATTTAAAGGTGATGGATTTCTTAATCTGGTGGACCATTATTTCTAGGCAGCAGAGCATTCAGGAAGTGGATGAATATTACTGGCAACTTTTAGCCAAGTTTATTGTGATCATTGGGAGCAGAAAGCAAAGTAGAGAGATTTGGAAATTTCTAGTTTGGCCAGAAAACTGAGTAAAACTGGGGCTAAGGAATGTGTGGTAGTTAAAGAGAACATATCTACTAAAGAGATGTGCTAAACACTTTACCCAGACATAATAGGAAAGATGGCTTAAGGACATCTCAGGAATTGACGAGTCCAGACTCATCTCAGGCTCCGGGATATAAAAGTAAAACTTCTCTTGAGCAGAGACCATGGGGCACCCTGCTTGCACAAGGCAGCCCAGGAAGTTGCTTCACTATGCTCAGCCACCCAGACCCTCAGAAGCTACTGCAGCCATGGTCCTTGGAGCTTGGCTGTTTCTCAAGATGGTGGCAGACTTTGATGGAAATCATGTGGTTCTGATTCTGCAGGATGCAGGATGCTGGAGTTAGGGTCAGAGTCCTGCAGGCAGCCCCTGATAGGGTGGTGCATGGAGATGTCAGGAGGATGCTAAAGCTCCAAAGACCCCCAAGATTAAGAATTGCCTGTACCATGAAATATGTGCTGAGGAAAACTGCAAGAACTGAGCACAGGCAAGCCAACAGAGAGGCCATGTGTAGCCAGCAAGGCCATAGGGGCAAAGGTACGTGAGCCCTTTGGAGAGAACATCAAGATATGGGTCCCAGATGCTGGATGTGGAACTACAGGACTTGTTTGCCCAGCTGGATTTCAGTCTTGCTTTGGTCCCATCCCTTCTTTCTATGCCCCTATTTTTTTCTTTTGGAATGGAAATGTTTATTGTGAACCTTTATATATTGGATATATGTAGCTTAATCTTGAGTTTTATAGGGACTCATGCTAAGATTTTGCCTTGAGTCTCAGAGGAGACTTTGGATTTACACTTTTGTGAAATCTCAGAACTGTTGAGTCTATGTGGACTCCTGGAAATAGACTAAATGTATTTTGCATTGTGAGATAAGCATGAGCTTTTGGGGGTCAGAGGCAGGATCTTATGGTTTAGATGTGAGGCATCCCACAAAAGCTCATGTGTGAGACAGTGTCAGAAACTTTAGAGGTGAAATGATTGGGCTAGTGCATCAATCCACCAATAGGGATTAACTGGGTCATCTCTCTCTCTCTCTTTCTCTCCCCACCCGCTTCTGGTGCTGTGTCCTGAGCTGCTTTCTCTACCACACTCTTCCACTGAGATGTCCTGTCTTACCTAGGGCTCCTGAGGAATGGAGTTGGCCATCTATAGATTGAGACCTCTGAAACCAAAAGCTCCAAATAAACTTATTCACCTCTAAAATTGTTTTTGTCAGGTATTTTGGTCACAGCAATAAAAAAGCTGACTAAAACAACTGTGCTGAGGAATCAGTGTGGTGACTATAATTCTTATTTTATTGGTAAGAAAAGAAGTTAGCACAATTATCGTGTGCCAGTTAAAAATAATCTTAAAAAAAAAAAAAAAACGAGTTAAAGATGATGAACTAAGAAGGAAAGCTTGGACTAGAGATCAGCCCCATGGGTCTCCTCCTCCTCCTACCTCTTCTTCCCTCCCCCCAACTCTTTCTGTAGTGGGGACTGAGCCCAGGGGTACTCTACCACTGAGCTATACCCCAACCCTTTTTGTATTTTCTGAGACAGAGTCTTGCTAAGTTGTTTGGGCTGTCCTTAAAATTGTGATCTTCCTGCCTCAGCCTCCCAAGTACCCAGGATTCCAGGTGTGGGCCACTGTGCCTTCAGCACCCCATCGGTCTTCTTTGAGCTAGATACTGCTTAGGGACGTTGATGAGGTAAGTTTCTTCCTCTTGGATGAAACCATAACACTGAGTTCATGCTAATCAGGCATGAAATTCCTTTTTAAAGAAAATCTATCAGTTTTATACAGATCTAAGTTTAAACTCTCTCAGCAAAGAATGTGGTCTTCTTTCCACTCATTATCAGGAAGTCCTTCTTTATATCTAAACTTTATTATTCTGCTTTGAAACTAAGAAAAACTTCTCTTTTTCCTTAACTTGGTTAGAAATGAAGAATTAGGTGACATCTTTTGTCTAATAAGAGAATTTGAAAATAATCATGCAATAACTCTAAGACCTTTTATTATTTCAAGTTTGTTCAGTTGTGGCTCAGAAGTCTCAGGCTTGGACCCCTGGTTATTCATTCAACACCTGAAGAGTGGTGTTGCCCTCCCCTGGAGCCTACAATTCAACTAGGGAATGAAGGAATCATATTCTATAATAACAAAAGGCACGCGGTGCTGGGGCACAGGGCTCCCTTCTTAAAACTCTGTCCTGGCCTTAGACAAATCCCCTTTCCTCGGGTCCCCTTAGCATAGGCAGGTGTTTTCCAATATGTTTTTACTTGATATTAGGAGACAGCAAAACACAAAATGCAAAGTATGATAGCTGTCAAATTGCTAAAGAACAAGCTTCTGGTTCTAGATGACACCGAAGGGCCCTTTTGGCTGCTTGGCACTTTGTTAGACGTCTCTGCCAGTGGCTTCTCAGCCAAGGAGCAGTCTGCATCTTGCCTTCCTGATTCTCAGTAGCTGGTCTAATTGGCGTCTTGTCAGTTTTACGAATAAACAATCCATCTCTTTTTTGCAAAAACATAAGCTTTCTTTTGCTTTGAAGTCATTCCCACTCAATTTTGATATTTTCTAAAGTCGAGCTCCCCATTTTGCCTCAGTCAATTAACAGGACTCTCACATGCATCTCTCATGAAGCCCAGAAGGGAGCTTACCCTTCCATTCAAGACACCAGTTCTCCTTTCTGGAGAATTCTGTAAAGTTCTTATGGGAGTAATGCTTATCCATTACCAGTGCAGAACAGTAATTCAATGAGACACTACTCATAGCATGATTCTGCAAGACACACACACGACACAGTTAATGAAAGGACAAGCATCATTTGAGCAAGTGCCAAAATGATTGGTACTGTTGAGAAGTAGGGTTGAAGGAGATGGAGTGGGGCTGGGGCTGTGGCTCAGTGGTAGCATGCTTGCCTAGCACCCAGAGGCCCTGGGTTCGATATTAACCTAAAGACTAAAATATATATATATATATATATATATATATATATATATATATAGAGAGAGAGAGAGAGAGAGAGAGAGAGAGAGAGAGAGAGATGGAGTGAACAGCATGGTCTGGAATAGCTAATAGAACCTTAAGCAAGACTTGGGATGAGCAGCTTAGGTCCTCTTGGGGAGACTCAGGCCTCAGCTGCTCCACCCATAAGGCAGATGCAGCCCTCACTGGGCACATGACCTGGTGAGTGAAGCCAATGGCACCCTCTTAGCCTCTGCAGGCACCGTGTGCGCCACCACAGCACTGCGTGCTCTAGGTTGGGGACCTTTGGAGGAGGAGCGGGATCCTTGCTTACATGTGTCATTCATTACCTAGCAGGTTGTTTATTCAATAGCAGGAGCCTCTGCTCCAACCCCTGCAGGGCTGCTCAGGGATTAGCTCCGTGTTTTAGTATTTAATCTAGCCTCTCCTCTCCATTTTATGAGTCCTTTGAAAGCAAAAAGTCACACTCGCAGCCTGCTGTCACTTTCTTTTAACTAAAAGGTCACTGATTACAACCGGAATACCACATGCATTAAGATAAGGCCTCAACTGTTTTGTTTCTAAATGAACAAATAAGATAAAAGCTTTCAGGCTGCTATTTAAAAGCACTTTTCAGCAAATAACGTTGTGGGTGTAGAGTCTCCATTCCCAGTAAATGAGAAGCCTCGTCCGACAGGCTATTAGAGGGTCCACCTGAGCCCCCTTGCACTTGACTTTGCAGCACAGGTTAAGGGTTCTAGTTCCAACCTGCAAGGGGTGCTGTAGATCCAGCGTGGATCCCTTGCTCAGGAGAGTCCTCTGGCTTCTTGGTTTCTCTCCCTCTCTCTCCCTCTCTTTTTTTCTCTCACTCCCTCTCTGCATGCTGGGGATCAAACCCAAGGCCATAGGCATGTAAGGCAAGTGCTATGCCACTGAACAATGTCCCCAGTTTGGTTTTTTATTTTTTATTTTTTTTGCAGGACTGGAAGGCAGCCAGCCTCTCAAAAGCACCCTTGGCAATCCATTCCTTGATCAGTTCAAGCATGTAATACAATTTCAATAGTGGGCAAAGATGAGGTGGAGGAATGAAGAGGGACGGTATCTCCAGGCAGTAGGGAAAGTCTGGGATTAGCTACTGTCATTCCAACTGTCACTGTGTCATGAGTAGATTCAGGAAGCAACAGAAAATTCAGATTTGAAGCCTGGCGCGGTGGCGCAGGCCTGTAATCCCAGCTACTTGGGAGGCTGAGGCAGGAGGATCACAAGTTCAAAGCCAGCCTCAGCAACTTAGCGAGGCCCTAAGCAACTCAGTGAGACTCTGTCTCTAAATAAAATACAAAATAGGGCTGGGGATGTGGCTCAATGGATTCAATCCCCAGTTCCAAAAAAAAAAAAAAAAAATTCAGATTTGAATACCTCCCAGAGAATAGTAAAGCAGTGTTTCCTAACCAGTGGCCCTGACTGGTTTATCAATGTTGTCCCAGGGGCTTTATGTTCTTAAAAGTGGGATTAGAAGCCGGGCGTGGTGGCGCACGCCTGTAATCCAAGCGATTTGGGAGGCTGAGTCAGGAGGATCGCGAGTTCAAAAGCCAGCCTCAGCAACTTAGCGAGGCCCTAAGCAACTCAGTGAGACCCTGTCTCTAAATAAAATACAAAATAGGGCTGGGGATGTGGCTCAGTGGCTGAGTGTTCCTGAGTTCAATCCCTGGTTCCAAAAAAAAAAAAAAAAAAAAAAAAAGTGGGATTAGAGTTCACTTCATTTGTTAAAATTCTTTAAATTTTTTGGGGGGCAAGTACTGGGTGTTGAACTCAGGGGCACTTGACCACTCAGCCACACCCCCAGCCCTATTTTGTATTTTATTTAGAGACAGGATCTCATTGAGTTGCTTAGCATCTCACCATTGCTAAGTGGTGACTTTGAACTCTCAATCCTCCTGCACCAGCCTCCCAAACTGCTGGAATTACAGGCATGCACCACCACGCCTGACAAAATTCTTTAAATTTTAAGAAACGTTACATCAATTTCTTAAATGCAGAATGGAAGAATCACATATTAAGCCTTGGAAGTAAGCCTTTTTTCTTATTATAACACATAAGTAAATTTTAATGTGTATTTTAATATGCAAACTCCAAACACTATAGAATATGTTTCTTTAAGATTTACCTGTTGAATCTCTAGCAATGAGAGATATGCAAATCAAAACTACACTGAAATTCCATCTCCCTCCAATCAGAATGGCAATCAAGAAAACAAGCAACAATAAATGTTGGCGAGGATGTGGGGAAAAAGGTACATTGCTGGTGGGACTGCAAGTTGGTGCAACCACTTTGGAAAGCAGTATGGAGATTCCTCAGAAAACTTGGAATGGAACCACCATTTGACCCAGCTATCCCACTCCTTGGTTTATACTCAAAGGACTTAAAATCAGCATACTACAGTGACGCAGCCACAACAATGTTTATAGCAACTTAATCCACAATAGCTAAACTATGGAACCAACCTAGGTGCCCTTCAACAGAAGAATGGATAAAGAAATTGTGACACATATACACAATGGAATATTACTCAGCCTTAAAGAAGAATGAAATTATGGTATTTGCCAGTAAATGGATGGAACTGGAGAATATTATTCTAAGTGAAATAAGCCAATTCCAAAATACCGAATGCAGAATTTCTCTGATATGCAGATGCTAATTCACAGTAATGGGGGTAGAGAGAGATATTTTAGACTAGACAAATGGGAGTAAAGGGAGGGGAGGGGGTATGGAGGTAGGAATGATAGAATGAATCAGGTATTATTACCCTATGTACATATGTGATTACACTACCAGTGTAACTCTAAATCATGTACAATCAGACGAATGGGAAGTCATACTTCATTTATGTATGATGTGTCAAAATGCATTCTACTATCATGTATAACTAATTAGAACAAATAAAAAATATATTAAACAAGCTAAAATAAGATTGTTGAATAATCATATCTTTTTATACAATTTACTTAAAGTAAACTAAGGAGAAGGCAGCATATGTTGAGTGGGGAAAAGCGAAAAATTGGCTGAATGTTATAGTAAAGTTTTATAGTTAAAAGAACATTATAAGTGCATTCCTTTTTTAAAATTTTTATTTGTTCTTTAGAGTTGTACATGACAGTAGAGTGTATTTTGACATATTACACATCCATGGAGTATAACTTCCCATTCTTGTGGTTCTACAGGATGTGAGGTTACACTGGTCATGCATTCATACATGAGCATAGGAAAGTTATGTCTAATTCATTCTACTGTTATAATGCAATTCTTGATCATGTGTTGAATTAGAGAAAATATTTGTTTTAAAAATCATGTTGTTATTATATACTTTAAATATATACTTTAAATATATACTTTAAATATAGTAGCCTTTATCATTATGATTATTATTTTTTAAGCCATATAGATGCCTTGAGCACTCTGTATTTGGACTCTCCCATCTATTGAGGTAGCTTGAAAATAGAAGCCAAATGTTCCCAGAGGCCCTTGAAGCGAGGGTGGAGGCGCAGGCAGACTCCAGTCAGTGCCCTGCGTGTAATTTCAGTGTGGAAGATGATGTGGTGAAGACAGCCCTTGGTGGGATCTGTCAGGTGAGAGCATAGAAGCACTGGGGGGGGGGGCAATCCAGCTTCCAGAGGGGTCTTGACAGAGTGTCCCTGCCCAGCATTAGGCCTGTGGCCCGTGGCAGGGACAGCAGTTGCAGCACTGGTTCTGGCTGCCTGGCTTCTAAGCTTGTTGTTCCGATTTTCTCTCCTAGAGATGATGCAAATGACCCTCGATCCTTCAATATAATGGTCTTTAAACTTACTTTTTTCAGTACTGGAGTTTGAACCCAGGGGTGCTGTACCTCAAGCTACATCCCTGCCCTTTTAATTTTTAAATTTTGAGACAGTATCTCATCAAGTTGCCCAGGCAGGTCTTGAGTTTGTGATCCTCCTGCTGCAGCCTCCCAAGTCTGGGATTGCAGGTGTGTACCTCCGCACCTGGCTCTTTAAATGTTTTTATGAAAGTACTCTCAAAACAAATTCAAGGAAGCTGGCTTTCTAAAGTGTTCTGGTGGTTACATGCTAGATTGCATTTAGGAACATTTTGTCCTGCATAAGTAAATGTGCTGCTAAAGAGTGCAGTTTAATATACCCAGTAGAAATAAACAGAAAGAGAAGAAGGCATTAAGCTACTGATAAGTGTGGTACTTACAAAAGCTCTAGTAATTATTATTTAAATGCATTATTTACAGTTGAATTCACAACGTATCTACATGAAGTTAATCGAAATCTAATAAGTGCATGGTCTGAGTGACTAACCCTGCAGAACTGTGGTGTCCAGGGTGAGCAGAAGAGTGTGTCCAAGGAAAAAGCGAATCTGGTTTTATGACATCAAAATCTTCTGGCCAAAATACTTTTATTTATTTATTTATTTATTTATTTGGAACCAGGGATTGAACTCAGGGACACTAGGCCACTGAGCCACATCCCCAGCCCTATTTTGTATTTTATTTAGAGACAGGGTCTCACTGAGTTGCTTAGGGCCTCACTAAGTTGCTGAGGCTGGCTTCAAACGCACGATCCTCCTGACTCAGCCTCCCAAGTCGCTTGGATTACAGGCGTGCGCCACCATGCCCAGCTACCAAAATACTTTTAAATGTTTCTTCCACAAGTCTGAATTAGTGTTTGAGGAAATACGGAGTGCCACTACTTCCTTTCAAAATCTTTTCTTAACTCGAAGATACAATATTGATCTATTGGAAATCAGTGTAGGACTTCTCATGTTCCCTTGGAAACAATGCAAAACACTCAACTAAGATGAAAGTATGTACAGGTGACGGTTGAAAGCACAGTGCTATCCTCTGACATGCTTTTTTTAAGACAAAATTTTACCATTTCAATTATAAGATAGATAAAGGAAGGAAGAGAGGGGGAGGAAAGGAAGTAGATAAGGCAGTTTTGCCAGGGGTTTGTCACGGGATGAAAGGAACTTTGCTAAGTTCCCTATTTTGTACTGATTTTCCCTACTTTGCACTCTCACACCCTTCCATGCTATCAATGCATTCATTAATAAGGCAGGACTTGTAGACTCAGTGGTAGAGCACTTGCCTAGCATGTGTGAGGCCCTGGGTTCGACCCTCAGTACCACATAAAAATAAATCAATAAAATAAAGGCATTGTGTCCATCCACAACTACAATAAATTTTTTTTTTTTTTTTTTTTTGGTTTAGGTACTAGGGATTGAACCTGGGGGCACTTGACCACTGAGCCGCATCCCTAGCCCTATTTTGTATTTTATTTAGAGACAGGGTCTCACTGAATTGCTTAGGGCCTTGCTAAGTTGCTGAGGCTGGCTTTGAACTCGAGATCCTCCTGACTCATCCTCACAAGAGCTGGGATTGCAGGCCTGTGTCACCGCGCCCGGCTACAATAAATATTTTTTAAAAATAAGTCAGGAGGTGGAAAAGGTAAGATCATTAAACCAAATTTGCCGTTAGTCTTACCACTTCACTCCTCAACACACATGAACTCAGGACACCTCCCAATACTTTATTTCTATACAATGCTTTACCCTTATAAGCATTGTGAGAACACAGAAAAGGGCTGAAAGCCCTGTTACCAGATTACAATGTCTTGCATAAAGGAGGGCTCAATATATTGAGTTGCCTGTAATCATCCTGAATGTTATTACCAGTGCAAGGCTAATAATTAAACTCAGGAAGAGTTAAGGCTGTGCTGTTCATTCATTCATTCATTTTTTATAAAATGGAGGATGGGAAGGTGAACATGATGAGACAGTATGACAGCTTGACCTCAGACATGTAATAAGACAGGTTAGTTTTAAGAAAGGGTACTTTGGGGGCTGGGGCTGTAGCTCAGTGGTAGAGCGCTTGCCTTGCACGTGTAAGGCACTGGGTTTGATCCTCAGCACCACATAAAAGTAAATAAGTAAAATAAAGGTATTGTTTCCATCTACAACTAAAACAGTATTTTTTTTTTTAAAAAAGAGTACTTTGTGAACTTAGGAAACTGGAAATTGATTCTCTTAAAAATTCAAGACAGGAATCTATTCTCCAAGGCTGAAAACTACAATCCATGAGTGGAATTTCAACCTCCAAGTACAGAAACTATCTGAATTTTGCTTGGGTTTTGTTTGTGTGGTTTGGTGGTGCTGGGGATCAAAGCTAGGCTTTGCAACATGCTAGGTAAGCTCTCTACCAGTGACCTACATCCATCCAAGAATTTTGGATTTTCAGACACTGAGGTAGGTCTTTTAAGTGTTATTTCTACCTTTCCCACCATGTAATCTGGTTCTTCACAAGAACCTGCTGTACAGATATGGGGCCTGGACCTCCATGCATGCCATCTGTCCCTCTAAGCATGAAAACTTGCAATACAGTTACAGATGTGAGTTCTATCTTTCCAAGCAAATAGGTGGTGATCCATGAGACCTAACCCTACAGGCATGGAATCTGAACTCTCAGACATGAAACCTAGACATCTAAACATGAATATTAGCCTATCCTCTGTAGAATATGGTCCTTCAAGTGTGGAAACTGGCCCTCCAGCATGGATTCTGAATATCCAGCCATGAAGAATTTCTTCAGGTATAATCTTCTCCAGTCATGAAATCTGGTACCCTAGAATTGTAACCTTTACTTTTATATAAGAATCTTGACTCATTAGGCACACAATTAGGCTTTCCAGGCATGTCCTGGGTGACTATATGAAATATCTCTCTCCAGAATTGGAACCTGGCCTAGTGGGTTGTAACTTGAATCTCACATCATGTCATCTGACCCACCAGGTGTGGAACTGAGCTATCTTGGCATGAAATCTCACCTTCCAAGTATGGAACCTAAAGTTTTAGAGAGGAAACAAAGTCTGCATCCATGAGAACTGATCTGTAGAACTTGGTTCTCTTGGCCTAAAATGGGAAAAAAACATCTGCTTTCTGAACACAAGAAGTGTTCTAAAAATAATTATTTGATCCTTATATATAAAATTGTAACCTAGCATTTCGTATGTGGAATTTAATCTCCAAGTACAGAGACTGACCTACAAGTATGAACCTGGCATTCTGTGTATGGTGTGAAACATGACCATACAAGCATGGAACCTAGAATCCAGGTGTAGAACCTGGCATTTCAGTCATATAATTTGGTTTTGCATGCTTGGAAACTGTTCTACCAGAGATGTAACCTGTATATCAGGTGTGGAACCAATGCTATTGTGTGTCTATACATAATGCTATTGTGTGTCTATGTAGCCTGTATATCTTGTGTGGAACCAAAGCTATTGTGTGTCCATATAGACGTGGAATTTGGCCTTCAAGCATGCCATGCATTAAAACTGCGTGAAATCTCTCTCTCTTAGCTTGTCACCTGACATTCTAATAGAATATTAGTGTCATCTGGCCCATCAGGTATTGAACCTGGTCATTTAAGCCTGGAATCTTGCCTTACAAGTATGGAATCTGGACTTCTAGAAATGAAACAAGGCATATCCTTTATGAATCATATTCTGTAGAACTGAATTATAAGGCAATCTTCTGGATTACCAATTGTGCATACTGGACATTAGGCCTGGAATTTGACCTTCCAAGGATGAAATCTGGATTTCTAGGCATGAAACAGGGCCAAGAACATCATGAAGCCTGTTCTACAGAAGTGGAGTCTGACTCTCTGTGTTGATATTTTTATTAGGGTTTTCCAGAAAAACAGAACCAATAATATATATATGTAAGTTCTCGAATACAAAGATCAGAAAACCAGGAGTTCTGATGTTTGAGGGCAGAAGATATATGTCCCAGCTCAAGAGAAGATGAATTTGCCCTTCTTCCACCTTCCCATCAGGTCTTCACAAATTCAATGATATTTACCCACATTGGTGAGGGTGATCTTTGTTCAGTTCACAAATTTGAATGCTAATCTTTTCTAGAAATATCCTTACAGACATACCTAGAAATAATGTTTTACCAGCTATTTAGGCATCTCTTAGCTGTCTCAAGTTGACAGTTAAAATTAACCACTCCAGAATCTCCACCATGAGTAAAACACAGTTTTCTAAATATGGAAATATAAACTTCCAAGCTATTACTTGACTCTCCTTTTATAAAACTATACCTCCAGGTATAGAATGTGGCATTCTATAACTGGAATCTCAATTTCTAAGAATAGATACTGACCATACAGGCATGGAATCTGGCAATCCATGTTTGGAATCAAATCTCCAAGCATCAAACACAGTCTTAGAAGGTTGGAACCTGGAATTCCACACACAGAACTTCCATCTTACTCATAGAAGTTGGTTTTTCTTGCCTCGAATCTGTTATTCCAGGCTTGGAATCTGAGACTCTGTGTGTGGAATCTCAATATCCAAACACGGTCTGGACTTACAAGCAGGGGACATAGTATTCTATGTTCACAATCTCAATCTCCATTATGTAAGAGACTTACAAGCAAATTCCAGGTTTGGAATTTCAATGTCCAACATGGAACATGGCCTTGAAAGTGTGGAATTTGGCATTCCAGTCAAGGCACCTGGCATTTCATAGATTTTGGTTCTTTAAGACTAGGGACTTAGTACCCCAGGCATGGAATCTGGCACTCCTTATGTATAATATCAATCTCCAAAAATGGAACCTGGTGCCACTAACATATAACCTGGCATCCAATGTATGGAACATACATGTTTTCATCCACTGACTTACAACTCCTTCTCTATGGCAACTCATAGAAACTTAATCTTCATCCTGCTATGGAGATGGCCATAAGAAAATTCTCTGAACTATTTTTGTCCAATAGAAGGTCATAAGACCCTCCTCATTCCAGAAGGGTCCTGCCCCTTACCTTGAAGGAAGAACTGTTGCACACAGGGACCAAGAAGGATTTGAATAGGCAGGCCTTGCTGGATTTCCTCACTAAGTTTATTAGCATTAGAGCAAATCCTTTTTGTCCAATCACATATCATTATGATTGTTTATGCTTCAGTTGTGATTCTGCAATGAAGTCTCCATGAAAACCCAAAAGGACAGGATTCAGGACTGGGGATATAGCTCAGTTGGTAGAGTGCTTGCCTTACAAGCACAAGGCCCTGGGTTCAATCCCCAGCACTGCAAAAAAAAAAAAAAAAAAAAAAAGGATTCAAAGAGCTTCTGGGTAGCTGAGCATGTGGAGGTTTCTAAAGGGTAGCATAGCCGTAGAGAGCAAGGAACCTCTGTGCCCCCTTCTCTACCATCTCTTCATCTATAATATTCTTTATAGTAAACTGGCAAATGTGTTTCCCTGAGTCCTGTGAGCCACTCCAACAAATTATTGAAACTCAAGAAGGGTGTTGCAGGAACATATAGCTGGCCAATCAGAAGCACAGGTGAAACAACCTGGGGCTTTTGATTGACACTGGAAATAAGGTGTTCAACCTATGGGATCTGATGGTATATGCAAGTAGATACTGTCAGAATTAAATTGGTTTAGAAGACACCTAGCCGTTTTTGTTGCAAACTTGCTGCTTGTCTGGTGTGTGTGGAGAACCAACATACATCTGGGATCAGAAATGATCTGTGTTGTGAGAGTAAATTAAGAGAAACAGACAGAGTTTGAATTTTGGTTTCAGTTGGTTTTCCCTTCTGTCTCTTCAGAGAACCTCTATAATTATGCAACCTGACCCTAACAGCAGGGAACTTGGTGTTACATGTATAGAATCTTAAATTCCAACCATAGAAGCTGGCCATATCATCACAGAACCTAATGCTTCATGTATGAAATCTGGACTTTCAGGCATTATTTTGTCATTTAAGGTGTAAGTTCTGCTTTTGTAGGCATGTTTTTTGGATCCATCATGTGAGATCCACTCCTGTATGCTTGGAATTGGCATTTCATGAATAGAATCTCAATCTCTAAGAACTGAACTTGGTCCTACAGCACGGAAACCAGCACTCCATATGTGAATTCTCAATCTCCAAATACAGAACTTCTCCTTATACGTATAGGATCTGTCATTTTAGACATGCCACTTGAATTTCAGTCATAGAAATTTACTCTTTAAGAAAAATACAACTTTTCCCTACCAGCACAGAACTTAGTATTTATTATGCTAAATCTCAATCTATAAGCTTGGAACTTGGCATTTTCATATGTGGAAATTGATGTCCAATCATGAAACATGGCTTAACAAGCATGGAATCTGGCATATGAATCATAGAAGTTGACTCTGCATGCATAGAACTTGGTCTCCCAGGCATGGAACCTGGCATTCCACATGTGAAACCTCCATCTCCAGGCATCAGACCTGAATGTACACAATGGAACCTGTACTCTATTTATGAAATATGGACATTCAGACATTGATTTAGCTCTAGATATGCATTCTGTCTTTCCATGCATATATCTGGTCCTCCACACAAAACCTGGCCCTGCAGACATAGAACTTGGTCCATCATGTATGGAAGGTCATTTTCTAGCTTGGAAAATACCTCTGAGGGAGAGATAGAAGACCTTAGGCAGCCAGGGCAAAATGTCCAGTGAGGCAAAGGGGGATGGGGAGGGTCTTCTGATGAGTGCTTGTGGACACAAGGGGGAACCTATCAGACAGACACTTCTGTATTCATGTTCCTAAGTGGGGATCCAACAGAAAAACTAAAACAAACATGTGGACAGAGTGGGCACCAATCAATAATAGTGAGGAGAGCACGAAGAGGAGAAGAGATAAGGAAAGGAGGAAATTCCAGAGACCATAAAAAGAACAGACCCCAACTCCTCCAGTGGATTCCCTGTTCTGGGGTCCCTTTTCTTCAGAGAAGTCTATCTTTGTTGCTTTTGCAATAAACCTGCTGCTTTCTTGTTATCTCCATGTCCTGTCCTTCAGTTCTTGGCTAAACAGAGACAACAAACTCAGCACCCCTAGACAGTAACACCTCCTTATGTGACTGCCTTTTCAGACACAGAACTTGGCCCTCTAGTTGTGGAATGTGGACTTCTATGGGTAGGCTGTTGCCCTCTAGGTATGGAATTAGATCTTCCAGATGTGACATGAGCATGAAATCTGTCTTTCCAAATTCTTAATCTGGTTTTCTGAGGATGGAACTAGAACCTCATAGAATGTCAACTAGCCCACAAATGACAACATTCAGGCTTTCCCATTGAATAATTTTCCCAAGGTTAAACAATTGGTTTTCTCCTGAGCTGGGGCTGCAATCCCCAATATGTTCTGATTTCCAACTAGTGCCCATTGCACCAGATCCTTGTGATCATCTTGCCTTTCTCCCTAGTGGTGTAGTGAGGGAAAGGGGCCTAAACAGGAATCAGTAGAACAAAGTCTGCTGCCAGCTCTGCCCTTTCTGTCCCTTATCCTCTGTGCCCGTGGACCACGGTGCTGCCCCATTGCATGCAAAGAGGGAGTCAGACAAGATGGCACCTGAGACCAGGTCCAGCTCTGGTGTTCTATTCTTTACCTCTTTTTTATGCTCCTCTCTATTAAGGACCTTTTCCCCTTGTCCTCAAGCTGTGAGAGGCCAAGTCAGTCTGGGGAAAACAGAACCATTTGAGCAAGGAGGAATCAGAAGATTAGCTTTGATCCTACCCTACCCCGCCTCCCTCCTGCAGTTTCCTTCATTATTTCAGCTGTTACCCAAGGAAGAGACTTTTTTATTTGGTCGAAGTTTCCCATTCAACCTAGAAAATCAAATACCATTTTAAAAGATTCTGACTTTGGAAGTTAGCCTTGTGCTGCCAGGGGCACCTTATGATCCCTCTCTCTTCAAAGACCTGTCCTTGTTCTGAGTTTTACAGCTTTTGTCTTGGTCTCTTCTTTCTATTTGGGTGGGGTTGGCTGCTCAGGTGTGGATGGCACCTGGGTCCAAGCAGGGAAGGGAATCAGGGCAGCAGACCAGTCTAGGAGCTCTGCGAGTCTTTATGGCATCTCTTGTCCACTTTTCAGGCCCAACCTCACTCATCTCTACCCCAGTCTTTCCCCTTTGGGTCCAGGCAAAGTGTTCTGAGCAACATCCTCTCACATTCCATCCTTCTTTAGAGTGCTGTGCCCAAGGGAGGCAATGTAGTGAGCACTAGATAGAACTGTGAACAGAAAGGAACCTGGGTACCCAATTCAGTACCCTCATTCTAAGTCAGAGGGCAATCTGACTTGGAGCCTCTGTTTCCCTGACTGTAAAAACTGTGAAGCAAAGCCTGCCCTCCTTTCCTTCCCCTGCACTCAGTTTAGGACAAGATGAGATTCCTTGGCCACGCAAGTCCTTCTGAGGCCCGTTAGTGTGCTCTTCACAGGGATTTAGTTTCAGCTCACATGCGTTCTACAATTATGTCCAGTGACAAGGAGTTCATGTGTCTGTCAAGAGACAGCTCCTTCTCTTGCCCTGAGGGACTTAGCACCTGCTTGCTCAGGACAGGCTTTCCCACAGATTGTCCCTGCCGGTGTCCTCCCTGCTGGTGTCAGGTCTCTGGTTACTGCCAGAATCATTTAATCTGACCCTCCATCTGGGCAATAGATTAAAAATCCCCACGCAATGTGAAGCGCTGTTGCAGATGGCCATGCACCTGGGACTCCAGAGTTCCTGGGCCACAGGGCTTGGCTGTGGACTTTCCTACTTGGCTGCCAGCCTTGGAACCTCCAGTTCAGTTAGCAGGGAACTGCAAAGCTGGCCCCTCATTAGAACAGCCTCCAGCCCCAGTCCACACCAAGAAGAGGTGCAGGTGTTAAACTCATGTACGTAACTTAATATCTGGCAAGTGAACCCACGCAGAGCACAAGAGATGCGAACCCAGCCACTGCGCCTACGTGAATCCCTGGGCATTCAGTTTTTCTCCCCCTGACCCACACCAAATGGTGCTCCCCTGCAGCCCCAGGAGCCCTTCTCTGCAGCCTGAGGGGAGACATTCTCCTGACCCCCCAATATGGGAAACTCTCGCTCCTATTGGCTTTAGCCAAGAAGCTGAGTCCAAATGCTTGTAATCTTTTTCACATGTCAGTCATACAAATATCCATATACACACATACATATATGTGTGTGTGTGTTTGTGTGTGTGTATATATATATATATGAATGGAAGCTAAAAAAGTTAATCTCATAGGAGAGAGAAGAACAAAGGTCACCAGAGGCTAGAGGGTTGAGGGAAGGGACAATAGAGAGAGGATGGACAACAGGTACCAAAAACAGTCAGAGGGATCAATCCTAGGGCTCTATAGCACAGCAGGGAGACTACAGCTAAAACCAATTTACTTATATAGAGGAATCTGAATGTTTCCAACACAAGGAAGTGAGAAATGTTCGAGGTGACAATGCTAACCAGCCTGATTTGATTATGACATACTATACATGTATGTGTATCAAAATATCACACTGTACCCCATATATAGGTATGTGTACGTAGCAATTTAAATATAGGAAAACATAAACAGAAATGTTACTCTCCTTTACAGGCTTGCCACTGCACTTGGAATAGAATCACAGCTCCTTCCCTCGGCCTAGGAGGCTCTCCTTGCTGTGGGCAGGCTCACCCGATCCCAGCCTTCCCTCAGGCTACCCTGCTCCCTCCTCTGTCCTCCAGGAGCACTCCTCTCCCCACCTCTCTGAGAACCACTTTTCTTTCTTGGAGCGTTTTTTTCTCTCTACATGCAGTATAGCTATCCCCTCATTTTTCAAATTTCACTTTAACTGTCACCTTGGAAACATCCTCAGTGACTTGTCACCCTGAGAGAGCACCCCATGCCTCCATGTTCTCTCTGATCCTTAGCTCCTGGCTCTTTCTTCCCTAAGTGTTTTTCTCACCATTTTTAATTGTATGTTACTATTTTTTTTTATTGTTTCTGATCTGGTTCCCCTCACATGTGAGCTCCCTGAGGGAGAGATCACGTGTCTTCTAGACACCCAGCCTCTGGCATAGTGGTTCATGGAACGTAGTAGTTGATTGAAAAAAATATACGTTGAAAATGAAATGAAGGAATGCCAGGAAATGAATTCAGGTCATTTCCTGAGTTGCAGGGGTAGTAGCACCTTTTAGAGCAGCGGTCTTCAAAGCAATTACATCAGACCCATATGGGGTAAGACCCAAGCATCATTAATAAAAGAAATCCTCAGGTGATTCCAATGTGCAACTAAGGACCCAGGCTTTTTGAGCAGTGGTTCTTACAAATAGTCCCTGGACCAGCAGTGTCAGTCACATGTGGAGACTTGTTACAAATATATAACCTTGGGTCCTTCTCAGATCTACTGAATCAGAAACTCTGGAGTCAGGGGGAGCTGATGCAGTTCAAGTTTAATGGCCACTACTTTAAAGAAGGGCTTGCACTGCCTCTCCTCTTTTCATTTGTCACTTTTGTTGGCATCAACAAAAGGAAACAGGTGAGTGCCATCTCAGTTTATAGGATACTGTCCTGTTTTTATGGAAAGTTTCACATTCAAGGAAACCCCTGAGTCCCCGTAACCAGGAGAGTTGATACTCCAACTCTTTAGAACCCTTTCAATTCAGGCACCAGATCCACCAGACGAGTTGAATAAAGTGTGCATTAGTGGGCTTTAAAATGGTAATTTTGTCCAGTATTGCTGTGGTGGCTCCCCTCAGTCCTGAGGGTCAGATGTGTGGCCATCAGATATGCCTGGTCACCATGGCTCCCACTTCAGATATCTGCAGAGAGCAAACACTGCTGGGCCCAGCCTGGGTCCACCTCAGTTAGTGCTGTATGTGAATAGTTTGGTTTTGTTTTTTGAAGGAGGACACTAAGACGATTAAAAAACATTTCTTAGAAATTCCTATTACCACCTTCCTCATCACATTAATGACTTGGAAGAACATGAAAACAGAACTTTCTGCCCAGTTCTTCTCTAGGCAATAAAATACTAAAAAAATAAAGATATATAAAAATATAAAATATAATGATGTCATTCACAGCAAAGGCCTTATCTGAGAGCACCAGGGACTTATTCTCTCTCTGTAAACCGTATTTACTTATGAATTTTCCAGTTAGCTGGATATGGACACTACAAGAAGGCCTAGAAATTTGGCTTCAGGTTAAAATTGCAAAACTGGATCATCACCTACTTTAAACTTCCTCCAGTTTACAAATGAATTTAAAAACTAACTGCCCAAGGAAGGAAAAAAATTTCTTTAGAGTCGCAAGTTCCTTTTAAATTCAAGATTGGTTTAAGGAGTGAGTTTAAGCTTTCTGACAGTCAGAGCTAGGATCATTTGGAGGTGATGTATGATCAAGAGGGAAAAGTACCTGCTTCCCAGAAAACAACAGGCATTCAGCTAAGATCACTGAAACACACTGGCAAACTCAACCTGGCCCAAACCCTGGCCTTATCCTGCTTTAGGCAAGGAAATAGAAGAACATTCCATTCAGCCTTAGGGCAGTGCTTGACCATCCAGCTGGGTCAACATTCATCAAGTGTCTATTCGATGCAGGGTCTCTGTTGGTGATTGCAGATTTAGGGTCTGATGAAATTCTCAGGAACTTGGAGAGTTGTGCACAACTACTGCAAACACTTCCATTTGACAGATGAGGACACTGAGGCTCAGAGTAGTTGAGTGACTTGAATAAGATCATATATCTACCATTCAGCAGAAGTAGGATTGAAACCTGGTGTCTTGACTTCAAGTTCAATGCCAGTTCACAGATACCTCAATTCTGGCAGTCAGGCTCTTGATTATTTCCTCACTATTATTACCACCACAACTGCTACTATTGCCTCTGCTCCAGTTAACAAATGACTGCTTTAGTATCTACTGTGCACCAGGCACTGTCCTAAACCTGCAAGCATGATCTCATTTCCTCCTTTGAACAGCCTCATCCAATAGCCTTACCTTACAGGGATGTAGACTGAGACTCAGAGAAGTTAAGGAATTTGTTCCATCACTTGGCTAAAGTTTGAGCCTTGGTCCATTTGACCACAGAAGCTGAACCCTAAGATCACTGTCATATCATGTGCTTCTCTTCAGTTGCATTGCCTGGGTCCCCAGAACTGGATTCCTGCCTGAGTTATTTATCTGCTCATGTTGTTCTGGGATTAGGGTCCTGCTTTCTTCCACTGTTCCTGCTGGGCATGTCTTGTCTCTGACTCCTGGGGTTAGAACTCTGCCTCCCTCAGCACACAGCCATAGTCTCCCCTTCACCTGGAGCCTGTTAACTAAACCACCAGACTTCTCTGTCCCCAATGCCTACTCCTTTGGGAAAAATTCCTCCCTGGTCCCTTCCAGTGGCTTCTTTTGGGATGGAGCCCTGTCACCTTACAGTCATCACTATCAACAACTACCATCTTCCTAATTTGGGGCAATGTGAAATGAGGAATGCCCGAAGTCTCCTTGCCCCACTTGGGTGGGCATATCCCTTCTCTAAGTCTTCAGTGGCCTCAAACGAGATGTTACAAAGGTCTAGAAGACTTTAATCTTACCTTCTTAGGAAAAAGTGAAAGTGGGGGGGCAGTCATAGGTAATTTTGTAAAGATTCATTGGCATGTCTGTCATCCCATCAAGAAAGTGCCCATTGGATGTGTATTCTCTACCTTCTTTCCATCCAAGAAACAGGAGATACCCAGCTGGTCTTCCTGGGCAGACTATGAGACCCTCTCCCCTTTCCCCAAACACCCTACTGCTTGTCTAAGGGGAAACTTTAATTAGTAAATTAGTAGTTATAGTAACTGCACTAACTCTTACCTATAGAGGTCTTCATTAAGTGCCATGAACTCAGAGGGAGCGTTTTAGTCAGCTTTTTGCTGCTGTGACTGAAAGACCTGATGAGAACAATTTTAGAGGAGGAAAAATTATTTTGGAGCTCACGGTTTCAGAGGTCTCAGTCCGTAGACAGCTGGCTCCATCTCTTGGGAACCAAGGTGTGGCAGAACATCATGGCGGAAGAGTGTGGTAGAGAAAAGCAGCTCAGGATACGACCAACAGCAGAGAGAGAACTCTTACTCAACAGGGACAAAATATATACCCCAAAGGCATGCCCCAAATAACTCACCTCTTCCAGCCACACCCTACCTGTCTATAGCTACCACCCAGTGAATCCCTGATTAGGTTAAGGCTTTCATAGTCCAATCATTTCATCTCTAAACTTTTTTGCATTATTTCATGCATAAGCTTTTGGGGGACACCTCATATCTAAACCATAACAGAGGGAATAAAAAAAGGGGCTAGAGACGCCTGAGTAATTAAGGGAGGACATTGTGGAGGAGGTGGTATTTGAACTGCTTTCTAAAGGGTGCACAACAATTCTTAATGTTTTAAGATTTCTCTGTTAGGGCTGGAGTTGTGGCTCAGTGGAAGAGCACTTGCCTGGCATGTGTGAGGCCCTGGGTTCAATACTCTGCACCACATATAAATAAATAAAAAATTTTAAAAAAAGATTTCCCTGTTAGAATTTTACTATTAATTTATAGCTTTCATATTTGCTGAAAATGCCATGCAACCCAGACCTTCAAATTCTATTCAGTAAATTCTGTGGTCAAATTCTAACTGGTGAGGAGATGACAAAAGATTGTAAGATATAGTCACAATCACTTGGGAGCTTACAGTTTTGTTGATGTCACTTTTCAAGATGATAGTTTGCTAGAAGTTAGAATAGTGTTATGGGTTGGATATGAAGATTTACATTTTGTCCCTTTAAACATAGCTCTCTCTCTCTCAGCTTGCCATGAACTGAGCAGCTTTCTTCTGCCAATCCCTTCCACCATGACGTTCTACCTCATTTTGAGCCCAGAGTTATGAAGTTTGCCTGAGATCTTTGAGTCAAAAGAAACTTTTCCTCCTTTCCATTGTTCTTGTCAGGTTTGATCACAGTGGTGAAAAAACTGACTAAAACGAAGAGGAACCATGGCTGTCTCCACTCTGTCTCTGGTTCTTAGATATTACACTTGATGTTCAGCCAGTCCTCAGAAAAGGCTGGCTGAGTATAGGAATGAGTGATGAAGGCTTAGTGTTGGAAGGCTTGATTTGGTCCTGAGGGATAGATAGGGGGGAAAGCATAGCCCATGTTGCATTTCTTTTTCTTTCTTGTGTGCAGGATTGCATCACCAATGAAATCACAAACATCCCAGGGAAAGGGCCATATTTTATGCATCTCTCACAGACAGAGAACCAGGCACTTAGTAGATATCCCTAAACATTAGTTAGATTCAAGGGCAAGCTAGAGTTCTATGAGTCCTTATTAAAAATTATAAAAATATTGGTTTGGGGCAATGATTCAAGTGTGCTCCAGTTGATTCTCTGCTCAAGTTGTGTCTCTCCGTGAACACTCTGCCTATTAGAGTGGATAAAGGTGTTGACTGTCCACAGGCAATGAGTGTATGTAAAAGGTGGGAATCATCAGCATCTTTATAGAATCTTACAATTCTGCAATTGAATAGGACAGAAAGACAGTTGATGATAATTTCAAGAATCTCAAATCATATTGAATATTTTGGCAGGTTAATCTGAGCACATGTGTGGAAGGAGAAGAAGGTCTTGGGCTATTACTGAAAACTGTGATCACTGAATTTCCTTGAAAATGTCAGAATTTTCTAGAATTTCTTGCTGTTCAAGCTTTTCCTCTTCAGGTTAATATAACAAGAATATAACAAGAGCTGTAACCCCTTGCTGGCTCAATTGCTGATTTGTTGCACCTGGGATGGAGTGTATCTTGCTTTGACACTAGCAAGTCTATTATGGATACTCCATGGTAATATTTGTTTTGCTAATGCCACACTGTAATGATTAGAAGTTTGGAAGATCATTTCCCTGAGGTCAGGTTCTTGAGGGTGGACCTGGGAAAGTGGAACAGATAAACTGAACAGTGGAGAGTTTCAGAATCCATTGACCTTGCAATGTGCCTATCAGCCCTATGAATAAGCAAGAACTAGGGGTTTCATAGATAGAGATGTAGTATCTAGAAAGAGAAAAGGTAACACATTATATGTGACAGTACTCAGAGGAGAAGCTACCAAGTGAATCCAAAATATGCCAGTCCTGAGAAAAATCTGTTTTGTGAGTCCAGGTTCATGCTGAGCAGGAATAAAATTTCTCTTTTTGTAGCCACCCAACTGTCCCCCAAGAAAAAAGCACATTCATACATTGCTGGTGGGACTGCAAATTGGTGCAACCACTATGGAAATCAGTATGGAGATTCCTCAGAATATCTGGAATGGAACCACCACCGTTTGACCCAGCTATCCCACTCCTTGTTTTATACCTGAAGGACTTAAAATCAGCATACTGCAGCAATGCAGCCACATCAATGTTTATAGAAGTTCAATTCACAATAGCTAAGCTATGAAACTAACCTAGATGCCCTTCAACAGATGAAGGGGTAAAGAAAATGTGGGAGATATACTCAGCCATAGATAAGAATGGAATTATGGCATTTGCCAGTAAATGAATGGACTTGGGACTATTATGTTAAGTGAAATAAGCCAATCCCCAAAAAACAAAGGCCAAATGTTCTGTCTGATATGCGATGCTAACACACAATAAAGCGAGGGATAGAAGTTCACTGGATTATACAAAGGGGAATGAAGGGAAGAGAAGGGGATAGGAATAGGAAAGAGAGTAGAATGAATTGGATGTAACTTTCCTATGTTAGTATATGAATACATGACCAGTGTAACTCCACATTGTGTACAACTGCAAGAATGGGAAGTGATGCTCCACGTAGGTATAACATGTCAAAATATTCTGCGTAATGTATAACTAAAACAACAAATGAAAAAAATGTCCCCCAGATCCTTCCAGTCGCTCCTTTGGTGTTCCACCCCCACTAGGAGTGATTCCTTGGATTTAGGGCATTTTTAGCAGTACCAATTCTCTCTGGGAAATATGAAAGAAATAATGCCTCATCGAAATGTTTTTTAGGGAAAAAAAAATGAACAGAAAGCCTCTTTTTGTCCCTAATAATAAAAACTACTCTGGTTAAAGCAGAGGCCTGGACCTGGGGGCCTGAACCTCCCCCTCAGCCTCACTCTGACTGGCCCCTGAGACTCTTGGGCAGAAGCCCAGGTGCTGAGAATGCTGTTTAAAAAGTTTTACAGCAAACCAATCAGCCCTACACACTCATTTTGGGGACAACTGGGGAAACAATGTGAACTGACTCTTAGGTGACACGAAGGAATGATTGTCCATTTTGTCAGGTGTGATCATGGCATGAGGTTCCATGAGAAAAGGAATATGTGACAAAATGTCCCTATATTTTAAAACTCCACTGATTTCATGTCTGAGATTAGCATAAAAAAGAAGCAAGCATGGTAAAGTGAAAATATGTCAAATTTAGGTGGTGGGCACATGGGGTTCATTCTGATATGTTTTGTGAAAAGTATAAAAGCAATACTTCTGGCAGCATAGAAGGAACAGGTTGATCAGCAGTTTTCCTCTGAGACCTCAGTGCCAGGTCAGAGCAGGGCATTGAAGGAATGGAGGTGGCTTTGGGGTGGGAGAGGGTCCTGTGACATCCCTCCATTATCTCACCACCCCTGGGTACTGACAGGGCATCAAACTGGACCCTAAAACTCCCCTCATGTACATTACTCAACCTAATGAGGTAAGGGATTTATGGCATTTTTTTCCAACATTAAGAATGGGGCTAGCCGGGTGTGGTGGCGCACACCTGTAACCCCAGCACTTGGGAGGCTGAGGCAGGAGGATCGTGAGTTCGAAGCCAGCCTCAGCAACTTAGCAAGGCCCTAAGCAACTCAGTGAGACCCTGTCTCTAAATAAAATACAAAATAGGGCTGGGGTTGTGGCTCAGTGGTCGATCCCCAGTACCAAAAAGGGTTCAATCCCCAGTACCAAAAAAAAAAAAAAAAAAAAAAAAGAATGGGGCTGACCTCATGCACACCCTCCCCAGCTGCTTGGGCCCTTCTGCCAGTCTTCTCTGAGTGAACATGATTCCCTCCTCCTACCCAGCAGACCACTCCCGTGCCCCTGTGCCCTGCTCTAACCTGGCACCTATGATACAGAGTGGATAAACATGTCCCTCTCTCCTGCCCCACCTTCTCTCCCCCTGCCGGGTCTCCAGGGATCCCAGGAGAGTGCCTCTGGGTTACCTGGAAGCTGACAGATGTGTGCTGGGCAATGATAGTGCTTCTCACCTCAGAGACTTGTCTTCCACTGCTCACTGGCCAAATGCCAGCACTCTTCTCACCTCCCCTTGCTCTGCCCTTTGCCACCTGCCAGCCTAGGAAACTGACATGTGACATCTGGGAAAGAAAGGATTTCTGAAATCAAGAAGCACCGCCTCCCAAGCAGACCAAGGATCTCCTCGGGCATCTCTGGTGGGTGGTTACCTGGCCTCTGCTGAAATGTTTCCATGTGAGATTCTTTCCACGTTTGTGGAGTACACATATGTGTCAGGCGAGTGCCAGGCACTAATCAGGGTCAGAACCTAGTAACATCTCCCAGGAACAATGAAAGCTCAGGAACAAAAAGAATAAGACCTGCCAGCGTCCATTTGCAGATCCTGGAGCTGGAGTTGGAAGTTGCAGCACCTGCAACTCTGGACAGGTGCAGCGTCTCCCTGTAGCCACGAGAAAATGGACAGTAGGCAGAGGACTGCGTCCCTTGGTGAGGAAACCATCTATCGAGTTTCGCTCAATCTGGCCCTCAGTGAGGCCGGATAAGGAGCTCGATCTTATTAGTTCAGGTCCTGGGAGACTTGCTAACCTAACCTTGTAAGAAACATGCATATCAGGAGCCCAATGTACAAATGAACAATGATCGGGTTCACATGTTCAATGACAGGGTATTCACAACGTCTTCCCAAGAACACATTTCATGGACTGGAATAAACAATCAGGAAGTTGCTTAGTAAGCTTGGAATCAGCCCCCAAATAGGGAGGGGTGGATGGGAAGAGGCTGGGGAGGGGGCACCCTCAGACCTTTTCACATCATCTCTTGAACTCTTCTTCTTTTGCCTTTTTCTGAGAGCTGCATAACATCATCTCAACAAGTTCTAACTTTCTTCGTGTTAGTTATATCTCTCATTGTGCTTGCCTGAATTGACCAGGACATTCTGGGAGAGGACAGATGACTTAATGGTGCCCCAGAGTTACCTACAATACTAATTCTGGCATATCTATACCAGTGTAGAGAGTGGAGATGGTGGAGAACAGTTTGGAAACTCTCTCTGGGTTTGTCACAACAACAGGCGTTGTGACAAGACTCACAAACTAAAATGCAACATGGACTAGCATGAAGGGTTGGATCAGCCAGATAGAGAACTTGAATATAAACACTCTTTGAAGGCTCTTCACTACAAGAAAATGAGGATAAATAACAACTGATGCTCAGTGGGGTGAGGAGACAGTGGTGAGTCCGTGAGCTGGGGAGGTCATGACCTTATAGAATGACCACTGCTCAGCTCCAGAAGATTGTGGCCATGTGGGAATTAATTTACTAATCTGAAGTTACCAGATCTGACTTTTTCAAGAAAAGTTGGCACTCTGGATTTTAGGTGAAATCACCTGCTCTGTGAACATTGGCAACCAACTCAAAACTTAAAAAAAAAAAAAAAAAAAAAGTCTTCACTAAACAAAACAAAACTGCCAGGCATGGTGGTGCACAGCTGTAATCCCAGCAGCTGGGGGGGTGGCGGGGGCTGAGGCAGGAGGATTGTGAGTTCAGAGTCAGCCTCAGCAACTTAGTGAGGTCCTAAGCAACTCAGTGAGACCCTGTCTCTAAATAAAATACAAAAAAAAAAAGGACTGGGGATGTGGTTCAGTGGTTAAGCATCCCTGGGTTCAATTCCTGGTACTTAAAAAACAAAAACAAAATAACCCTTCAAAAGTTTTTGGGACCAGATACAGTAAGCAACTTCTGCCAAATATGTAAAAGGATCCCATGATTAAATACTGTTTCAAAAAATAAAGTAGACAGGAAAAAAAAAAAAAAAGCAGGCACTTCTTTGTTCTTGCTTTATATGCTCAGAACTCCTCAGGCCTCTTAGAAATCCATGTGTGTTTGAATCTCCAGTTCAGCCTCACTGGCTTCACATACACAAAGCATCTCCTAGTTTCAGCATCTAGTGATGTTTGCTTGGTTCTGTGTTTTCTGTCAGTTGTTTGGCTTCATTTCAGCCAGTGACTCTTTTTTTTGACCCTTTTCCCAAAGTTAAGGGGTGCAACCTTCTGAGGTCTCAGATGCCCGTGCACCCATTATTGACTGTGGCTGGACCCAAGAACAGAGACAGCCTGTCCTGGCTTATCCAGCTCACATATTGAATTCCAGAACAGTCTGGGTAAATTGATTTTGCCCAGAAGTTCCAGGCTTTTGGCCCCCAGTCAGTCTCCCGTCCTGCAGTGGCTTCCCTCCTTCACTTCCTGCTCTTCATTGATGTGAAATCTGGTTGCATGCTCACCCCCAAGCAACCCTTCCCAAAGCAGCCCCTGATTCACTTCCCTGCACTCTCCTCCTGAGCTGGCACTTATTTCCCCATAAACAAAGCCCATATGTGGGACTCAGCAAAGCAGAGGAACCAAAAAGATAAGAAAAGGGCAACTCCAGTGAATTTAACCAGAATATTGCAATTGGAAAAATCTAAAAGGCTTTTTAAATTCCAGCATTGATTGGAGCCCTCAGTATCATTTTATTTTGAATTGGACTCAAGGCTTGGGGCCTCTGCTAGCATAAATGAAATCAGTTTGTTTGGACTATTTCATACTTTTTATTTGTCTGTTATCTGTAGCCTTCCAGCTTCCCAAAAGGAATTGGTGACTGCCTGCGATAAAAACAAATCCATATTGGGTTGACATGAGGCATCTGCGTCCCTTTCCAACACCTCCAGCCCTTATCTCGCCTGTTGCCACCACCTCTGGATAAATCTGCCTCTGGTTCCTTTTTCAAGTCCTTCTGTGCTGTTTCCAGGACAATCATTCTAAAACATGTATGTCACCTTCCTGCTTTTTTATCATCTCTACCTACATCATGAGCTCCCTAAAAACCTACACCAGACATCTTCCTATTTTCCAGGTTAGAGTGATTGTCAAGTTTTGTTGGAGAGATTTAAAATGTAACTCCCTGGCTTTTACCTCCAAAGACTCCGACTTGGTGGACTGGGCTGAGGCTCAGGAATCTACCTTTTAAGCCCCAGACCCACAACTCAGTAGATTGTGGTGTTGGTGGTCTGTACAAAGTGTTGATTAATTTTATGCTATAGTAGTTTTTAAAAGTCTTTGAAGGAGGAAAAAAGAAGGAAGGAGCTTTTATGTGGATGTCACTGCATACCTGGGAATTAACAAGGTCAAGCTTTGGAGGCAAATTGTGTGGTCAGTGAAGTGAGGGTATGGCCAATGCTTGGGCCACACCACTATTTACCTCTCCAAAGTGGAATGCCAAAAAGGTGAAACAGCCAATGGATATGTTTATGCCCTAATTTCCCATGTGATGCTCACTTTCTGAAAAGGGAGTCAGAGCCAGGAAGAGCAGCTGAGAGGAGCTGTAGCCATAAATAAAGGGATGCGCAGTTCACTGAACACTATTTACTAAGCCCCATTATGTGCCTCGCACACAAAATCTCTAATTGTCACAGTGACCTGCATTAAGAGTTAAGAGTCCCCATTTTATAGATAAAGAAACTGCCTACTTTCCATGACATCACAGTGACTCAGGCAGGGAGGACAACAGGGCAGTGAAGAGATAACCAGGTTTCCCAGGGAAGGGAAAAACGTAGGCTGAAGGATCTTCCTGAAGGGGTAAGAAATGACTCTTCTATGCCCAAGTGCTCATGGTGACTTCCGCTGCGTAAGTTTTAAACACCCCCAAACAAGACTTTGAAATGCTTGAGATCTCTGTAATCTGTTCAGTTTATTATCAAAGACAGGTTATTAGAAGACATTGACATTTTCTTGGACTTCAATTCCATTTGTTGTTGTTGTTATTATTACTATTATTATTATTAAAATTCTCTCTGGCTCAGATCACCCCCATCAAATTATTATAATTCCAGGGCCTGAAAACTCTCCTCATCTTGGGGTACCCCCTCACCTGTGTTGTTGAGCAATAGTCTCTCTGGTCACTTGGTGAGTTCTCTTCTCTGTGGTTCTGGTGATCATCAGGAGGCTCCCCGACTTGGTTTGATGTCCTTCCTCCTGGAAGTTTCTCCTGTCACAGGACTGATGTGCTGGCTGTGTGACTGGGAAGCTGCTCCTGCCTCCTAGTACATGTTTGTGTCTCTGTTCTGCTTTTACAGTGGCCCTCTGAGGGCCACCCCAGTGATAGGATTTGCTATGAGGCCCCCAGCAGAGTGGCATGTGCTCAGTGTCCCCAAGTACTTCTGGTGGCAGGGATCTTTCATTTGACTTGCTTTTCCAGTTCATTAATGTTCCTTTCTTGAGAAGCCTCATCTAGCTGGATTCAGGGGCTGTGCTGGAAGTTCACTTGGGTGTCAGTACCCTATGTTGCTTGGAGTCTCACATGCTGACTCTCACCCCTTCCTCCCTTGGTGAGTTGCTTTCCTTTCTGGGCACTGTCTGGGAGATTAAAAGAAGGCCACTAGTCCCTAAAACCTCAGGGTCAGAGCCTTAGAAAATAGTCATCAATGGATTCAGTCCTGAATGTTCCATGAAAACCTGAAGCAAACACAGCCTCCACCCCACCAGCCTCTACTTGGCCTACCATTCCCAAAAGTGTAACAGGTGCACACTTGAGTCCTGTGGTGAGGAATCCTAGCCACATAAATTATTTGAGTAGAACTATCATAGAACCTGTATTTTCTGAACCCCAAGTAGACGCAGGGTATAAATTTTGCAAGAAGACTATTTGCAGTTAAGTATGCCTCACAAAGCCTGGGACATGTGGCTGACATTTACTGAAGACACACAAGACATCTATCAGTGGCTCACTCCATCACATGTCACAATTACAGCTTCATTAGGGAGGTAGAGAAAATCAGGGGTGACCAGGCTCCCAAGACCAAGTTCTCCTGCACCATGAAGTTGAGGAAAGACTTCACTGCTGTCCAGAGTTGTGAAGATGAGAAACCTTAAAGGCTGTAAGATTAAGATAAATCAAAAGAATTCTCAAGTGAGTGCCATAGAGGGAAGGATCGAGCACTGTGGATAGAAGGGACCCTGGGAGAAAGCTTGACCAGAGCAGAAGGTCCATCTATTAATCAGGAAATCACTGGGACCTGGTGTACAGAAAGAGTTGGGATCTGAACAGTGTTACAGGCCCAATAGTGAGCCAGCAGAACAAAGTGGGATCATATGAGGGAGACTAGAGGTAAGGAGACAGCCAGGGGCTGTCCTCTGCCTCTTGGTACCAAATGGGTCACCTGTTCTCTGGCTCTGGAGGAGGTCCACCGGAACCCCCACTCACACACTTCAGGAGCTCCATAGGCCTTGCTTTCTCAGAGTCCCCTTGGCTCCAGTGTCTGGTTTGTTGAGTGCTCATTATGCATTTTGCAGTTTTTCTCCATCTCTGTCTCAGCACTGACAGTGATGGAGGATCTGGCTTTTCTCCACTCGCTCCCAGGCACCCCATGAGGAAGATATGTGCCAACGGAAGTAGGAGGCTGGCAGGGGCATGTGTACATCAAAGGGCTATTAGAGCCCCCAGCTAAAATTAGCCTTCCCACAGGCCCTTTCTGCTGACTTGGCATACCTGCCAGCAGCCAGGCCCTTGCCCTCTCTCCCTTCCTTTCTCTACGTCTCCACCATCCAAATCCTCTTGATGTTTTATGCTAGTGGTTTAGCCATTATTTTCTTGCTACCTTACAGGCCAAACAATCAGAGAGATCGAGAGTCTCATCTCGATCTCTCTGCAGTTTGTTAGGTGTTTTCCTAAGGGAATGCAGTTCCTGCCCTAGAGAGAGACTAAGGGATCAGTTTAATGAGTAAGGCAGCCCTGGAGCACTCTTGAGGAACTCTCAGCTCCCATTTTGAAAAACCAATGGGCTAGATGATTTTTGAGAGCCTTTCCACAGTTCAAGTTTGATGAGCCTATGATTCCTGCATTTCAGGCAGAAATGAAAAGTTGAGAAGAGGGATTATTAACTTAGAATAGTGATTCTCAAAATTTTTTCCAGAATCCCTTTATGGTCCTTATGAGGACCTCCAAAGAACTTTTGTATTTGTCACTATAGTAGTCTTTATGTCCTGTGTGACGTTGCTCTAGTAATTAACTTCTCTGAACCTCAGTATCCTTCTTTAACTTAGTGCCAAAATACCCTCTTGGAGGGTTGTGAGAATTAAATCAGATGATGTAACATCAAAGTAATTTTTCAATTCTGAAAAATTATGTAAATATTAGTTATTATTAGTAATATTCTTAATAAGTAGATCATGAATATCTTCCACATTTTTAATGTTACCTAAGGACTCAGGAGCAGCATATTATGGCAGAAAGATTGGGTTCCGTAATTTTCAGTGGAAAGGGTTTGGAATCCTGGTCTACCATGTACTGGTTGTGTGGATGCTTGTGCATCATCTCAATTTCCTCACCATTGTGAGGGAGAAACAAAAGAGAAAATAATATAGGTAAGAAGTTGGGTAATATCCACAGTGCTGACACCAGGTAGATACTAAAAAACAAATGAAACTTAATCTGTACATTTCTCCAGTGTGCTGGTTCACTCACATCTACTCTTTTATAAGATCCTTTGATTAGTTTTCTTTTTTCTTTTCTTTTTTTTTTTTTTTTTTTTTGAGGCACTGGGAATTGAACCCAGGGTTACTCTCTGAGCTACATCCTTAGTCCCTTTTATTTTTTATTTTGAGACAGGGTCTCACTAATTTGCTGTGGCTGACCTCAAACTTTCAACCTCTCTGCCTCAGCCTCCCAAGTTGCTGGGATTACAAGTGTGCACAATGACAATCAGCTAGCTTCTCTTTAAAAGTATGTTTTTGACTGCACAATGATACCTCTTCATTGAAGTAGTCAGGATGCCAGGTTTTGAAAGTAAAAATATATTTAAGACTAGACTTGAATTTAGATCTAATCCTGGGAAGGGGACCTGGGTACCGGCCATGCAAGAGGCATCTCAGTGTGACATTATCTCTCAACTCACGTTCCCGTCATCTGCAGCCTGGGTCCACTGTATGACATTTGGACACCCTCTGTCAGGGAAGTTGCTGATCCTGGTTCCTGACTGGGACTGTGGCTCAGAATTTGTACTCACAAAACTAATCTGACCTATGACTTCCTATGTTAGCTCTGAATTTCCAGAATTAATGTCTTTCCTTGGGTTAGGTGTTATTTTTTCAGAAGGCCTATAACACCGGTATCACCCAAAAGGGGTAATGTTTAGCTTTAACAGCTCAGCCTGGGTTGGGATATTGTAGAACTCTAGAACCAAAAAAGAGGTACTACTGCAGGGCACTTAGAGATCAACAAATCCAACCATCATCATTTTCCTTTGTAAGAGAAAAACAAGGCCAGAGTGACAAGGTGACTTTACCATGGGCACCCAGAATTAGTAGTACTGAAAGGAAAACTCAGGTTTCCCAATTTCAGGTCCAGTGTTTTTTCCATATCTCCCCCACCATCCTTCCAACAAATGTTTATTGAGTACCCACTATGTGGCCATAGCTATGCCATGCTATGCCCTCATTTCATTGAACTCCAGGGAAATCTGTTGGAGAGCTGATCGTCACAATGAGCTTAAAAGAGAAGCTAATACTTTCTCATGAGTGATAACTAATGGAGAAGATCTATGGTAAGACACAGATAATAGGCAGCCTGATCATTTCATGCTGCATGCCTCTGCACATAAGCCAGATGGATTGATTGATGAGCTTCCCTGTCCAACGCCATCAGTGGGGCACAGAAGAGGTAAGTGTTGAGGAGGATAAAGGAAGTGGATCGTGAGCTGCTGCCTACCCACTCACCCACCCAAACTGGGCAGTAAAATTTTCCATGGAGGGATGCACACGAGAATATGGGACCATGGTGGGAGTGGGGAGCAGGAAGTAGTAGGAAGGAGAAGTGCGAATCCCTGAAAGCAGACCAGCGAGAGACTTCAGAGCAAGCCTCCTTTCTCCTCAGCATAAGGAAGAGCCTTGAGCCTCACCTTTGGGGAGGGAGGGAGGACTGAAGTTGAGCATAAGAGGCGGAAGCAGAACTCTGCAGCCACCTCTCTGGCTCTGCAT
>JAJEJO010004640.1:162566-186346 GCA_020662805.1 Glaucomys volans
TAAAAGAGAAGCTAATACTTTCTCATGAGTGATAACTAATGGAGAAGGCTTCAATTGTTCCTCAAAAGGAGTCAAGGGCAGTGTTATTTGAGCGTAACAGGATTGCTTCCTGTTCCAAGAAGCTGGTCAGAGAGCCTAGCAGCCCTGGAGAATCCAACCCCAGCCCCAGGGAAACTGTCTAGTACTAACTCTCCCTTAGAACTGAGGTCTCCCTGGGGCCAGGCAGGGAGATTCATGGTATTCTGTACAGGACAGATCTCCTGCTATATTCTGTCCACCAGGCTGCCTGGGCATTAGATCCCTCTCCTCTTTCACTCACAGCCACACATTTCAGTGGGATGTGGTCTGAGAGGCTCACCACTCCATGATGCATAGCTAACTTGACTCAGGCCTAATGAGACTGTTGAGATTCTCACTAACAAGAGAGTCACTCCTCTGATCTACTCTCCAGAATGTCCCTGTCAAAAGGCAAATCATATATTTTCAAATTATCATGCTCATCTCTCTAATGTAATGAATTTTAAAAATTTCTATAAGAAGGTTGAAAAATGAGGTGATGTTACTGGCAGGGATAATTCATTTACTCATTTATGGTCACATATTCTGAAAGAACATTCAACAAAAATTATTAGGTTTCTACTACTTGCCAATAACTGAGTTGGTCTTAGAACTTTCCTGCTGAAATTTTTGTCTTGAGGCAATGAATCAGAATCTCTGTGGGTGAGGCTTAGACATTTTACCATTTGTCCAGAAGTTCCAATGTGTCACCACATTGAACGACCATGCTTAGAGAAGGATGCATGGAAGGGGAGAGAAGAGTGCCCAGGTAGAGTTGGGTCCTGCTTGGGCTCTGACACTCCACAGCCTCATGAAGACCTCATTTGCCTTTGACTTTCAGGTTGGGCTTTCTTCTGGAAAATGAAACAATGGAGACTTATGATCTTAGAGGTCCTCTCCACCACTCCTCATCCTTTTGATCAGAACTAAAGGGTGAGTGAGTTCTTTTCAAGTGTGACGTGCTGTGACTCTACAAGATTTCTTATGGTGAGAGAGGAACAGTCCAGAGACTTTTGGGGAGTCCCTAAAGCCAAAACCAGCAGGTTGAGCCTCTGCCCTCCATACTTCATTTTTAAAAATGTTTACATTTTTTTTTCAGGAGTGAGTCATGTAGCTCATTCCTTATAATAAATCTCCGTAAACACTCTCTTGATATGAATATAGATATTGATATAGATAGAGATCGACAGCCTATTAATTCCTTCTCTGGAGAATGCTGACTACCATAAGAATAGTAATATATTATAGTTATAATCTAAAAGTCCTTATCGTTGCAAAATACATATATGAAATATTTACAAATGAATGATATTATATCAGACATCTACTTCAAAATAATCTTGAGGTGGAGAGGAAATGGATGAAGATTTAGATGAAACAAGATTGATTTTTTAGAGATAATTGTGAAATCTGGGCAATGGAAACTTGAGGTTTCCTTAAACTATTCTCTACCTTTTAGATGATTAAATTTTTCTTTAATTAAAAAATTTTAAATGGAAGAAAATACCTCTAGAAAGTTTAAAAATAGAGGTAGCATGGGGGATTACTTTTTTCCATAACAACTACTATGGAATCATATGACTATAATCATGCAAATAAAATATTTAAAAAATTAAATAGTGAGGAGGATCTCCCATAAGCATAATACTTACTGGTAAAACTTTAGATACATTCTTATTAAAGTTTAAAACAGGGGCTGGGGTTGTAGCTCAGTGGAAGAGTGCTTGCCTTGCACGTGTGAGGCCCTGGGTTCAATCCTCAGCACCACGTTAAATAAGTGAATAAATAAATAAAAGTGTTGTGTCCATTTACAACTAAAAAAATTTTTTTAAATAAAAAATATTTATAAAAAATAAAGTTTAAAGCATCAATGATTCCTGCTTTTCAAAACTGTACTAGACTCTTAGCCTTCATAATAAGACAAGAAAAGGAAATAAAAGCTAAACAGATGGAGAATAAAGGACCAAAAATTATTATTGTTTGCAGATAATACTGTATGCATAGATAACCAAAATAATTTACAAACTGCATAAAAATAGCAAGATACAAAATCAAGAGAATTGCTATGTACTGGCAATAAGTTATTAGTTATTAGTTATCAGAAAATATGGTCGAATATATTGTATAATGACAACATAAACTATAAGGTACATTGGAATAAATCTATCACAAGGTAGAAAGACATTTATGAAGAAAATTACAAAACATTATTGAAGGACATAAGAGACTAAAAATCATAAGTACATTTATCCTCCTCCATATTAATCTCTAAATTCAAAGCTTCAATCTAAAAGCTTGACAGAACTTTTTTGTGGAACTATGTGAACTGATACAAAATTTCACAATTTCAAAATTTTGAGAAGTATTTTGAAAATAAGAACAAGGGAAAGCATGTTTTTTTTTTACCATTTATTAAGTTCATTGTAAAGTTATAGTGTCTAAAATAGTGAAACACTGGAACAGGGATAGAAAAATAAATTAATAGAACATACCAGAGATCCAAGAAACAGTCTCGCACAGAGTTTGAAAGATGAAATATTACACAGGTGATAATTGGGTAATATTGGATTATAGGGAGTGATTGGTTTGCCATGTGTGGGAAAACAAAATGAAGTTGGATTACTACTTCACACATACACAAAAATAAATTTCAGATGGATTGCAGACCTAAACATGAAAAACAAAAGTTAAACTTGCTACAGGAAAAATGTAGGGGGGAATATTGCTATTCCGGAAGTAGGAAACATAAGAAAAGGAGAATAATTAGATAATTTAAATGTTCCATGTAACAAATGATCCCACACAAAGTTAAAAGATTAGTAGATTACAGAAGACATTTGCAGCATATGAGAATAGATAAAAGATTCACATCAGAACATAGAGAAGTCCTGCAAATTCATCAGAAAAGCAACCTACTAAAGTCTTGCAGAGGAGATGAAGAATTCACAGAGGAGGAAATCCAAACTATATGAAAAGATGCTCATACCTTGTAGCCAGAGAAATACAAAAGCAGAATGAGATGCTATTTCATAATTACAATATTGGTAAAAATTTTAAAGCATGACTATGAGAATGTTTGGAAACTAAAATACAGCTGTTGGGTCAATTAATTTAGAGATTAAAATTTTAGGATATGGCTTATCTAATTGAAAGTTCATAACTGTATGACCCAACAATGCTTATTCCCAGTGTATACTTGTAGATGTATACCTGGGAGAAATTCAGATATGTGAACACAAGGAGACATAAAAACATTCATTGTAGCATTTAAGCAAATATGTGGACATGAATCACAACATCATATTGTACCGTATAAATGTTTACAATCATCATCAATAAAAATTTTAAAAGAAATATATCCACATAGAAATAATAAATAGTTGGGGAAACCTGGAAATAACCTAAATTATAAAAAAAGAATTATGGGTACATAAAAGGTACTATATTCACAGAACTGAATACTATGTACTAAATAAGAATGAACTACATCTATGCGTCAGCATAAACAGACCTCAAAAATAATGTAGGGCCAGGCGTGGTGGCGCACGCCTGCAATCTCAGTTGCTTGGGAGATTGAGGCAGGAGGATCGTGAGTTCAAAGCCAGTCTCAGCAACTTACCAAGGTCCTATGCAAATCAGTGAGACCCTGTCTCTAAATAAAATACAAAATGGGGCTGAGAATGTGGCTCAGTGGTGGAGTGCCTCTGAGTTCAATCCTCAGTACCAAAAAAAAAAAAAAAAAGTAGAATTTAAAAGCAAGATCCAGAATAATACATATAGTATCATACCACTTACCTAATATTTTAAAAACATGCATATTAAGTGACTACATCCAGAAATGAAAGATTGGGAACAAAGAAGTAGAGACACGCACAGACAACCCCTTTGAGAAGTTTCATGGAGAAGCAGATGGGACTACCACAGTTGGAGTTGGTATAGTGTCTGGGGAGTAGTTACAATTGATTTTTTAAAGTATAGTACTAGAGCATATAGGAGTGATCTGGCAGAGAGACTGAAAATAATCACTCAAAAAGCCAATTCCTTGAGAAAGTGGAATCTTGGGCTGAAGAGCACAAAAGGAGATAAATTTGTAGGCTGTACAGGAGATAGAACTTTCCAGAAGTGGTGCTAATTGGATGTACAGGTGGGTGACATTGTAGAGTAGTTTGAATCCAGACTGATTAAAGGCAAGACAAAGGACCTCCCTACCATTACAGACCCTGCTCTTCCTAAGATTCTCCCACCACCACTGTTGCCACTCCTAAGGAAATCTGCTCTAGAACTCCCAATAATGCACTTTGTGTATAGGAACTCATGGAAGATAGAATGAATTCCAAAAGCATGCCATACCTCGTTGACCTGGAAGTTTCCTCTGGGCTCATTGGTGTTTACTTTTTGGTACCCTCAGCACCCGGCCTCTCATACAACCACGTCACTCAAGTCGGACCTCATGTAAATGCTGCAGCTATGCTTTGGACAAAGCGTGCTGGGCTGGTTTGGGTCCTGCCTCTTCTGCTTACTGGTTCTGTAAGGGCAATCTTCTAGGGCAAATTATGCAACCTCTCCACAACTCGGGTTTCTGCCTCAGTGTGGTTAATTGCGTTTATACATTTTGGAAGCACCTAGCTCATGAAAAGTACTCAGGACAGGACAGGATTTAAGACTTCCCTAGCGGCGCAAATATGCGGAATTCTTCCTGTCTTGTGCTCCCTACTTATCCTACCGGGGCACTCAGGTCTAGCTCCTTCCATCTCTCCACCCTGACTCTCCTTCCCCATAAATGTCTTCACTTTCCCTTCCTCTCCCGATAATTCCAAATCCCTCTCCTGAGACTGTGCGATTCGGATGTCAGCTCCCAAGTGACGGCTCCATCTAGCGATGTGCCACCTTGAAGATTTAGATCCTTCGTGGGTTTAACGGGAAACCCAGGCAGGGGGCGTGCCACAGTGCTGCCAGCCTTTCTGTCCTTGCGTAGGTGGGGAGAGGCCACCTCTTTCACACACGCACAGCGCGGGTGTGCATCTGTGTGGAGAGAGTCGGAGGCTCCAGGGTGCGCAGGTAGAAGAGTGTATCTGCTAGTCCGTGGGTCCCGCCAGCTGGTGAGAGCTTGCTTGCGTTGCTGGGTTCTTTTTATTCGCTCCCTCACCCTGGGCCACCGCCCCCTCCTCCTTGCGTCTTACCCCCTCCCCCAGCAGTCTCTCAGTCCTGCCTGATGGGTGCCAGTGAGCTTCCCTCCGCCCTCCCACTGCAGGAGCCAACCCGCGAGCCCTAGCCTCTGGACTCTGCTGGAAGCGCATAAAACCCATTGGGCTCCAGCCCCTGCGCTCGGGGGCCACTTGCCGGTGAGAACTGAGAACGGGCCGCTGGGCTGGAGCCTGTAGCCTTGCGGGACACACCTATGATCCTGGATCGCACCTTTGAGCAGGTTTAGAGGCACCGCTCTCCACTTCCGGAAAATCTGGAGAAAGTGAATTTGGGGTGGTTTTGGGAGGAGTGGCAGCTGCCCCAGGCTCTCCTTACCTGACACCTCACCCTGTACAGCCTCCTCTGTCCTTCCCATCCCCACATCCCTATCTGCCTGATCCTTTTTTCTTTCGTGGGGTCCCCTGCCACTCCTGGGATCAGCTCTGTTTTCTCCCTCCCTATCCCATTCTCCCTCCTCTCTCTATCCCTGTCCTCAGAATTGTTACTATCTGCTCTCAAGCCTTCTCCCTAGTCATTCTCTCCTCCTTAAACTTTCCCCTCACTACTTCATTCACATCTTTCCTCCTAACCCCCAGCAAACCTTGACCATGGATTCTGAGCCTTCTTGGACTACCATACTCAACCCTGGAGGCACCCTCTCTGCCTCCAATGCCACAACACCCTGGCTGGGCCGGGATGAGGAGCTGGCCAAGGCAGAGATTGGCATCCTGGCTACGGTCCTGGTGCTGGCCACAGGGGGCAACCTGGCCGTGCTGCTGACCCTGGGCCAGCCAGGCCGCAAGCGCTCCCGCATGCACCTGTTTGTGCTGCACCTGGCCCTGACTGACCTGGGTGTGGCACTCTTCCAGGTGCTGCCCCAGCTGCTCTGGGACATCACCTACCGCTTCCAGGGTCCTGACCTCCTCTGCCGGGCTGTCAAGTATCTGCAGGTGCTCAGTATGTTTGCCTCCACCTACATGCTGCTGGCCATGACAGTGGACCGATACCTGGCCGTCTGTCACCCCCTGCGCAGCCTCCAGCAGCCCAGCCAGTCCACTTACCCACTCATTGCTGCTCCCTGGCTGCTGGCTGCTATTCTTAGTCTCCCTCAAGTCTTCATTTTTTCTTTGCGGGAGGTGATTGAGGGCACAGGGGTGCTGGACTGCTGGGCTGATTTCCGCTTCTCCTGGGGGCCACGGGCCTACATCACCTGGACCACTATGGCCATCTTTGTCCTGCCTGTGGCCATACTTACAGCCTGCTACAGCCTCATCTGCCATGAGATCTGTAAGAACCTAAAAGTCAAGACACAAGCTGGGAGGGTAGAAGGAGGAGGTTGGAGGACTTGGGACAAGCCTTCACCTTCTGCCCCAGCTTCAGCCACTCGGGGGTTACCATCCCGAGTCAGCAGCATCAGCACCATCTCTCGGGCCAAGATCCGAACAGTGAAGATGACCTTCATCATTGTGCTGGCCTACATTGCTTGCTGGGCACCCTTCTTCAGTGTCCAGATGTGGACTGTGTGGGATGAGGATGCCCCTGATGAAGGCAAGTATCTGGTCTATGAGGGGTGGTGAGGTAGGAAAGAGTGGGGAAGAAAGACCATAGAGTTAGGGTGGGGGTTATGATGCCTCCCAGGACCAGGCAGGTGACAAATGAGTGAAGCATTTAAGAAAGTGGGTGCTTGTTTGTCCTGGTTCATCTTCTGTTGCTGTAATAGAGTACCCAAGCCTGAGTGATTCATAAAGGAAAGAAATTTAGTACTTACTGCTCTGGAAAATCCAAAGTCAAGGCTCTGCATCTGGTGAGGGACTCTCTGCAGAGTCCCAGGGTGGCACAGGATATCACATGGGGACAGGACATAGGAGAGAGCCAAACTGACTTTAATAGCAGATATGCTTGTGATAACAAACCCACTTCCTTGATAACTCAGTAATCCATCAACCTACAAATGGATTAGTCCATGAAGGCAGAGCCCACGACCCAGTCACCTCCCAAAGTTCCCACCTGCAAGTATAATGGACATTTGACTGTGGGGATTATGCTTCCAGCACGTGACTTCTGGAGGACAAACATTCAAACCATAGCATTTTCCCATGTGAAGAGGGACAGATACTGTTCTGGTCCAGCCTACCAATGCTCTGTATCTTTTATGTGAAATTTCATGATTTTTAAATTTTGATAACTAACTTAATTTAAAAATACTCTGTCATGTTGATGAACTGTAACTGTTGGCAGATTTTCCCAGCCAACTTCCAGTTTGCCAGATGGGCTTAGAATCCTAAGATGATAGAGTCGAAAGGATTTATTTTTTTCAAATGGGACCAGCTATAATGGTCCCATTATATACAATGACAGAATGACAATTTGTGACCCAGAAACTCTCTCTCTCTCTCTCAATAATTTTCCCTCCTGTACCTGAACATCACTTTAAGGTCCATCTCAATGGCCACTTCCAATTAATTAGGGCTGACACAAGACAACCCTCAAATTTCAAGTTCAGACCCTTCATTGTGCCAATGAAGAATCATGCTCAGAGAGGAACCATGACTTGCCCAAGGCCACACAGCTAAGGAGTGGCAAAGTGAATGTCAAGCCCCTGTCTTCTGCCTCCTGATCTTTTCCCTCAACCCCAACCCTGTGCATAATGCTGGTTCTAAAAGTGGTTCCACAAGGAGAAGGGCCTTCCTCTTACATGAAAAACACATGGGTTCCCCCAAGAGTGCTGTGTTTCAATCGGCACATGGCAGGACTTGCATTTTACTGGGGGGAGGTAGGTTCGGGAGCTTCAGACACTGCCTGGTAGTCTGCTCATTGGAGGCGAGCCTGTTCTCAAGAAGGCAGGACCTGTGTCTGGGCAGCCTGAGTGTTGGAGAGCGGTGTTTCTGTGCGCCTGTTTCTGCTCCCCTAAGCAGGATCAGGGCATGGGAACACATGCCTGAGGACCTGTCTGGTCCTGTGATGGGAGTGATTGTGCTCTGCAGCACACCTCAGAGCGTGCACAGTTCAGGACACGTGCTGGGTACACCAGGCAAGTGCCTTAGGGTGGCCCTGTCAGGTTCCTCTGGAAGCTTCCTGAGAGTTCATTATCCAGCAGCTCAGGCTACCAATTCCTACCAGCCCTTAAGGAGTTGTCCCCTTTGAGTTTTTGTTTCTAATCTCATTTTGGTCATCCCGCCACACACTCAAGCCAAATGGTTTGCTTTTCTGGAGACCTGAAATAGAGGAAGGTCATGAAGCTAACACAACCATGCAGGAGAAATGAAAAAATAATATCCAGCTATAATGGTCCCATTATATACCTTCTTAGCTACCCTTTTGACATCAATCTGGACAAGAGACTGTTTGTAAATTATCCTATAAGCAATAAGCATATTAAATTAAACCAACTACTAGGGATCTCCCTGCCCTAGCCAAGGCTAGACTAGAAGGAAGGAGAGCTTCCTGGTGCCAAGCACACTGAGTCCTCATGCTACTATGGGGTGACTTTCTCTATTGTACATCTGAGTAAGTTGAGGTTAGAGAGGTAAAATAACTGGTTGAAAATGCCACAGCTAATAGGAGATGGAGCCAAGACTTAAATAAGAGTTCTATGGGCCATGCTTTATCCATAGCATGGTTTTACTCTGAACAATTGCAACTCAGTCAATGGCAACAAGAGTGAGTAGATCATTTGCCTCTTTAGTGAGGAACATACCAGAAGATGGGCATCTTGCCCATCAGCCAGTGTGGCCTTCCCAGCTTGCCTTAGTATCCACCATCCTCATCAGCTTGTCCCCAGCACCTCGTTCTTTACCTGTGAAGAGTGGCTTACCACTTACCCAGGGCCTGAGTGATGAGTGTAGGAGCAAAGCATTACTGTACAGACAATGTGTTCTTTCAGAAAAATGAAAGCATTTTGGACGGGGGTTCACTACTTGCAACTTACTTTTCAGTACACCCATTCTCCTTCACAGCACACTGGTCTTCTGGCCCTGACTCTGAGCCTTTGGTCAGAGCCTGTCTGTCTCCCTACCCCTGTCCCTGTCCCCACTGTCAGCTGAGTTTCTACCTGGACCAGGTACGGTGGATCTGCCCTCAAGGGCTGAGAAGCAGAGCCCGTGTTCTCTGGTGCTTCCTTGTGTACATCTCCCGCCCTGTACTCCACCTGGTTCAGATGGGGCAAGTCAAACAGATGCCTCCTACACCAAGGAACATGCGGAACAACTGTCACTAGCTTAATCTGAGCACTAAATGTGTATTAATGGAGCAGCCAGGATGAATAGCCTCCCCTTAGCCAAAGCAACTTCGCAAGTCTTCTGAAGCTCATGGTTAACTAGGCACAAACCAGGACCTGGGCAAAACTGGAGACTGTCCCCTCCTCGCTCAGATGTCCCTCCTCACACACACTCACTCCTGTACCCTAGAGTGATGGAAGGAACAGGGTCCATCCAGGCCAAGATGCCTTGGGCTCCCCCTCTCTGATTGTGCCTCTTATCAAACATTTTAATCCTCTGTCAACCCTTCCCTTGGGCCACAAGAGGCCACACCACGAGCACAGCCGTGAGAGATGTGCAGGAGGAGCTGGTTTACCTGAAGCTTTGATGATGCTTTACAGAGCAGGCACTTGAGCTGTGCCTATGCGTTTGCAGGTTGAAGCTCTGATGGGTGCAGGATCTCTGCTTGGGAAACCTGGGTTTGAGCTGCATTTCTTATTTACTGTGCTGCAAAAGTTGGAAAGCATACCTCTAAATTTCTTCCCAGCTCTGACATTGCTTTCAATAATTCTACAGCCACTGGGGAAAGCAAGGTACCTCAGTCAGCCTGCTGTGCCACAGCTGTCACCATGGTGGACCCAGAAGGCTGGTGCCCGTCCTGCAGCCTTCCTGTGGCCTGAGGAGTTTGATTTAGTCTATTGAAAGCTTGTATCTGCAAGGAACCTTATCAGAGTTTGGCACTCTTGTATTTTGACTGCCTGAGAGAGAAATTCATTCTTCCCTGCAAAGGCGGGGCGGGGGGTGGTCATTGTGCTCCCTAGGGACAATCTGAGAACATGGAACAAGCACCGGAATGGGATGCTCAGATGTACCTAGAAGCTGCCCTCTCTCCTGTGCTTGGAAATGGTGCCATAGGGACCTATGGAGCAGCCCAGTTCCATTGATTGTCCTCCCTGGTCCCTGGCACAGGGCCTGGCATAGAGGCAGTACTCAACAAGTATTCAATGACTGAATGACAGAATGAGTGGGGCTGGCCCTCAAAGGCAAGGACAGAATCTGGAGGACTACATGAGAACAGAGGTAGAAGGGAGCTGCACTTGGTTATTTTCCCTGTTTCATAGAAGCTGTCTCATCCCAGGTCTGTCTCCATTAGGGAAGAATCCATTCTAGGCTTCAGAACAAAACCAGTTTCTCCTATTTGACCTGGTCCTCTCCCTAACAATGTGTACCCTTCTAAACTCAACTTAAAACTTGGCTCCTGCTCTCACCCTGTAAGTTATAAAATAAACAAAATCAGTGCAGTGGACTCTGCAGTCAGAAGACCCATGTCAAGTTCCAGATGTGCTCCTCTCTAGCTGTAGAACCCCAAGTGAATACCTTCTCCTTTCTGGGACTCCGTTTCCTCATCTGTTCAGCCCAGGCCTGGCCTCTCTCCCAGATCCCCTCTATCCATCACCCCAAGACTTCTTGTGTTTCTCTCGTGGCAGATTCCACCAACGTGGCCTTCACCATCTCCATGCTTTTGGGCAACGTCAGCAGCTGCTGCAACCCCTGGATCTACATGGGCTTCAACAGCCACCTGTTACCACCCGCCCTGCGTCATCTTGCCTGTTGCTGGGGTGCCCGGCCTCGCATGCGCAGACAGCTCTCCAGCAGCAGCCTCTCCAGCCGCCGCACGACCCTGTTGACCCGCTCCAGCTGCCCACCCACCCTCAGCCTCAGCCTCAGTTCCAGGCCAGGGCCTGCAGAGTCACTGAAGGACTTAGAGCAGGCAGATGGGGAAGCCACCACGGAGACCAGCATCTTTTAGAGAAGACTCCAAGGAGTCTTCTCTGCAGTGCCCCATGGCTAGCAGTGGAGGATCTCTGCCCATTTCAGGCACTGGGTGTAAGGTCTGGGAGGTCAGGGTTAGCGTTCCCAGGAGCCCAGTTTAGGCAGGGCGAAGAGGTCACAATAGCTGCTCTCGTTAGCTCCCAATCTCATGCTGAGAGCCAGGGAAAATCAAATGGCCTGCCTTTCTGGTCCTGCCATATTCACAGGATGCCTGGGAACACACCCGTAGGGTGGAGGTGGTACCCTAAATCTGGGGTGGCACTGACTGAAGGTTCCAGGTGGCAGGAACTCAGATGCTGCTCTCATGCCTTAGTTTCCTGTCCCCATTCTAACCTGACTAGCACATCCCAGCCCAAACTCCAAGGAGGACCCTATTTGGATGTTATATATATATATATGTGTGTGTGTATATATATACACACATACACACACACATATATACACACACACATATATATACACACACATATATATATATGGTGGATAGTTTCATGAAGCAAAGTGAATGTGTACTCGGCCTTCACCTGCTATGCCCTCTTGTTTGTGGAAGGGAGATGGTCTAATGGAGATGCAGGATTGGTACAGCACCTGCTGCCCAACAGGAACTCTGCAAATGCCAGTTCCTCTTCCCCCCATGTCCTCCCCCACAGGATGGGCGGCAGGAGGAATGCTGTGTGTCCTTAGTGGTAGAACCTAACCTGGGTGAGTCAGGGAAGAAAGAGAGGAAAGGATGGGATGGAAATGGTCAGAGTAACATTAAGAGTGGGAATAAGCCTCAGAGGCAACAGGAGTCCTCCCGGGAAGTACCCTCCTCCTCCCAAGGAGTCCATGCTGCTCTTCCCCTGGGGCTGTATGGAGGAGATGTCTTTAAGGAGGGGTGTGTGATCACACTTCTGGATATCCTTGAGGTTCTGGGGAGCTGCCAGTACAAATTGGATGGAATACGGGGATGGAGTCAGGAGCCCAGGAATTTCATCTCAGCTCTGCCTTGGGAAGTCACCTCCCCTCCCTGGGTCTCTGCTTCCTCACCTCTTGAACAGGTGAGATGGTCTCTAAGGTCTTTCTAAACCCTAAGCTTCTTAGACTTTGCAAGACTGGATGTGGTGTCACAAGAGATGACACAAAGGGTGTCTAACTCACAAACTCTAGAAGAACTGTTGAATTTTCATGGCAATGACATTTATACTCTTTAACAGTTCTGGTGACTGTGGGCTCTGCCCACCTTGTCCTCAGTTCTGTGATGCCGAATCTGTCTCCGAGGCCAGGAGAGACAGCAACACAAGGCGGAATCTGAGACTCTGCCCTGCTCCTCCTTATCTCCAGGGGGATTTACTTCATGGGATCATTCCCCACTCCCAGCTGTCACTCTAAGAGACAGCCTGGATGGTGGAAGGAACATCAGCTGAAAGGTCAGGAGGGCTGGGTCTTGGTTCTGCTGCCACCAATGACCAACATCAGTACAATGCTTGCTAACCTTGCCACCTTGGTTATGAGGGCAGACAGGACTGTGGATGTAAATGAGGTCTGTAACCCCATAGTTGCATACTGATGTGAGGAATTAGTAATCTAACTAAGAGCTCCTGGGAGAAACTCTAGGGGGCAAATTTTCTGCCCCACTCCTAGGGAAGCTTTGAGATGTGATTATAGTTTTGTAGATACACTCCTTTAAGAAGTCACTCTGAGCTGGGCAGAGCTGGGCATGGGGGCACGTACCCTAGTACCAATAAATAGATAGCCACTTGGCTCTAAGAAGCCTCCTTGGGCTGCCTTAAAATAAAAGGGCTTAAGCATCCTGGGCTTTCAGTAATAGAGAACTGGTTACTGGGACATAGGTCCTAATGCAACCAAGGCTCTAAGAAGACAAGAAGACTCAGGGTCTCCCATTCACTGGGTTCTGTCACCCATGGAAACCCCTGTCCATCTGCCCATGTGTAGCCAGGCTTAGGAGACTCCCAGTGCCAGGAGTCTCCTGCTTACATCAGCTGCTGCCACCTTCACCCCATGCTCCATCTTCTGACCACAGTTCCTGGCCAAAATGTCTACAGATGTCTAGAAGGTACATGGGATACCATCTTTACACCCCATAGACCTGGGTTGGAGTCCTGGATTCACCTCTTTTCTACTTGTATTGACTTAGCAGGTTGTCCAATCTCTGAGCAGCACTGTCCTCATTTATTAAGTAAAAGTAACAATGCCACTTTGTTGGAAAGGATTTATAAGACTGTAGGCTATAGCACTCTTTACTGATGTCAGAGAAGATAATGAGGGCCTGGTTGCAGATTGTCTCTGTTATGGGACACAACTTAAGAACAGACCAATCACCACTGTGAAGTCCAAATTTTAGAGTCTTTATTAGCCAACTGGCTGACTGTCTTACCCAATGCCCCAAAAATGACTTTTGGGAGAATAGCCCCAACCATAGGGTTGCAGGGGTTTTTATACCATAAATCAGTGCATCAATCATAAGTGTCTCTTGCTATGATTTAAAATTACAAACTAACATCATGAGATCTGAAATCATTAGCAGAAGGGGACGTGGGTCACAATGACCTTACTTAGGTACAAATTAAAAGAATGGTTAGTAACATCTACACATCACTGTTGACATGGTACATTGTTTAGGAAAAATAAGAATCAAAAAGAGAACAATTTTTCATTATATAAGAATTGCCATTGTGTGTTGCCAAACACATCACGCTAAGCAACTGATGATGGGTACAGAGGTGGGGTGTTTTCACAGGAGACGCTAATCAACTATTGATGGGTACAGAGCCGGGATATTCCCGTTGGAGAAGTATTTCCTACATAACATGGAGTCTTAAGGTAAAATGGAGTCTGTTTAGTTACTGCCCATACAGCCTGGCCTATAACATTTCCGTGGAGTTAACTATGTCAGTCCATCACAGTCTCTGGGGGGTAATTTCCAGGACCCTGGACCAGAAGGGTCTACAGTTCAGGAAAAGAGACCACCTGGGATCAAGGTTGACTAAAGCTCCTTCCATGTCTACTCTTTGTCTTCATTAGCATCCCTTCTTACCATTCCCGTATTTTCTCTTTGGCACTGCACAAGGGAAATTGACTTGTGGAGTGTCTTTGGGATCCCCACTGTTTCTCCCACGGAAAAGTTGTTCTTGATCTTTTCCCAGAAGCTGGTGTTCTGTCTTATTAAAAAATAATTTGGGCCTTGGGGTCCAATTCCAGAAAGTTTCTGGAAGATATGGTGGATCATCTGGATCTATGAATGACAGCTTTTCAGGATCTGTAGGAAGCTCTCTTGGACAGACTGAAAGAGTCTTAGATGGAACCCAGGAGGCAGGAAGGCAAGAAGGGGGTTCTCTACAGTCAATCCCATTCCTGGCAGCTAAGCCCAGGAGGAACTGAACAATGCTGTCTCTGAGTGGGGTGCTTGTGTAATGCTGATGCCATTCTGTGGACTGTGAAATACAGTTCCCCCGTCCCTTAAAGTCCACTCAGGAGTAGGAGGTGAGGGGCAGGCAGTTGGGGGCGGGGCACTGGTCTTTTGACTGTGGAGATTCCTCAGATTGGTTTTTTTCCATTGTTTGATATTGGTCAGTAACTTCCCTTATGACAGTGTCTGTGTTTTGTGTTTAAAAAGGTCTTTTATTCTACAAAGGGGCTATAAATTCAGCACAAGCTATAGCAGTTCATTCCTGGATCCTAAACCCAGAGAAGGTTGAAATCCACTAATAAAACTCTTTAACACCCAGGAAATTTCTGGTAATCTTTGTTTCCTAGTGGAAAGTATAATGGGAACATGCAAGAAAAAATTAAAACATGATCTTGAGAGAAGGGTAGGACAGGATCACCTCCCTAGAGTCCTGTGCTCAGCTGGTGGGAAAATCAAAGTGTCCTGGAGTTTGTCATTGGACCACAAGGTGGCAGTGTGGAGCTGAAAGTGCTGGCAAAATCAGCTTGGGCTGGGCGCCGCTGGGTGGCTTCTGCCCCAGAATCAGGTGGAGCCCCCTTTTCACCTCAATATTACTAAAATCCAGCCTATTCACTCCTTCTCCTGGAGGATCTGAAGCAATAATGGCCCTCAGGGGCAGACTGGGAAAGTCACCCAGTTTCTTAGCTTGAATTTCATACAGAACTTTCTCCTGAAGTCCTGAAGAGTCTCGGCCCCTCTTCTCCCCATCTCCTGAGATACCTGGACACGTGCTGCCTTCTCTCTAAGTTCACAGGGATGTATTGGGTAAGGGAAGAGAACAAGAGGTTTCTTCTACAGAGTAGGGACTGAATACAGGTCATGAGACATACACATGAGTGATTGCGGGAGTTAGTGGGACCTCAAAAAACCAGATGAGCTATAGTTTTCTTATGTGCTGTAGTTTAGAGACTAGGGGCACGGGCCTCTCGGGAGCCCCTCTGAGCTCAACAATCTTTCCTGATGCCAGAAGCAAAACAAAACAAAAAATACAAACAAACAAAAACAAAAACAAAAAACATGAATATTGAGCATAAAATACCTCCTCCTTATCCAAGTAGATCAGGTTGGCTAATAAGACACTCATGGAATTTTTCTGCAGCTCCCACGGTGGACATTTGGATGCCTGCTCCCTTAGAATAAGAATCCACTGAAGACATGTCACATTTACTGTAGTCTATAGCCCCAGCTCATTATTGACCCATCTAGAGTTTGCCAATAGTAAATCAGCTTCTCTGTATCTTATTATCAGGTAAATTGGGGGAGACTTTTGTCAGGGTTCCTCACTCATGGAGGAACCAGGAGTGGAACAGCATAATTATTTTTCTGAAGGTACTAATGACATGGAGCAAGGGAGAACATGACTTCCTTTGAACTGGAAACTATGCTCTTCAGAGGGTGATCACTTATGCAGATACTGTTGGTACAGACTTAGGCAGATGACCCTCTAAACTCATGGAAACATCACAAAGGTTACTTTCTTGCTAGCAACGTGACTGGTGGTAATTTCGAGGATTAATTACAGTTGTCCTTTATTCAGTTTCAATTTCGGCATTTCATTTACCCGAGGTTAACTATAGTCTGGAAATAGTAAATGGAAAATTCCAAAAAGAAATCATTCAAAAGTTTTAAATTACATGCCATTCTGAGGAGTGTCATGAAATCTCACACCATTTTGTTCTTTTCTCCCTGCAACATGAATCATCTTGGTCCTGCAGGTCTGTGCCATATAAACTACCCACATGTTAATCACTTAGGAGTTGTCCTGATTATCAGATTGTCATTGTATCACACACATGAGAGAAAGACCACATTTGTTACAATTGTTCTATTAGTTGCTGATTTCTTATTGTGCTTCACTAATGTACAGGACAAAACATAGTATATACAGTGTCCAATATTATTAAAGGTTTTAGGCACCTTTGGCATACTTTGGAAGTATCCCCCCAAAGATAAGGGGAGCTACTGTAGTTTAAATTGTTAGGTAGCCCCCATCATCAGTTTATTATTTGAAATTCCTTGGGAGGTGAAATCAGCCTTCCTTGTTACTTATCAAAGCATCTGAGACACCACGGAGTTCAAAACTCTGTAAATCATTCAGTGGAGTCACACTTTGAACTTGATTTTTAAACAGCACTCTCCAAGAATTCCTGTACCTGATGCGCACGCAGGATGGGTGCTGAGGTTAACCTCCACGATAAGCATGCTATAAAGTGTCATGCTTTTCAACAGACTTCATTAGGGACCTTAGCCAGGTGATCTGAGCTATTCTACAGCTCTGGTGTCTGGTCTCCCTGACATCCACTCCCTGCCCCTGAGCATCCCGCCACACTCTGAGCCCAGGCAGGCATTTCCTGTGAGGTTCAGCTCAGGTCAGTCCCTCAGGAACCTGCAGAGAGCCTGCACTGCCTCTTCTCCTTTTGATTGACTTTCCACCCTTCTCTCTAAACTGAGGTCAGAAATTGCCTCTCTCTGGGGTGGTTTCTTTGATTAAGCCCACCCAGTCATTCCTTTCCCCAGATCTGTGTGATATTGACAGGCTCTGGTTTCATCACTCTGTGTTGATTCAGCTTTGTTGCATGTTATTTTGTACACATTTTCTGGCTCTTTCTTGCCTGCCCCAAGTAGGCCGTGATGCCTTAACCCCACCCTGATGATTCCAGATTATCAAATCTTTTTTTTTTTTTTAAGCACTGAACAGATAATTTTATTTAAGTTCCCTTCCAAAACACATGCACATAAGATTGTAAACAATAGGCAAAAGTTTACCTAGAGACCAACAGAGTCATATAAAAATAATTTAGGGCAAGTTTTATTGACTTAAATAAGGTGAGTGAAACATGAGGTCGGCATTAAAATAAGAAGATCTTCAAGAAATTTCTCATGGTTGTATAATGGGCAAATATGAGTATCAAAATTTTGACTATTACTGTGCAGAACTGAAAGCAAGTACATTTCAAATTGTTAACTATTTTTTAAAAAATTTTTTTAGATGTTGATCAAACTTTATTTTATTCATTTATTTATATGTGGTGCTGAGAATCAAACCCAGTGCCTCACACATGCTAGGCAAGTGCTCTACCACTGAGCCACAACCCCAGCCCCAAATTGTAAACTCTTAATACAATAATACCATTAAATCTACAAAGTTGCTGACAAGTTGTTTGATGTTATCCAAATCCTACAACATTTTCCCAATGTAAATTTTGGCATATTTGAATTCATAATGAGCCCAATTTTATATCACTGGAAAATAATAAAACTCCAAGGTACTTCTGCTTTAAGGAATCAAAATGACAAATGTAATTTTCTAGGCTAATGTAATTCAAGTACACTGATACAAAAGGACAACGTATTTTACCCACAGTACTGGGGACTGAACCCAGGGCCTCACACAAGCAAGGTAAGGCAAGTCAACCTATATCCCCAACCTTTTAAAAAAAATTTTTAAAAAAATTTAAATCACCAAGTGGCTCAGGCTCTCCTAGAACTTGTCATCCTCTTGCCTCAGCTTCCTAGGTAGCTTGGATTATAGGTGTGAGCCACCACACACAGCTGACAACACATAATTTTAATGCAACCAAATCTATTTGAAAAAAGGGAAATCATCGTTGTTAAACAAAAGTGCAAACTAACATTAGAATCAATGGTATAAATTTATATAAGAATACTTATATTTATTTTCACTGGATAAATTTTAAAGTCCTTTCTCTTTTCTGAAGCATGAGGAGTGGATCATATTCTCATTATTCAGTGATTAACCCTGTTTCTATAGTAGTCTCTTTCCTTTCAATTTTTATACATGCCAACATGTTCACAAACTATAAGCCTTGAGTTTGTGCAGTACCTTCATAAATCTGGTGTATCTCCACATCCCTTATTAGTTTTTCTACAGGATACTCTTTATTAAATCCATAGCCTCCAAAAAATCTGCACAGCATCAGTGGCTAATTGATTTGCAATACCTCCAGCGAATGCCTTTGCAATAGAAGGGTAATAGGTACTTTGGTGACCAGAATCAATCTCCCAAGATGCTCTCTGGTAACTTAATCTAGCTAGTTCAAGTCTTCTTTTGATTTGTATTTCTTCCCAACTCCCTGTTTCAGGGTTCTGCAGAAAGCTCCCATTCTGCCTGCTAGCCCAGGTGTCCCCTCTCCTGGTATGGAAACTGTCTTGGTAGTATCCCTATATAAACTCTCTTGGGTACCCTATACCTAAACCTCCTCAGCACAAATTTTGTTTTATCAGGTTTTCTTTTAAAAGACATCAGCAAGAAGCAAAGTGTGATTTCTATTTTTTCTTTCTTTAAAAAAAAATTTTTTTTTGTAGTCGTAGATGCACAGTGTGCCTTTATTCTGTTTATTTTCATGTGGTGCTAAGTATGGAACCCAGTGCCTCACACATGCTAGGCAAATGCTCTGCCACTGAGTTACAACTCCAGACCCTCTATTTTTTTCTTTTTCTTTTTCTGTTCCTTTTTCTTTTTCTTTCCTTCCTTTTTTTTAAATTTTTTTTATTTTTTGGTACTAGGAACTAGGGATTGAACCCAGGGGTGGTTTACCACTGAGCTATATCCCCAGCCCTTTTTCTTTTGAGACGAGTCTTGCTAAGTTGCTGAAGCTGGTCTCGAATTTGCAATCCTTCTGCCTTAGCCTCCTAAGTCACTGTGATTGCCGGCATGTACCCTGCACCGACTGAGCTTCATTACTTGTTGTGAGGGCAGTGTTGCTATTATTGTTAATGTTTATTCCTCAGCCTGTCTAATCAGTAGAATCTCTTTTTCTCCCTTAGGTAAAGCTTTCAAGGAGAGAAACAACAGTGAGCTACAAGGTAAAGGGACAAACAGACTGGAAAAATTTTCCATCCCCAGAAACCCACATCAGAATCATCCCTACAGGTCATCTTGGGGCAGAGGAACTGGGAAAGTGAAAGGGGCCAGCTGCACACAGTGCCAGAGCTAGGAAGGGCATTGACAGCCTGCAGTTGGAGCACAGCTAACAGGTTGGTCTTCTCTAGGACTTGTGCACCACTGATCTGAGTTTGGATCTGGCTAGGAGCATTCCTAGGGTTTCAATTGTTGGTTTTTTGTTTGTTTGTTTTTTAGCTATTGTGAACATTTTTTTCCCTCAGTGGTACTGGGGATTGAACCCAGGGGCATTCTATCACTGATCCACATGCCCACCCTTTTCTTTCTTATTTTGAGACAGGGTCCCGCTAAATTGCCCAGGTTGGTCTGGAATTTGCCCAACCTCCTGAGTAGCTGGGATTATTGGCATGTGCCACCACACCCAGCATAAGCAATTTTGCCATTTCAGGTCTAAATAAATTAACTGTTGGGGGAAATGCATATTTATTTGTCATTGATTACTGAATGTAATCAATTTTAAAGTATTTCAGTTTCTGTGATTTTCTAGAACTAGGGTATCTACAAACAAGGACAAATTCATCCTCCTTTCCAGTAACAATAGCTCTTGTCTGCTGTCTGTTTTGAGATGGGGTCTCAAATTCATAGACTCAAATCATCCTACCTCAGCCTCCCAGAGAGCTGGGACTGCAGGCGTGGGCCACTGTGCCCAGATAGTTAACTATTTTGTTGTGCTGATTAGAACTTCTAGAGCAATGTTAAAGAAATAGCAGGTCAGTGGATAGTGTTACTGTGTTTCTGACTTAATGGGACTATGTCTAGGACCTGACAGTTAAACATCGTACAATCTGCAGACTTCATACAAGCTATTCTTAAGTCAAGAAAGTATCTTCTTATTTCTTTTTGGTTAAAAAAAACAAAATGGATATTGACTTTGATTGGATTAAATTTTCTGGAAGATTTTCCTTGGAATATCCAATGACGATCCAGTTGGTATTGACTAGGATTCTATTTGTTATCTTTTGCTTATTTTTAAAAAAGGAGCAAATTCACAAGTTGATTGAAGTTAGACTTTCTACATGAATTATATGAAATTTTGAGGGAGAAGCAAGATTACTCAGCAAAATATGTTAATGTTAAAAGGGACAATATGCAGAGCTAGGCAAGAGGAAAGGAGGAACTGTTGGTTGTAGTTTTATTTAAAACTTTTAGGAAGTAGTTTATTGGGAATAATTAAAGAGCTCAAAGAGAAGTCATTTAACCATAAGATTGCCAAGCAGAATTTCATTACAACTGATTAAAACCTTTTAAAAAGACCTCACCACTTTTGCTACTGATGGACTCCACTGTTTTCATACTTTACCTGAAAGATATTCCTAATATCTAATCTGGATCTTTCTTACTGGGTCATAGTCCTATTTCCCCCTCTCTGCCTTGTTTTTGTTTTGGTACTGGGTATTGAACCCAGGGGCTCTTAACCACTGTACCCCATCCCCAGTCCTGTTTATTTTTTATTTTGAGACAAGGTTTTGCTAAATTGCTTAGGGCCTTGCTAAGTTGCTGAAGCTGCCTTTGACCTGGCGATCCTCCTGCCTCAGCCTCCCGAGTCACTGGGATTACAGGTGTGAACCGCCACACCCAGCTGCCTTATTTTTTTTTAATTTTTTAAATTTTTTTGTGGTGCTGAGGATTGAACCCAGGGCCTTGTGCTTGTGAGGCAAACATTCTACCAACTGAGCTATATCCCCAGCGCTGCTAGCTGCCTTATTTTTAATGAAAGGAATTCTGCTCAAAATGAATACAAGAATATGTAGAGATCACCCTATTAAAAAATCTAGAATTCACATAGCCACTTGAGTGTATTCCACTGGCTCAGAGAAAGCAGCGTTCACAGAAGTCCAGGGCCTGTGGTTTTCTGGATTGACATTGACATAATCTGTGGCTTCCTTCATGTTCTCATAGTCCAGGACAGATTCAGGGGCTGAAAAGACCACTGGTGTGTAATTCACATCCTTGATGGCCTGAGGAAGACAACAGAAACACATAGGTCAAGATTTCTATCCTGTTTGGAGGAGGTCAGACCCCCAGAGGGAACTTAAGCCCAAAGAGGCTGCTCAAGGCTTGGTAGGAAAGGACCTGGACCCAGATAGCTGTCTGGGAGCAGGGACAGGGCAGTGAGGGAGATTGTCAGTGACATTGTTCTGCCTGTCTTCAGGGAACGGCTTAAGGATGAGCAGGTGGGAGGCAATGGGTGGGAAGGGAAGATGCAGAGACTCGATTCAAGTGGGTCAGGACTCAGAAGCTTTGGGTCTAATGACTGGGGTGTGGGGAGAGGGGTTTCCTATTAGCACTTTCACTTTCACAGTCTGCTCAGACCCCCTTCATTTGTGGATCCATGCTAATATGGGGCTGTGAGGGAAGCCTGACCACCCTCACCCAGGGATGCTATGAGGACTCACCCAACCCTCCTTTCTTGCTCCCACCCCCACAGCCGGGCTGGCCTGAGCTCTCAGTGTTACAGGGACCCTAGGTTATATATGGAGGAGTGCATATCACTGGGAATTGCACTACCTGGAAGGTGGAAGGCAAGATGGCCGAGATGACGGAGCTCTCTGAGGACGTGTTGCTCTCACCTGGGAGAAATAGAAATAATTCCTCTTCCAAAGAAAGTCTTAGAGTGTTAAGAGAGGATAGCAGTTATGGAAGGGAGAATGAGACAGAAGCAGAGGCAGAACCAACAATGCAAAGAGGAGTGGGGAAAGGAGAAACAGAACTCCAAAAGAGAAAGAAGGGGAAATGGGACAGGGAAAGGGTGTGCGGGAGAAGCCATCAATGGGCAGCAATTTCTTGTCCGAGTTCAGGCACTGCTGCTCCATCAGCTCCATCTGGAACTAATAACAACACACTAGGCTGGGCCATTCCTAGGCAGGGCTGTCTACCAGAAAAAGAAGCAGCAGGGTTGTATCGAGACAGCATGGCCCAGTCCCAGGCATGGGTTCCAGTCCAAAGCTGTCACCAGCTCTAGACTGGTTGTACCTCTTTTGTGCCCTGATTTTTGTCCTCTGCAAAGCCAGAGGGCCGAGCGGTGATTGTTGAGGTCCCTGCTAGCTGAACAGTCTGATCTAGCCAGGCTCAAGGGAAGCTCTGGGACCAGGGGTCATGATGAGGCCAGTGCTTCCTTTATTCTGCCAAAACTCTGAAGGGCTGAGTGACACCTTCTGGTTCCCTCAGGCCCCCAAGGCCTTCCTTATCTTAACTGAAAAGATAAGATCAGAAGGACAGAGCAAAACTCAAACCAATCAAGAGATAAAGCAATGGATAAAATGCAATCTCCGTGAGTGGGCCCCATAGGGGAGATGTCCGGATGCTGAAGAAGCAGTTTTCACTGTGTGGATGCATAGTGACCTATTGGGTCTTCTGACCTTTGAGATAAAAAACCAAAGGGTGGGGCTAAGGTGGAGCTTAGTAGTAGCGCACTTGCCCAGCATGTGCATGTGTAAGGCCTTGGGTTCCATCCGCAGCGCTGGGGGAGAAAAAAAAGAGAAGAAGGAGAAAGAGAAAGAAAGAAAATAAGACCTAGGCACAAAACCAAGAGTGCTCCTGGGTCCAGTGAAGGAATTGCCATCAAGACTTGCATTCATTCAAATGCCCCGATACCCAGGCAGTCTCAGCCAAGGAGGAAGGGTCCCTGTGGGGAATAAGAAGGAGCCAGCTTCACGAAGCAACCAGTGAACTGGCAAGATGGTTCCATGCCCAGTGGCCGCCATGACTGGAGGCAGGCAGAGGCAGTCAAAATCTTAGTTCTATCATTAGCTGGCTCAGCAGAAGAGGCCATAGCTTTAGAAAGAGAAGAGAGAGCCACCAGGCCCCTGTAATCAGTCATTCACACAAGACTGGACTGGGACCCACAGGAATCCCATGGGATCTTTCTCTCTTGGTAGGATGGGCACCTTTCCGAAAAAGGCAGGCTGGTGAGGCCTACTCTGGGCGGGTGTGAGGGATGCTCAGGCTAGAAGTCTGGGTGGCAGGAATGAACGTGGGTCACTGCAGGGAGGCTCCTGGGCGTCTAGACAGAGCACAGTAAGCTTCAGGACAAGTTCTCCCTGCCTCTTACTCACACTTATAATGGAGAGCAGGCTCTGTCCAAGTCTTTTTGGCCAAAGGGACTTGGTGGCGAGCACGGCTGGGCTCTGGAACCTGG
>JAJEJO010004640.1:186356-197339 GCA_020662805.1 Glaucomys volans
CTTGAATTAAGTACCTTCAGAACCCTTCCCTTCACAGGGCGGACCATTCCAGGATCCCTTCAAATCTCTGCTCTGCTATGCTTCAAACCCTGCAGTGGCTCTTTCAGAGAAGCCTCTGTCCCAGACTCTGAGGCTCTCATGGCCTCCCTGCCCCTCCTCTCTGGCCCTTCTCCTGCAGTCTCTTTCCTCTTGCCAGTGTGTGCCCGGCATGCTTCTGGCTCTAGCCTTTGCAGGGGTGCTCACTCCTCACTTCCTGCAAGTTTATGCTCAGATGCCAGCACAGTAGGGATGCTGGCCCCATCTCAATTCCTACTTCCTTGCCTTACTTCCTCCCCAGGATTTATCATTGCCTAACTTATTGTGTGTGTTGTTTGTTGTCCCATGGAGCAGAAATTCCAGAGGACAGGCATTTGTAATTTGTAACATATCATATAACGTAGGCTTAGTGCCTGAGATGCTCAATAACTATCTGTCACGTGGATGAATGAGCAAACAAATGGATGATTCAATGGAGAAGTCTAGACTTCCTTTACTGGAAAAATTCTCAGAATACCATCCTGCCCCATATCCTGTCTTAGCCAAAGCACCATTATTTTTTCCTAACGGTAAAGCTTTCTCACAGCAGAGCTTCACTACCTTCTTCTGCAGATCATTTTAAGAACTTAAACTCATGTCTCAGTCTAATTATCTTTCCTTCTGTTGCAATTCAAGGCCATTTTTCACGTTCAGTCCTTTGGCATGATAAAGAAAACTCATTAGGCTCAGGTTAAATGAGCCCTCCTGCCCAAGCATGTGGAAGCTGGTCTCTAGACCAAGGGTCCATGTGTGAAAGGAGCCTGGGCCATCATTCCCAGTGAGAAATAGGTGGGGTAAAAGGTGAGGTCAGAGTTGGGATTGCCCGGATGCAGGGTGGTGGAGGGCGCATGGTGCCAGAGATCTGATCATTGGGTCCTCAGGTAGGTTTACAAGTGATAACTTCTAAGGGATCTCATCCTCTACAGGATTAGGAGGAGTCTCCTGGGGTGCCTGGAGGGGGACGCAGAGTCAGTTACCTATGTTCCTGCTGAGCAGGTAATTGAGGGCTATGAGGAGACAGATCTGGAGGAGGAGGGACAACACAGCAATCACTAAGCCATGCCACAGCTTCATCTCTCTGTTAGAAAAGAGAAGGGTACAAGTCAGAGGTGGCAGCGATGTTAACACAGTTGCAGAAGGCAGCCCTTCCCCAGATGGAAGCAGACAGCAGGCATTGCTGTGGGCTTCAGGGCAGATCCTTTTGCCTCTCTGGACAATATGGCTGGGGCAGCCAGGAAGGGTGTGCGTGCTGGTGGCCAGCTACACCAATGAGCCTGTGGAAGCCCTGCTCCGGTTCTTGGACTCACTCACTCTGTCAGCATGATGAGCTTCTGGCTGAGCTGCTGCTGGTGTGAGTGGGGCTCAGGCTCTTTCCAGGACAAGCAGGAAGAGACCTGGGGGAACTGCTCCTGGAGACCTGCAGGGGTGGGGCAAGGAAGCTGGTCAGGACTCTTGGGCTCTGCCAAATTCCCTTCAGGCAAACTTGGCTGCTTGGGGGCCATTTGCCTTCCTCTACCCAGATTTCAGGTTTTGAATATGCAAAATAGGCAGTAACAGTGTTAGTACCTAATAGCCAGTCACCCTCAGTGCTAGCCACTGCCTGGCACACCCTCCTGCTTCCCTGTTTTGGATAGCAATGCTATGAGAGAAGTTTAATTACCCTTATTTTAATGCAAGCAAAGGAGACTCAGAAAGCTGGGTGATGTCTAAGGTCATAGGCCTGGAAAGTGATCAGGCTTGACTTTGAGCTCTGTGTCCAAAGCCTACATCCAATCCCTGTGCTCCACTTCCAGACAGCCTTAACCAGAAACAAAGGGGGTTCTTCTTGAGCAAAGAACACTGGTATAGATTCTTCCAAGAAATCCAGATCTTAAGTACACACACCCAGGCTTGTACGCCAAACAGGCTTACGTGGTCACACACCACGCAGCTTCAGTGAGGGCTTTAGGACTGCGGATGCTGTCATACCCTCACACACACATTTATTTTAACACACCAGTATATGGATTCCATCCACCCATTGTTGAATGTGGATATTTCTATAATCAAAGGAAAAATCATTTTAAAGCCTTTGAAATGATACTTATAGAGCACTGAGATGGGAGCATGCACTCACCCATCCTTCTTGCAGCAGACCCTAAACCTTAAAAAGCTTCTGACTACCATTAATGGTTATTTTCTCAGTCAGGGTTTCCAAGTGCAAAGGGCGATGAAAAAAGACTGATCTTTGGTTCGTAGTCCTCACACTGGGGGTTCTAAGGATCAAAACGTGCCCTGGGAGTCCAGAGAGAGAAGGAAATGATGGGTGGGGGCTTCAGGGTTTGCCGTCATTGCCTTTCCATGGCCTTGTGAGTCCTGGCCAGCTGGAAGTCTCCAGAGAAAATAACACCATCTCCCTGACACCTTTCCCACAACTGGCTAGCTAATCCTTGGCAATGCCCTTTCTTTGGAGGGAGGTCAAAAAGATGAGCAACACATGCCCCATTTATTCATTCTATTTGCTCATGATCTTACATAATCATTTCTAGACACTTCTCCCCAAAGACCCTGTCTGCCATTTGCTTTTTACTTAAATGAGCAAAGAGCCCCTAACATGGTCACTCCCAAAGAATTCTATTTAGTGTGATTTACAAACATGGAGTCAGGATCTAGACATGAGTTCTTCATTTTGTACCCTTTCAGTATGTGAGGTGGGGGTTGGGGAGTGAGAATGTCCTAAGTGGGAGAAGTCCCCTTGCTCACAATGACAGAATCCTTCTACATGGGTCTCAGCACCCACCACTGCAGTGCCAGGAGGCACCCTAGGGTCACCTGGTTATCCTCAGGGATTTTCCATTTTTCCTGTAGGACACCTGACCTTGGTGCCCTCTGGCCATGGTAAGAGGAGGTATAGGGAGGCAGAACCCCAGCAAAGGGGGCAGCCAGTGAGTCACCAGGGCTCCCATAGTGTACTTAATGCTTTTAGTATTTTAAGGTGCTTCTCCTATTTAATTTATGAAAAATTACACAACTATTGGATACTTTTAGTCAAAGTACTAAAGATAATCATGAGCAATGCATTTTACAAAATCATCCCAAACCTTATTCCATATCCTTCCAAATTTTTTCTGTACATTTTCACCTTCATGTACTCTGTGTATGTAGGAGAAAATATGTACAAATACATATACAATCTTTTAAAAACGTGGGATCATACGGATTGGTAGGTGCTCCCTCAATATATTGCAAATGTATTTCCAGATCAGAAAAAAGGGCTGTAACAGGGGACCCACTGGCCAAACTGAGCACTGACATGATTTTTGAGTTTAGATACTGTACAATGGAATGAATTCTCCTCAATTCCTCACTTATCCCTGAAGGTATTTGAGCCCTGCCATCCCTGGGGTTTATAGCATCACTTCGAATTACAGTTGTCCCTCAGTATCTCAGGGGATTGGTTCTAGTACCTCCTAAAAATGCCAAAATCTAAGGATGTTCAAGTCCTCTATATAAAATGTCATAATATTTGCACATAACCCATCCTCCTGTATATTTTAAATCACCTCTAGATTGCTTATGACACCTAATACAATGTCAATACTATGGAAACAGTTGTTATACTGTATTGTTTAGGGACTAATGACAAGGAAAAAGTGTGTGCATGCTCAGTAGAGACACTATTTCCTTCTTGAATATTTTCTATCTGCAGTGGCTGAATCCACAGTCATCAAACCTGCAAGTATGGCAGGCCAACTTCACGTTCCACTCCACGGTGGTTCTTAGTACTGTCTGACATTTGGGGCTAGAAAAGGCCTTCCTATCTAGCACTGTTTTGCCCATGGCAGGACATGGAGCATTCCGGAAGCCCATTGATGTCACAGGTCGATGTAACAACAAAGTGATCCCACACATTATTAAATGTACTTGGAAATAAGAAATTTTTCTGCAAGTGGAAATCACTACATGGGATAAATGTCCCATTGTCTTATTTTGGTTCTTTATACCAAACTACATTGCCTAACCTTCCTTCCACCATTACCATATTTTAAGAGTACATTACCAGCCAAGGGACACAAGGCGGCTGCGTCGAATGAGAGCAGCGGACAGCACAGATGACAAAGAGACCTCAGCGAGGATTATAGTTCTGACCCCTCTATGAGTAAATGATGGAACTCCTAGTGCCTTGGTTTCTATATCTGTAAAATGGGAAACAGAATAGCATTTATTCACAGAGTTCTTGCATGGGCTCAGTGATTTGTGCTATTTGTAAAGTCCTTTATATGATGCCAGGCACATGGGAAGCAATCAATAATTATTTTTAAGTATTCTTCAACTCTAAAACACTCTAGTCAGGCACGGTGGCACACACCTGTAATCTCAGTGGGTCTGGAGGCTGAGGCAGGAGGATTGAGGTTCAAAGCCAGCCTCAGCAAAAAGTGAGGTACTCAGCAACTCAGTGAGACCCTATCTCTAAATAAAATACAAGATGGGGCTGGGGATGTGGCTTAATGGTTGAGTGACCCTGAGTTCAATCCCTGGTAAAATAAATAAATAAATAAAACCACTCTGCCATGATGGAGACTAGAGCTGTTAAAAATTGGGTTGGTTTTATTTTAGGAAACTTAGACATTTTTTTTTTTAAGTATAACTTGGAAACAAGATCTAGGACAGGATGAGGTATGAAGATTATGACAGATGTCATTATTTAAGTAGCTAATGGCCCCAAACCACAATGAGCAGGTTGTTCCCCAAGGCCTAATTACAGATTGCTGATTAGGCAATCTGCTCATAAAACACACACAGACACACACACGAACACACACACACACCCCAAATGAGCAGCATAAGGTAATTACACTGTGCGCCTGGAACACGTGAAGGTTTCCGTCTGCCCTGTTCCATCCTCAGGTAGTGACTGTCCATCCTCTTTCACTCTGCTGAATTTTTTTTTTTTTTTTTTTTTGTTTTGGGAATTAAACCCAGGGGCACTCCACCACTGAGCCACATCCCCAGCCCTATTTTGTATTTATTTAGAGACAGGGTCTCACTGAGTTGCTTAGGGCCTCGCTAAGTTGCTGAGGCTGTCTTTGAACTCGCGATCCTCCTGCCTCAGCCTCCCAAGTTCTGGGATTACAGGCGTGTGCCACCACGCCCGGCAACTCTGCTGAATTTTGACACCCAGACACACACTAATGTTGTGCTCTGCCAGGTGCCTCACAAGCACACTCCATCTGGGTGCTAAGAGCTTTTTCTGTTTGTTTCATACTGGTGCATAAGGCTGGATTCCGTTTTATTAAGTTCCCCTCTTTTACTCAGGAAGGCTTTTCCTAATGACCTCCCTAATAGGGCCGGTATCAAATCAGAGATGGGATAAAAAGGCACCCTCTCAGCCTGACACTTGGTTTTCTTTGAATAGATTCATTCTAGGAAGAATGATTTAAAATGAGGTCACACTAGAAAATTTTGTGAAAATCAAATGGACTAAAGAAAACACAATGCTGTTAGTCTGGCTCTATTAATCTTTTAAAATTAAGTAGCTTTAAAGATTGTCTTCATTAATTTATTGTCTTTAAAATTAACTATGGTATAATGGAAAGAGAAGAAGACAGGGAGAGGGGCACCTGACTTTTCCTGGCTCTGTTATTTGCTAACTGTGTGTCCTTCTACAGGTAAAGAGCCCAGCAAAGTGCTCCTAAATCTCTTTCTAGTCTGAAGTATTATGGTTTTTGTTTGTTTGTTTTGGTACCAGGTATTGAACCTAGGGGTACTTAACCACTAGGCCACATCCCAGTCCCCCCTTTTTGTTTTTTATTTAGAGACAGGGTCTCACTGAGTTGCTTAGGGCCTCACTAAATGCTGAGGCTGGCTTTGAACTCACATCCTCCTGCCTCAGCTTCCCCAGTTGTTGGGATTCACAGACATGGGCCATGAGCCCAGTGTCCTATTTTTTTCTTGCTGTTTTTTAAATTTTGAGAAAGGGTCTCACTAAGTTGATTAGGACCTTGATAATTTGCTGAGGCTGGCCTTGAACTTCCAGTCCTCCTGCCTCAGCCTCCCAAGTCACTGGGATTACAGGTGAGTGCCACCGTACCTGACAAGTATTGTGCTCTTTAAAGGCTGGAGTAGGGGAAGGTGAAAAAGAAGTCAAGTTGAATGGAAATGGAAGGCTTAAAAAGAAAAAAAATCATTATTTCCATTTCTCATCGTCCACTTTCCCCCACATTACTAGACTTCTCTCCCCTCCCCTAATTTAATATGCAATTTCAAATAACCAAGAAAAGGAGGAAACACAAAAAAATCAAATTAGTGATATACAGAATATGACCACAGAAACAGAGGAGATAAAAGATTGTGAGAGCTGTAAGACTGACTTAGAAATCTCAAAAATAAGTCAGTGATTTCCTAGAAAATATAAATTAGTAAAACTGATCCCATAAGGCACAGAAAAATTAAACAGACCAAAACAATAAGAATAAAGTTTGAGGGGCTGGGGTTGTGGCTCAGTGGTAGAGTGCTTACCTAGCGTGTGTGAGGCACTGGGTTCAAATCTCAGCACCATATATAAATAAATGAATAAAATAAAGGTCTATCAACATCTAAAACATATTTTAAAAAAAGAATAAAGTTTGAGGGCTGGGGATATAGCTCAGTTGGTAGAGTGCTAGCCTCGTAAGCACAAGGCCCTGGGTTCAATCCCCAGCACCACAAAAAAAAAAAAAAAAAAAAAGAATGAAGTTTGGTCAACAGCATGATATCCAGGCACCAAAGGCAGCGAACCCAGAGCTAGACTGCTAGGGTTCATCCCCTAGTTTGTCCTCTGTACCAACCTGTGATTTAAACTCTCAAAACCTCAGTCTTCTTATACATAAAATGGGAACAATGATAACTAATCTCAGGATCAGAAAATATAAATGATACCTATTTCTAAGGATGATAAGATCTGTAAAATATTTATTATAGCTTTTGGGTTATAGTAATAAGCATACAATAAATGTCATCTACTATTATTTTCCTTTCTTCTCTCTCTCTTCTTTCTTTCCTTTTTTGCCATGGTGGGGACCAGATCAGTTATTGTTTAAAAATGAAAAACACTTTAGAAATTATTCCCCCTAATTTGTGTCTAGATGGTTTTATAAATGAATTACTTCAGTTTTAAGGAGCACATAATTTGCACAGAATGTGAGCTAGACAGGACCAAGAAAAACCTCCAAGTTTATCTTACACAGAGGTAAATATATGTGGTTCAATCTTCTTAATCTATCAGAATTACATTACTACCCTTTCATAGACAAAGACGCTAAGGCTTAGAAAGGCTGAGCAATTTGCCATGGTCCCCAGCTGCAAGGGTCATGTTTCAAAGACCATCTGACCCAAAGGCCTCATCTTAACCATTCCATTTATGTAAAACAAATATGACATAATTGACCAAATTTTTAAAATGATGATCTCATTGAAGGACCAACTAGCATTTAATAAAATCTAATATTCTTTTCTGATCAAATTAATAAAAGTATGGGAATTGTTTCTTACTTAAATAAAGATTATCTATCTTGCACCATCAATCAGTATCTTACCAAATGGTAAAATATTTCAGCAGTTATTTGAGAATAAGAATGTCTGATGTAACAGAAGAGTCCTAGAAGTTCTAATTCCTGGAAGTTGAAGTCTCCTCCAACTTCTAATAATAATGAAGTTAGGTATGTTCTATATGGCAGACACTTTAATATTTATTAACTCATCTAATCCTCACGACCACCCAGGAGGCGGGTATTATTATTTCCAATTAACAGATGATAAAACTAAGAGACTGGAGATGTAAAAAGAAGTAATGAGGTTTTGTGCTCAGGAAGGCTGGTGCTGGAGCCCAAGTCAATAAACTGAGGTGCAGTTTAGGGCAAGGAGAAGTCATATCCGCCCCTCTTTGAAAAATATGTGATCTTATGCCTACAAATTGTAAAACTGGTAGAATTAATGATACGGCTCAATAAAGTCTATGGCTGTGATCAATACTCTAAAATTTTGAGCTGTTCTCTCTATTGTTCTAGTAATGGGTAAAAAAATGCTATGATATTTAGCAATCACCACAACAGAAATATCTAAAATTAGTCTTAATTATAGAAAATGATTCTGAAGAAAATAATAATTTACTGAGAGATACGAAAGACTTAAGCTAACAAGAAAATATTGAAGTTAGAACTGTTTAAAAATCAGTTTTGAAATTAGCTTATTGGATCCATATAATTCCAATCAAAATTATAGTGAGCAGGGTTTTTTTTTTTTTGTAACAAGATTATTCTGAAGTTCATCTGGGAAAAATAATAATTGAGAAGAGCTGAAACATGTTTGAAAGGAATAGTAACAGGTAGATTCCTGATTAGCCCTTTTTGTTTGTTTGTTTTAAGAAAAGATATTTATTATTTATACCACTGAAAGAGTCCCGTAAGAATGATATATACCATGTTTATTTAAAAGGATCAATTCCTTCTAAATACAAGAACTATATAAAGCAATACTGTCAACACAGAACAGTGGTCACATCTGCAGTCTTCAGCACTGCAAACGATCTATTTTTTAATTTTATGGCTAGATATTTTCACTGAAACACAGTGTTAGCACTTAGACAAGATAGAGCTGGAACAGAACAAAAACATTTTGTTCATGCTTTTTAGAGCTAATTGGTAATATATCGCATTTTAAAGTTTATTGCCTTAAATTGCTTTTATGACAATGGTTTCAGGCATAAGTGTTCCTACTTAGCCACAAAAAGAAACACTCTTGTTCCTTAATTTTATTATTCAGTCTTATGTTTTCGAGTTCTCATACTAGGACAGATCTGTATCACAACTGCTATTCTCCAGTTTTACCTAAAGAACACTGACACACATAGACCAAACTGAGACAGTTCAAGTTTAGAGCTGTAGCTAGTGGAGTGTAGAAGAAAAATTTTGTCTGTAGTACAGACTTGAAAATATGCTGGTGTGTAAACATATCACCACAGTGTTTCACAGAACGAGTGGAGGAAAGGAAAGCATATTTAACAAATGTGACCCACAGGACAATGGATTAGCTACTTACAACAAAAAAGAAAACAACTTAGATCCAGGCGTGAAATGATAAATAAATTCCAAAGGGATTAAGGAGGTAAATGTTTTTAAACTGGGTCATTAAAATGAGATGGAAATAGAAATGAATATTCATATATTTAATAATATTTGTTAAATCTCCGGATGGGAGAAAACTTTCTTAGTTGATATGCAATGGAAGAAATCACAAAGGAATAAATGAAAAATAGATTTGACTCTAAAATATAAAAACTTCTTATATTAAAATTAAAGGCAAACACACAAAAAAACTGGAACACATGGAGCAAAACATAATTTTAAAGTTTTCCTCACTTTCATTTGTTTTAAGAAAAATGTTACAGTCCCCAAATGATATACTGGTGAAGGATGCGGAACAGAAAATTCACAAATGATCTAGATCAGGACCAAAGCTGTTTTTGAGGAAAAAAAAGCTCCATATAGAATTAATTATTTAAAAACAAACTCTCTAAATTTTAAAAGTGTAAAATGATCTAAATAAAAAACAAAAATTAAATAAATTATGTAAATAAATTATGGTTAAGACCTTTAAAAATGACATTTAGGAGAAATTCATTTAGAGAAAGGATTCATCTGTAAAAAGGTAGAATACAGTTGCATTTATCAACACACAATATTCTCATACCTGTATAAAAAGTGAACATAAAAAGAAGGAAAATTTGTAAGGAGAAAATTCTGGGTCATTAAATGTCTCTTGCTATCGCATTGGTTCAGTAATCATGCAATCCTGTATATTAACACTAGTTCATTAACAATAATTTTATATATTAAATACAGATTTATTCACAGATATAAATTTATAGAGAATAAATCAGTGATGTTATTTAAATGTACTTTGTTCATAAAGGGAGACTGGAAGAAAGTGTCAAATGTTAAAACTGGGTGTTGGGATTGTTTGCATCTTTTCAGTCATTTTACTTACAGTCCTTTTCAAAATTTTCAGTAATTAACATGAATTGTTTGTTTATTTGTTTGTTTTGTTTTGTTTTGGTGCTAGAGATTGAACTTAAGGCTCTATGCATGTTGAACATTCTCACTACTACTGAATTATAATCCAGCCTCTAACTTAATTTTTGTAATTGATAAAAATTATATATATTTATTGCATACTGTATCTTGTTTTGAAATATATTTACATTAGGGAATGACTCAATCTAGCTAATCAACATATACATTATTTCACATACTTTATTTGTACCAAAAACATTTAAAATTTACACTCATAAAAATTTTCAATAATATAATACATTGTCATTAACTAAACTTTAAACCAGTTTGCAGTTGTTGTGATGTTGGGGATGGAACCCAGGGCCTTGTGTGTGTCAGGCTTGCATTCTACCATTGAGTCACACCTCAGTCCTCAAAACATGTTTTAAGACATTGAAAAAAGCCCAGGTTTTCTAAGTGTCTTCAATTAACATGACATCAAATCTATCTACATCAATTTAATCTCACAATGTTAATAGAACATCGAAGCAATCACCTAAATGTCTGCATTTTTATCAATCCAGTATTTGAGTGGTCTCTGTGCATGAACTTGGGTGAATTACTCTGACAGCATGAACAGAGAACATGCCTGTGCTTTTAAGAGCTCATGTTTGGAAAATTGAGACATTAATATGTGAAAAAGCAAAAGAAATGCCATAGGTAAAGAACAATGAGTTGTCAGAAGGAATGCTGTCAATCAGACGTAGCACTTCAGAGGAAAGAGATACCTATGAGATAGAATGCTCAGGGAAGAGTCACTGAAGGAATTATCTGAGAACAGATGATGGATAGTTGGATGGATGGATGGATGGATGGATGGATGGATGGATGGATGGATGGA